>JAVLUZ010000333.1:56744-220489 GCA_036768485.1 Mermis nigrescens
TCGCTCATGATGCCGGAGCATATTCGACCTTTTTTGTTCCATCGGAGCATATTCACTTGCTTTGCTAGTACACGACTTTTCAATAGCATGTTTTAGGTAAATCATCCTCCACATTGTAAGCAAGGCATACCTGTCATTTTTAAACAGATGAACTTTATCAACCTATTCTCCAATATGCATCACCCTGCGAACTAATAGAGATTTTCACATACAGAAAATAGGAATTCGTAGAAACCTTTTTTGCTCTGCCATTCTGCGCTTCAATGTTTTATTAAGCTTGATTATTAATTTGTTTACAGGCTAACAAAGAATTATTGAAAATAACATTACATCTTACTGTATGTCAACAACCACTGGGTGTAAAAGAAATTTAAACACAGATTCGCTAATATGACACTATGAGACTTTTTATAACATTAGCTTTCTATAATGCTCTGGAGCTAAATTGACTTCTCGTTGCAAACTTTTCACTTTTGGCATAAATAAGTCAATAATGAGTGTAAAAGAAACAAAATAATACCAAAGGCTTAACGCTTGAGGCAGGGACACATCTTTATCATAAATTCCAACTTGCATGTTCTATGCAGAGAAGATATGGCCGAAAGAGTGATTTATCGCATCCTGTTCTTTACACTTAGCATTCTGTCTGTATCTCATGAAGTGCTATAAATTTTCGAAAGCAAAACTTGCTTGTGTACAAAATTTTGTGCTATACAGTTCTAGACCATAAAGTTATATTGAGCACCGAAAAATAAGTTGTTAACAACTTAATCAAAAAACCATCAAAGATCACCATATATCCTACTGTAGGTCGACGATCACTGGGTTTGAAGAAAATTTTAAGTGAGATCCACTTTTTTGATGCTACGGAAAGCATTTTTCCAATCAAAATCCTGCACTCAGCATTGTAGTACCTCCAGTTTCACCTCTAGTCTGATAAGACCTCATAAAAGACTATAAGTCCTTAGTATTAACTAAAGACTAAAGGCCATAGTCTGTTTTGTTTATTTTGAATTTTTCACTAAATCTTTTCAAGGCTAAAGAAAGCAGCTTAAATAGATGCAGAATATACTTCGATTTTCGCATCGTTTAGAGGAAATCTAAGTCTTTCACACATTCCAATGACCTCTGCGCGTATAGAAAAATTGTCCCGAGTCCTCTCCTTTAACTTCCTTGATAAGAATGAAATTCAAGTATACTCACCTTTTTTGCTCCCGTTGGGAGGATTTTTTCTTGTTTTTACTCCATTTATTTCGTCAGCAATATTGGCGACATCGGCGATATTGCCGATATAAAGTCGACAATATCGCCTCTTTTTTGTTGGAAATATCGCTGATATCGCAGACAAAAGTCTCTGATATCGGCAACATTGCCGACAACAATTGTGATATTGCCGACTTTTACCTACTTCTGAAGTTGATTTCATGCTCTGAATCGAAGTCGTTGTCCAGACATGTAACGTTTTGAGCGTTTCTTCTTCAAATATTAGAAAAACAAGGAAATGAAAAAGAGGATCACACATCTGATGAAACTCATAAGCGTATTTAAAATAATTCATTCACAAAAGTATTCAATTCACTCTACTCCACAGGTTTCCACTAGCAGTAGGTAGAAATTGGGATTTCAGACTTCAAACATTACACTTTTATGACTCGTTTCGAATTCAATTTGAAGTGATATAAAGAAACATGAGCAGCAAATTACCATATATGCCTTAGGAAACTCGCATTTTTTCATATGTAGGCCGCTATATGTCGTAGAGGATGTAGGAATATGTTGCAGGAATGTAAGTATATTAGGGGTGCACACGCATGTCACTCACGTCATTGAAAACACTATCATAAGATAAACCGAAATTAAAGAAATCGGAATTGACTAAGAGGAAAATCTCTAACTGAATCAACTATCATAGTCGCCGTTAGCGTGCAGATATAATATAGCTTGGGTACCCCCGAAATATGAGCCCCCTACAGCTTCAATAGGACATATCTAGGAGGTGTGGTTTTTTGATAGAAAGATGCAGGTGTTTTTTACACTGAATATTATGGTACTAATGAGGCAGTTTTGTGTAACGTTATAACACACAGGAACGTTTGATGGCTTTGTTAGCCGCCTTGTAGACAACCCAGTGTAAATGCATCATATAATTTGATGTTATAGACTTGTAGAAAATCAATTTGTCTAAAAGTAGACTTTTTTAAAATTCGTCTTAGTTCTTGAGAGGAAGTGTACAGAAAGCAAAAAAATGCGAGTTCAAAGACAGATTTCGGTCGCGTTTTTTGCTTCTTTCGGTCTTCCAACAACTACAGTCATGAGTCCTCAGAAAATTGTCTGTAATAGAAATCCGCTAGAACACAAGGGCTACCTTTGGCTTGCCTGTAAACTTTTTTTGCACTAAATACGGAGTTAGATCCAGGGGTTTAAAGTTTAACACTCTAATGAGATAGCGTAAAAAACTAGCTTTTCTCAGATTTTTCCACCAACTTTTCCGCTTGTGTGTTGGGAGTCAATACCGAGTTATTTACTGTGGGTGTAAGGTTCAAAAATAGGGAATGACATATGAACCAAAATCACGTTTTTTCTCTTTTATTGATTGATCGATATCTTTAATCAGATGTGGAACAGAAGTTTTTCATACACAAGCGTACTGCAATTTAAATGCTACAAAATGCTTTTGATTGAATTTCTTCACACTCAGTGGGGAGTTAGGTTCAGATTTTTAAAGTTTACAATGTGAAGAATCGCAGCAAACGTACGTTTTTGTCCTTCTTTGTTTGGCTTTCTCTCCGTTAAGAAGTCGAGAAAGGTTCAAATGGAATGAAAATAAAGATTTTTTTACGACTACGCGTCACAGCAAATTGTGTTTATTTACATCACTATTGAGCTATTTCGGAGGTGTAAATTGTGGGTATTAAATGTGTTTGTTGTCTTGTTTTTTATGCAAACTTCTCCTGTAATGAGTCTGAACATGATCACGAAGTCTGAAAATGTACCAGGGATCAAACGTCATACGTCAGCTGGGCGCATTTGTTCACTCACTCAACAGGGTGCTGTAAAATGGTTTACATCTAATCATTTATTCGTCGTCAGACCATTGATGAAAGTGTTAATTTTTTCATAAATATTGATTGTAATATCACGGTTAATATTAGAATTACGAATCCGACTAAAATCTTCTTCACGCTCGGTAGGTGTGTAAAAAGTTTACACTAAAAATTAAGTTCTCTCTAAGAGCGCTGCAGAAGCTTAATTTTTTCAAATGTTCAGACGTGAAGTCAGAATCACAAATCTGACTGTTAGTTCTCTCTAGCAATTGTTTAAAGGTTGCACTATTCATTATGTTAGTCAATATCTTATTTACACTATAAAATTTATTTTACTTCAGCAATGCATTGCAAAACGTAAATATTTATCCGAAATATCGTTACATGTAGTGTCAGGAGAACAGGTCTGACTAAGTGCTTTCTTAACACCCTGTAGCTATGCTAAGTTTACACTTAACATCAATTTCAGTTCTTAAGCGTTGCAAATGCTCAAATTTTTTTGAAATCTGACCGTATAAGTGTTCTTTACACCCAGTAGTTGCGTAAAGTTTACGTTGAAAACATTAGATCTGTTTCAATAAGGTAAAAGGTGATCACTTGAAAAATGTTTGGCTGATGTGTAGAACAGTATTGTTTTCCGCCTTTTTGGACTGCTGTCATTCTTGTAGCGTGTTACCGTATGTGATTACTGACTGATTCACTCATACCATGCTGATTAAAAGTTGGGTACTAGCAAAGAAAAATGCTACGATGGAACAAAAAGAGACAAATATACTTGAAATCGCGAATTATTAAATACATATAAGTAAGAAAATAGGAAAAGGTCCCTACACCGCTCAAAATAATCATAAGACTCTGCTAAAAATTAGATTTTTCTAAGCAACACAAAAATGGAACCTTGGCCTGCGTAAAGTAGCAGATTTAGCTTGAGAATCAGTACCACATGTTCATGACAATATTTAATCAATATTCAGTTAAAAGGCTCCAGGTCAATAATCGACATTCGGATCATGCTGATCATTTGTGGCTATCTATATGCACTATTTTATTTATTTGCAATGATATCTCGCTCATTCTTCTTGCACTCATAAGTGGGCAGCACCGGAATTCTAGGAATGGGGTTGAAACATTTCTGTCGAGGGGCGAAAAATTTTTAAGAGGCTGCAACTGGTCTTAAAAGTGGTCTATGGTGAAAAAACACTATTTTTCGACGTTTCTCATCGAGCACTATCCAATAGCATCGAAAAATCGCTGAAAAAAGCAAAAAAATCTGCAAAAATTCAATTATGGGGGGTATTCTGATTTTTGGGGGAGGAGCTATTTCAACTTCTGGGGGTGTGACTACCTTGAACACCCACATGCCCACGTATGCTTGCACTGTGTGTGCTAAATTCATCGGTGCTAACCTCTTCGTGTATGCTTAGCGCCTTGGAGCACTTCCAATACATTTGCAACAGCGGTCGTTCGGACTTGTATTCAGTTAAGAGTAGTAGGCAAGATGATTTGTCGTTCTATTTAGGAAGATGAATTAGTTTGAGTTTAAAGCACAAAGAATTGTGTTATTTATAGCTTAAAGTGGGGCCACAAATGTACACGGAGACTGGTTTCAAAGAATATTCTGGGGGGTCTGGTTGAGTGAAATCTTCAAAAATGTCAATAAAAGTATAATTCTGGTGGCCTACAGTGATCTATGTGGGTTTTTCACCTTCTTGCGATGCAAGTTCGCTGAAATGCCTAAGACCAATTTGTAGCCAGGTCGCAGAATATACTTTGATTTTTGTTTTGCTTACAGAAATCTAATTTTTAGCAGATTCGTGTTGATTTTTGAGCGCATAGAAAAAATTTTTTCTTGTTCTCTCCTTTCATGTCTTTAATAATCCGCAATTCCGAGTATATTCGTCCTTTTTGTTCGATCGTACCATTTTTCTTTTGTTATCAAATTATTCGAGGCATTGCTAGTTTATCATCATGACAGCAATAATTTTTATTCAGCATTATTAGGAAAGGAGCGAGAAATCATGAAATACATAGCTGTTCTACTAATTTTGTGGCTGTACGCTACAGCTCTACTGTTAGCCGAATTTTGTGGACCCATAGCTCTTGGCACTTGCCAGCCAAATAGCTGCAAAGCAGAGAGTAAACATATTTATCTTTAGCATATGGCGTCTGCAACAATGTACCTCGTGTTCGAAAACAGCACAGCTTCTGTCTAAATTGAAAAATACGTGAGATGATACTTAGTAGAAGAAGACAAATAATGTCGTGATTGTACTATTCAAATATCGCTTTTTTCGGTTTTTAAGACTCATTTTGGAATTCACCCCAGTTTTTCCTGGTTGATAGATAGGCGCTCTACTTAGCACCGACCTATTCGGCTGGTAGTTCAAGCAATATATGAACAAATTTACATCAGTAGATTGGCGATTTTTTAAGACGCATCTGACTTAGTCGTCAAGCGCATTTCAGTCTTGCTTTAGCTTGAGGAAAAATAGCAAACGCCAAATTGTTTTTGAGCATTTAGAATCGTGGCAGACATGACCTAAGTTTTAGCAGTAGATCAGTATTCCTGACGTATGCATACAGCTCCGTTTAACGTGTGTATATGCTGTTCCGTGTGAGCCATTAGGTCGATCACAGTCAGATGTACTTTAGTCACCTGTAATCGGGGAGGAAGCCAGCCAGTGTAGCTTGCACAACGGCCAAAATTACCTTTAAAAGTGGTATAAGTGCTGCTAAAAAACGGCGCAAAAACTACGTTAATTGAGCGATTTTAGTCGATTTCAAGCACTTCTGCTAATGAAGTGTTTATTTTCATTTACCTTTTGCTTTAATTTTGATTTAATTTTCTCTAAAATTTTCATTTTTGTTTTAGTATGAAAAAACAATGTTTTTTTGATTTTTCAATCACCATTGCCAACCCGCCGTGACAGGAGAAGGATTCAGAGACTTGTATGAATGTAAAAAATCAGCGTAAAAAATAATGTTAGCTTACAGTTTTTGATCATTTTTAAACAGTTTTTCAGAAAATTATGATTTTCATTGATATTGATCGTTATTTTGCAATATAATTCTGCTGTAGAAATTCCTTATTTTCCCATTCTATGATCTGCAGTATTCTCTACCCTGTCACGTGAATCTCTGGCCCATTATGAAGAGAAAAGGACTATCTACTACCATACTTTTCTGACTGTGTCCGGTTAATGACCTTACAAGCCGTACATAAACACATGTTATGCGACTAATACACACGTTATATGCAAATATAGTCTGCTTCGTTTAACTTTGCGGTTTCCTTTCAAATTTTCACTCAAGAATCAGGCTACAAAATTGGATAGAAATGTCGATCCAGTAATGCGGCTTAGCAATGTCATGCGTCTCCATATGACACGATATACTGTAGAATATCATATTGACCGTATCCGTTTAAAACACTTTTGTAATCACTTTACATGTTTTCAAAAACCTCAAAGCTAAATGAAACAGACTATAGAAAGCAATATTAGAGGGATCTACGTTATGTCACGCACTCTAATATTTAGACTAGTTGTACTGATCACCATAGAGAAATGCATATAAATAAGCCTGAGCCTTAAATTAAAAATAATAGTTGGAAAACTCGCATTCGAAACAAGTACTGCAGTAGATAAATCAACGAAAACGACTTTTATAAGCCACGGACTTGTAATACTTAAGCAGGTTATCCAGTTTATTTATTCGATCTCATATTTTTGCTGTGGTATTTGTTGTACAAACCTTGCAGCACGATTCCTTGTTAAGAATTATTAAAATAAATTTATTAAAAATTTTGTTGAATAAATTTATTTTTCACTTTAAATTTATCAATTTAAAATTCAATTTATTTAACCATAAAATTCTTGTTTTGCAATATTTTGCATTAAGTGTATTTACATACACTTCGCTGTTTATAGATTTTCGCGTACATTGCCATAAAAATTTGTGAGTTTAAATGCAAATGTACGCGATTGGTTTACCACTAAAACGTGGAAAAGTAGTAAGCATAAGCGTTTAAATTCGCATACGCGTACATTCCAGGGCAAGTAAGTAATAATGGCCGGCCAGATCATTATGAATTTTGTTTGCTGAATTCTGCGAAACTTCTGATAAATTTGTTTGATGTAAAAAAGTACAACTTTGAAAGTTGAATCAAGTGTCATGCCTAATTTTCGCCTTATTAATTGTATGCACCTTTTAGCTCAAACTCGCAAATTTTTCCAATAAATTTTGCGTGGTCTATTAGTAAAATTGCGTCTGAGGGCCATTCTGCATTTCTATGTATTATAGAACAACGGCAACGAATAAGGAATTCATAATTTTATTTAAAAATTAAATTAATACATCCAAATCATTCAGTAATTCGACGTGAGCATAAGCTAGGCGGAAAAGAAGCCGTAACTGTGAGTTCTGATTGCGCTAGCTAGGATTAGCTACAGCGTCAGAGGTTATGATCTTTTATTGCTTGCAATGAGCTGACACCCGGACTTCAGGCAGGGACAAGGCAGTGACCAGACTTAGGAAGAGCCAAAGCTTTGAGTCGCGCCGCTTTTATAAGAATATCGGCGGGCGCACATGGTGTTGTTTTAATGACTCATTTTTTGTATATCTTTTGCTCATCTGTTCCCACGTTTGCATCTGTCTGCATACATATATGCGCGTTTTTCATCAACTTATATCTTATGCTTTTCACCTCGAGTAACCTTTTCCATAAGTTATTCACATGACCCAAAAGTTAGTAAACAATGTTAATTGTTTTGACATATTTTGCGAGCAGTCTCGTGTTTTCGGATATTTCTTAGTGTGGGAAGCTTAATCTTAAGTTTTCATTCTTATCTGACGTCTGCCTGCTTTGTCTGGTTCTTAAAACTGGTTTTGACTGGTTTTGACCATGCTATTGCATAGAACCGCTTTGTTAGCCTTGAAATTTTTCTTTTCGCATATTTACATAAACATAATTATTTATAGTATAATTATTACAATTTTTGGAAAAATATAATACATTATGATAAGCGTTTTCGAAAACTTAGCGATTTATATTGCAACATTCGATTTTTCGAATATTATAATATGAGTTAAAATAAACAGAATTTTCGTAATATTATTAAAAGATCATATTACATTAAGACTTGTTGCTTACGTATTCTATTTGTACATATTAGATGCTCAAAATCGCGTCGATCGTGACAATTGCATGCATACAAGGGGAATTAAAGAAGGCTAGCTAGACACTTTAGAAAGAATGAGTGAAATCGGAAAAAATTTTACGGAAACATAGGACAGGATAAAATACAAGATTTGATGGAAACCGAGAATGTTTTCTAAATGGTTTAAAAATAGTCAAAAACATTAGAGTGCGTAATACAAACAATTATAGTATTTATACCAATTTTCAGCTTGCTTGGCTCAAAAAAGCTCTGTAGCTGGCTCCATCATACCAACCGAGCATTTAGTACTTTTACTACTATAGTGTGTTTCATTTTTGGTCATAAATTTTAGAGACTATATCCAACAATAAGCTGACAGATTGCAATTATAGCTTTGATCTGATATATAATTACCGTAACCTCTCGGCTTACTGTCAATTAAAATTCTTAAAATTTATGCGCGAGGGTATATGGAACAGACTATAGATTTATGAATACTGAAGTGAGCAAATGAGTTTTTCGAAAAGACAAACATAGGGCAACATAATAACAAATGTTTAGTGTGTTACCTTTGCTTTTAAGTTACCGACTTCCACCTTCGTAAAAAAATTTTTTTGGTATGTAACGACAAAAAACTTGTGAACTCACCTAGAGGTATATAAATTCATGATAACAACTTGTGTTCTGTTCAATTTAGATTAATACGACATATCTCACTTTAGAAAGCATTCGCTACGAGTTCTTGGATAAAAGGTTTAAAATTTTACAGTACTTAAATTTTTACCTTCACAACAAGTGTAAACTAAAAATGAATTAGGAAATTAACTTAATCCGACTCTACAATTTCGGTGCCCTAGTTTATTTTTGTATTTTAAATGTCTATACTTTGAATATGTTTAGTGCAGTATATTATATTACGCAATAAATATACAGCACCTTTTAGGGCAATTAAACTTCAGTTTTAAAGATAATAAAATCTTCATATACCTTAGATGCAACTTTCATAAAGTGCGTGCTGTGTGAAAGTTTCATTTGCTACTTGAATTGATATAATTAATTGATCGATTTGAAACTTTATATATGCAGATAAGTTGGATATTTCAGCTACAAAAGAGTATTAAAGAGTCTCAGAAATAAATTTTTCTGTTTGTCAGCTGATTGGCATGGCATACGGTAATGACGCCTTGCTATATCTTTGACTAACATTTGTTTCGTTGCATGTACTCGTACTTGCATGGAATGAATGACGTGCGTCGTAAAATATACGTATTCTGCTCTTTTTTACTAGAATATCATTACTGCTCACACTGCATATTCTAATGTACTGTTGTTTTTCAGTACCTGGAGCTTGTGCCGATAATCAGCACTGCTGTTTGTGATGCGACGCCTATCACTGGGAAAGAAGTCGAGGATAATTTTGCAAACATTAATTTGGTTTTGTGTGAATAAGTCGTTTTTATTACAGAAGAATTATTTCGAATATCATATGGTTCGGGCAAAAATTTAACCTAATGAATGTGTGTACATAAACAATATATATTCTTACGTAATACAAAGCAGAACAATAAAGTACCTATATTGCACAAAGCAGGGCATATGCGTGCATCAAAGGTTTTAAATCAATGTAATCTGATTAATAAATCGGTTTTTTCGGATGCAACAATCATGGTAAGTGTGCACCCATATTGTACTCATACGCAGGGCCGTGCCAAGGATTTTTGCGGCCCGGTGCGAAGTAGATTCTTGCGGCCCTATTTTTTAAAACTAGTAGGTATATACATCTATACAGTCCTAAACGTCTATGCAGTCATTTTCACGTGAAATAAGTCTTAAATGGAAAATTCTATTGGTGTTGCACATCTCATATTGCAGAAAAAAGTTTTTTTCTTGCATCACGAATCAGGATACATAAAGAAGAGCATAGGCGAGGCAACGAAATTTTCTATGTGTATTACGTCCAACTGAATTCACACATTACTGAACGATACTGTGGCTACGTATACAAGTATACAAAAAAATTTTAAAAACGAACAAATAACATATTCACAACAATATTTTTCGAGCTTTTTGGGCTGCAAATTCAGATATAACTTCTGAAAAGTCAATATTAGAAGACAAATCGTTTTCAATTGAAATAATGGCCAATGAATTTAGACGATCATCTGACATTGTTGACCTCAAATACGTCTTGATTAGTTTCAATTTAGAAAAAGATCTTTCGGCAGTGGCAACAGTTACCGGAATAGTCAACATGATTCGCAAAGCAATGGACAAATTAGGTACCACTTCCAGTAACCTATTTTTGAGAATATACTCCAAAACGTCCAATGACGATAAGTTTCCTATGGACGCCGTTTTGGAAAGCATCGTAATTTCAGTAAAGAGTTCTAAGCCATTAATGTCGCTCAAAAAGTTAGCTAATTTCAAGCATGATGCTTTCAAGGTGTCGTCATTTTCAAATTCTAACGAATTAAATAAAAAGCCGAATATTTCTTTGAAATTATTCATTTGATCAAAACGTTCCTGAACAGACATTAATGCTTGATCGAGAAGCACATTTAAAAAATTTACGCGAAAATTGTGTTCTGGATCAGAAATTTGCTCATCCTCAGCTTCATAATCGAATTGTTTTTTAACTTTTTTGCGACGTTTAGATACTGATTCCGGAAATTTTATTAAATTTTCGTCAATTTCCAATTCCATAGCTAATTTTCTAGCCGCATCTTTGGCCAATGAAAACCCATTTTTCTTGTAATCTTTTAAAAATGCTATCGTATTTTCAATTTGTTCCAATGCAATATTAATTACCATTGATTTGTTTTGCATCATTTTTGCTGACGAAATTGAACTGCGTCAACATTTCGAACCACACACAAAGTGATACTAAAAATTTATAATCCTTCAGTTCTTTAGCCAAAGAAGATGCCTCACTTCTACATTTTGGTTCATTGGAGGTTTCGGCAACTTCAATTAACGCATCATAAATGTCGCCAATTTGGAAACGAATAGCACGGACGCTATCGATTCTGCATTCCCAACGCGTTTCGCTTAAGGGCTTAACAGTTAATTGAGTAACGTGTTTTTTGAAAATTGCCCATCGATGGGTAGAAGCCGAAAATAAAACATAGATTTGCTGTAAAATTCCAAAGAAAGAAATTGCGACTGATGATGAATGTGCCATGTCACCCAGAACTAAATTCCAGCTATGGCAGCCACAAGGAACGAATAAAGCTTTTGGGTTCACTTCTAAAATTCTAGCTTGAACGCCTTTGTTTCGACCACGAATATTAGCTCCATTATCGCAACCCTGACCACGACAGTCACCAATAGAAAGTCCAAGACCTGACAACTTTTCGAGCAAAGAGTCACAAAGACCAGCACCTGTGCTGTCATCAATGGGAATAAAGCCGATAAATCTTTCGTTTATGATAACACTTCCATCCGAATTCAGGTCAACGTAACGCAAGATCATGGTCATTTGCTCTTGGTGGCTAATGTCAGGTGTACAGTCCAAAATAACAGAATAATATTTAGCTTTTTTTAAACTATTGTAAATAGATTTTATAATATTTTGTCCGATTAAATCAATAAATTGATTCTGTATTCTATTTCCCAAATACGTGTTGTGAATTTCTGAATCAGTAATCCTTCGAACGTGTTCTGATAAGACTGGGTCGAAATTAGAGATCATTTCAACTAATCCAAGAAAATTTCCATCATGAGAACTGAATAGCTTATCAACTGAACCACGAAATGCCAAATTTCTTTGAGCCAAGAAACGCACAATGCAAAGAAGTCGCTCTAAAACTTTATGCCAATGCTTCTTTTCGAATTCAATCAATTTGTCATGAGCAGCATCGATCGTTTGACTACGTTGAAGCCGATTTTCTAAATCAATCCAAGAACTATGACAACTTTTGTGTGCTGCGGAAGATTCATGCTCAGAAAGTTTGCCGATTATCTTTTGCCAGTTGTCATATCCTTTAGAATTACTAAGCCTAGTTTCTTCGCCAACGTGAAATAATTTGCAACAAAAGCAGAAAATCGAATTTGTCGATTTGGAATAAACCAACCAACGGCGATCGATAACTTCCCCATTTGACATTTTACGCTCATAATATTTTGTTGAAAAATCTCGTTTTTGCTCATCTAATGGAAATTCGAAATCCGTGACACGAAATGGGCCCTTTTTCAACAATAAAATTTTTCGTTTGAGTATTTAAAATTTGCGGCCATTTGGCAATATCAGTAAAATCGGGAACGACCTCAGAATCAGAGCGGCTGATGATGTCATTATTAGTTATGTTCACTAAATTGTCAGCTATAACTAGTGATGTCAAAGATCCAGATTTTTACCCAGATCCAGATCCAGATAAAGATCGGGTTCACATTTTCTGGCAGATCCAGTTCCAGATCAGATAACCAGATCAGAAAATAACCAGATCCAGATCCAGATCGTTTTGCCAGATCAAAATTTAAAAAGATCCAGATACAGATACAGATCCAGATAAAAATATTTTTTGTGCAGCAATTTGTATTGCTGAAAAGGAGAGCGTAAAGCGCCAGAGCCCACATGGATTGGGGGATCTCGGTTGGCAGGACTCATATAAGAGCCCCCAAGAGGGGTCTGGGGCAGAGCCGAGGAAAATTTGCATTTTAGAGCTTTTACATAAAAATGATATCAGTAAAAATTGTCTAAAAAGTAAAAACTCACAAGTTTCGACTTTAACCAATGGGCATGAAATTGAGGCATAAAAATGTAAAATTATTACAACAGCTTTAATTGACAACTTTATAAACAAAACGGCATTCAATATTCACAGGAACGTGAGATGTCTGGAATTTGGCAACATTGTGGTTAAACAGGAGAAACAAATGCTTCTTTCGATCGCTTGTAAGAAAGAAAGGGTGTATTATTTCAGGGGATATCACTGTCAAATAAAACACAAACAATACATTTACCTAACAACACAAAATGCAATACTATGAAGAAAGCACAGAAATGCTGGGGGTCATGGTCAAATTTTTTTGCAAAGATCAAAAAAGCGATAAAAATGGCCCATGGGCACTAAAAACATTGTTTTTAGACGTTTCTCGATGTCGCGCGTCGACTGAAATAACTTTTTCAACAAAAATGTTTCGAAAAAATTTGAGATTTTCCCATTTTTAGGCAAAAAGTCTCTCAAAGGTCAATTCTAATGATAATTTATGTGAATTAACAACCTTCAATACATTTTTATCACTTAACTTACTTTTCTGCAGAGCTTCAAAAATTTTTCTGAAAACAAAAAATTATGGGGGGTCAGCGGCACTTTTTGGCCATTCTGGGGGCGTCAGCACGGATCTGGGGGTCAAAACCCCCAGCAGACCCCTCCCCTTACCCCCGCGTGCATGGGTGATGTCTCAACAGCCTCACCAGTCCCAACAGCCCCACCATCCCAACAGTCCCACCGTTTCAACAGCCCCACCAAAAATCCTAACAGCCCCACCCGTCCCAACAGCACCACCGGTCCCAACAGCCCCACCGTTCCAACAGCCCCACCAATAATCACAACAGCCCCACCAATCCCAACAGCCCCACCAATCCCAACAGTCCTACCGTTCCAACAGCCCCAACGTCCCAGCAGCCCCACCAGTAATCCCAGTAGCCTCACCATTACTGCAATCGCTATTATACGATATAATAAAATCAGGCAATATCAATTTTTTATGACAGATATTTTTTGACTATTTTCCGAATTCGTATATTTCATCAAGACCATAAACGAGTGTGCAGGTTTACATTTTCAGAATAAGTGTACCTGAGAAACTGATAGACCTGCCAGAATTGAAGCTTCAGCATTTGTGCGCAATCCAGGATTTTGCCTCATTCGAGTCATCTCGCAAGATTGGATTCCTGCTCATTATGGTCTACTTCACACTACCAGAAAAAAATGAAAAATATTCTAGTGAAAAGGGAAAGATAAGTGTTAAAATTAAATGAAAATCAAAACGTTCACGCTATCTGCTTCAAAATAGCCAGAAAGTGTGGATTAGCGTTGTTTTTACGCTATTTTAACATTCATACCAGTTTTGAGGTCAATTTTTGACTCAAAACTCCTTCTCCAGACCGGTCGTGCTGTGCATCTATGGATTATAACAGTGGGGCAGTTGGAACCAACATTGGCAGCGAACAAATTCTGTGGGTCTGTTGTGTTAAAGTGACCGAGAAATGTGCTAAAAATAAAGTTCTGGGGGTCTAACATAATTTGGGGAATTTCCAGAATTTCGGGTTTGAATGGGTTTAACTCTAAACATCCCTTCCCCCACGCTTATGTGTGCTTAGGAGAGTGCGACTGTTGCAACGGTAGGACTGCTGAAACGGTGGAACTGCTGGGAATTGGTGGGGCTCCTGGGACTGGTGGGGCTGTTGGGATTGTTGGTGGGGCTGTTAAGACGGTGGGGCTGCTGGAACGGTGGGGTTGGTGGGACGGTGGGACTGTTTGGATTTGTAGGGCTGTTGAGATTGGTGGGGCTGTTGAGATTGGTGGAGCTGTTGAGATTGGTGTGGCTGTTGGGATTATTGGTGGGGCTGTTGGGACGGTGGGCTTTTGTGACTGGTGGGGCTGTTGGGATGGGTGGGGCTGTTGGGATTTTGGTGGGGCTGTTGGGATGGTGGGGCTGTTGGGACAGTGGGGCTGTTGGGACTCATGGGCTGTTGGAACACAATCCATGCATGTAAGGCTCCAACTAATTAGATAACCTACCTATAGTGAATCGTAAAACAGAAAGAAATTTCGTGCAAAAATAACTTTCTGATCTGTTTAACCAGATATAACTTGACTAAACAGATCCAGATCCAGATAAAGATCGGGTTCGGATTTTCTGGTAGATCCAGATACAGATCAGATAATCAGATCAGAAAATAACCAGATCCAGATCCAGATGATCTGGATCTGGATCTGAATCTGGATAAAAAGATCAGATCCAGATGATCTTTTACATCACTAGCTATAACAACGTTACTCAAATTCTGTTGTGACGAAGTGGAGCCCAGAGTCTCTGGAGTTTCCACTGTCTGACTATCAATACTATCCGAAATTGACACATCCTGAGAACTTAAATTCGGCTCTTTCTCAGTGTTTGAAGAAGGTCGAAAATGCTTAAGCAGAGCACCTTGCATCGATTGAGATGTCTTTTCTTCCTGAGCTTTACGCTTTCGTTTAGCTGCTCCTGACTCGTTTTCTGGTTCCTACGCCAAATTTCGGCATTTTTCAAAAAATATATACAAATGCTGGTGGCTGCTTAATGAGAAATGAATCATGTATGAATTAATAACGTAAATGTGGGAATAACGCATTATGCAGCTACTATGTGACAGTCTCATTATTTGCACTCATGTGGTAATTAGCAAAAATAAACGAGTGTTAATGCAACAAAAAAGTTCTTTAGATTTTGAGAAGTTGAAAAAGTTTTAGAAAGTAGAATAGGAAAATAGAAGCAACATAATTTTAAAACTTGAAATAGTCAAAATACTGTCATGATAACTGCGTTTATGTAATGAAAAATGAACAACGTTTAGCAATCATTCAACTCGTTAAGAATTTACCATGTTTCAGAATTCAGATGCCAAAATTGTTTGATTTTAAAAGCAAAAGAATAAGACTATGTATGTATGCGAAGAATCAATATGTATGTTATTCAAAAGATAACAACATGAACTTTCATAAGCTGGAGCTCGATTTGACATCGCTTAAGGGGACAAAAGTTACAAGCGTTTGTACATTAGAGATACGTTTTGAAGATAAACGTGTGAACTTCCATCATATAAAACACAATTTAAAATCAATTCATAGCAAAAGTTATGCGTGAAAAACTTTTCAAAATCACAAGTAAGGCAAAATGGAAGGCCGCAAAGATTAGTAAAAAACAGCAGTAATCTACATACAATACAACGTGAAGCTGGCGAGTATGATAACATTATAGGAAACAGTTAAATACGTGCTGAGATACATACAGACAAATGTGTAAAACTATCGATACAGACTTCACACAGTGAAACACAAAGGCGTGCTCCTGCCTTGTCGAGCATACACGTACAGTACAGTATGACACGTATGTAAGCTAGTTCAGCTCAAGTTTTTGCGGCCCCTAGTGAATGATGAAACATCGAATTTTCTGTTACACAGAAGTGTACATTATTATTTTTATTCGTGTTCGCATTGTCTAGCATACATATAGTGTACAATATATGTATACAAACTTGGGTCAGTTAGGTTTTTGCGGCCCCTAATTCTTTGCAGTCCGGTGCGGCTGTACCCTTCACACCCCCCAAGGCACGGCTCTGCTCATACGTGGGCAGCAAGAAAATTCTGGGATGGGTGTGCAAGATTTTCCAAAGGTCAAAAAATGCCCTTAGAATGGTGTTATGGAAAAAAACACCATTGTTCAACATTTCTCATCGAGTACATCCATTAGCATCAAGAAAATTGCGAAAAACACAAAAAAAACTTCGAAAATCGAATTCTAGAGGTATTTAGAATTTCGGGAGGGTGCATATTTCAAACCCCTCACGCCCAGGTGTGGTCCAGTCCACTTTTCTCTATTCGAGTCTCAATACATACAACAATGAAAGAAAATTGTTTTTGCTGTACGCGATCAATTCCATGTTGCTCTCCAGCAGAAAATCGTTCTAAAATTTTTTTCAACTGACAGCTTTCCGTGTTTTTTAAAGTAATTCATAGCCTAATAGAGGGAAAAAAATTTAAAAAATCTCATGGGCTCAAAACTTCTTGGGTCAATTCCTGTTTAATTTTAAAAAACACATTTTTTGGTTGAATCAAAAATTAAATTAAAGCAAATTCTTATTATTCTTTCGGAGAACTTGCCTTATTGCACACCATTTTTTCATTGTTTAGTATTTTGCAATACTCGGGAAAGACATTTAAAACTAAATGGAAGGTTCAAGCTAAATATAAAATGTAACAAAATCATAAAAATTACAAATTCTTCTGCAAATTGATTGGAGTCTTATGTATTAAAGCACTAAAAATTATTTTGGTTGTGATCACAACCTTGGCATGGGGGTATGGAATATGCATCCCTTCCCACCCGAGAGTCCAAAATAACTTCCTGAAATCAAACCCAACCCCAGAATCTAATTTTCGAATTTTTTTTCGTTTTTTTTCGCAATTTTTTAATGCCAATGGGTAGTGTTTGATGAGAAACGTTGAAAATGGGGTTTTTTCGCCATACGATATTTTTTAATGCAAAATCTAGACCTTTGAAATATCTTGCACAATCTCTCCCTGCATATTGGTGCTGCCCACCTATGGTACATTTAACGCAGTGAGTAGAGTTGAAATAAATTTTAAAAATTCTATAGGCTCAAAACTTCTTGAGTCACTTCCTATTTAATTTTAAAAAAACATTTTTTTTAGTTAATCAAAATCGAAATTTAAATTAAATCAATTTCTTATTATTTATAGCCATTTTTTGACCTTTGGATTGCTACGGTTTTACGCAATAGGTACACATTCAAGTATATCACACCGCCTGTAGTACAGTCGAGCCGGTTTGCTGCACCCTCACCATACCTAAGCGTAAAGAGCTTTGGGGGTACAACCACACCTGGGCGTGGGGGAGGGTTTGGGGGGTATGCACCCCCCAGAAACCAAAATACCCCCCCCCAGAAATCAAAATACCCCCCCAGAATTCAATTTTTGAAAATTTTTTTTTCGTTTTTTTCGCAATTTTTTGATGCCAATGGATAGTGCTTGATGAGAAACGTCGAAAAATGGTGTTTTTATCGCCATACCACCATTTTTAAGGCCATATTTCGACCTTCAAAAAAATCTTGCACCCCCCCCAGAATTTTCTTGCTGCCCACGTATGGGTACAACCCTCAGAAACCAAATTACCCCCAGAATTCAATTTTGAAATTGTTTTGTTTTTTTGTAATTTCCTGATGCAAATGGATAGTGGTCGATGAGAAACGTTGAAGAACGGTATTTTCTTCTCCATACGACCATTTTTGTAGCCATTTTTTGACCTTCAGACAAATTTTGCACCCCTCCCAGGCAGAACTTTGGTGCCGCCCACCTGTGGTCCTCATTTAAACACCATGCATCAATTGGCACGAGCAAAAGTTTCATTTATGTGTAAAATTTGTCATCTTATTTTCAGTCCCCACCTACATACGTATGTAGGTACTATATGCCCTACGATACAGCAGGCATATACTCGCTGTAACCTTACTCAAACCCCATAAAAATTGCGAAAGATGCATATACATGCACAAAATCGGATGGGATTGAAGAAAGCTCGCTGGTCAGAATAAAATGAGCGCAGAATAGAACAAACAAGATTTTTCGGAACTTATGTGCTCCTTAGAAGGCGCATCATCTTTTAATCAAGGTCACATCTTAAATGCGTTCATTGTTGAGGTATGCGAAATTAGCGAAAAAAAGCGAATGTGCAAATTTCTTTGAAGTCGATAATTAAGAACTTGTGAATTAGGATTGTGGCTTGTAAAATTGGTGCATCAATTTTGTGCTGTAGGCGATGTGATAACTATTATTAGTTCATTATAGCAAAAATTTCAAATATCGAAAAATTAAGCGATTTTTAGCTCAGTAAAGATGTTTCGTACTACACACATTATGCATGTAAAACAGACTATTTTTTCTCGATTTCTTCCGCGTTCTACTGATATTACCTAGGAGCAATTCTTAAAAAATACGTGAAAGCCTATATAAATTATGTACTCCTTCTTAATATGCAGAAAATAAAAACTATCAACGAATTAAGCAAAATCAATGATGGATATTTACATAAGTTCATTTGATAGCTATTGTAGAAACTTAAGCAAAATTTAGATAATATTATTTAGTTGACAAAATAAAGCGGTTCCTACTTAAAGTCAATAATTAATCAATGTCTATGAATCAATTAAACGCTATTTAATCCACCATTGTGCTAGAATGTTTAAACATGGTTTAGGCTATATAATAATAATTGTAGATGGTGTACCTACACGTGTTTAGCTTAGCAAGCGTAACGCTTTTGACCGTATCAAATTTCGTCAATTCTTCGCCGAGTTGCGAATTCGACGCTCTAGCCGAAAAGAGGCAAATCTTTTGCCGTCGGACCACGACTCCTACCATAGGAAGCGCCGTGGCGATCTGGCCACTACGCGCTCATTTATCCCACTTGCAAGTCACGCACATACTGCGAGAGGTATGCAATGTGAGCGTTCCTGTGGATTTATTTAATGCTCCTTTTTTCTTATCATATAAAACATAGGCGACATGACCGCTAATCAGGTTTAGCCTGTGACAAGAACGGAAATATCAATATTGTATGTATACGCCGTCTATGCGAAATTTATTGTTAAAATGTTAACGGTACATCTATGTAAAATTATTGTCATAATAGATTGAGCGTCGTTTGGTGAAAGATTCGTAATTTTTGATATTAATATATTCTATCGCCCGTATCTACGCCAGGTAGCCGTGTTTGGTCGAAATGTGGTTTTTTTCACGTATAATTCGTCATCTTCTTTTATTTGTTTTTTTATATATGAAAATTAACTTTTGGATTACATAGAGGTGCATTATACTGCAGATAGTTCTGAGATGTTTGGTGGCCGGCCTCTCGATTTAGCTCTCTATTCAATGACCCAAAATTTTATAATAATTCGTCATAAAATGCTAGGTGATTAACCATTTTATTTTTTCACTTTAGCAGAAAATTCTACCATCCATTTTTTGCTCTAAAAATCATAAAAATTATCTCATAATTTTAATATAGGATGACTGCCCGGTTGAGAGCTCTATGTTGTTGTATTCATAATTCAGTGTGCTCATGGAAACCGTAAAAATTAATAGTTTTCGCCAAAAGTATTTTGCGAAAAAAAGTTCGTATTTTCTTTCGCGATAATTATTATTTTGGTTCAAAATAGGTCAAATGACCTAGGGTTAATTTCGGATTTACTCAATTACTGCTGCGTTAGGTGTCCAGGGCGTAGCCTAACTATTTTGAGGGTCAAGCGGCTGAATAAAGGCGAATCGCCTTAGCACCCTAACCAGCGCTAAGTGTAGCCAGGTACTTAAGTAAATCCAGTATTTACATCTAGTTGGTTCTGTTTAGGTAGCTGTAGGTGCGTTGAGGATCTCCTCGGGCGGCATGCTGTCTGTTTAGATATCCGGACATGCATCCAGTAAACCCAAAAAGTTGTTAAAACGTTAAAGGCACATCTATGTAAAATTATTGCCATAATAGATTGAGCGTTGTTTGGTGAGAGATTCGTGATTTTTTATATTAATATATTCTATTGCCCGTAACTATGCTAGGCAGCCGTGTTTGGTCAAACGTGATTTTTTCCCCGTGTAATTCGTCTTCTTCTTTATTTATTTTTTTAGATATAAAAATTAATTTTTAGACTACCTAGAAGTGCATTATACTGCAGGTAGTTCTGAAATGTTTGGTGGCCGGCCTCTCGATTTAGCCTTCGATTCAACGACCCAATCTTTTATAATAATTCGTCATAAAATGCTAGGCGATTAACCATTTTAATTTTTCACTTTTAGCGAAAAATTTTACCATCCATTTTTTGCTCTAAAAATCATAAAAATTATCACAAAATTTTTATATAGGATGACTGCCCGGTTGAGAACTCTATGTTGCTGTATTCATAATTCAGTGTGCTCATGGAGGACCTAAAAATTAATTGTTTTCGCCAAAACTATTTTGCGAAAACAAGTTCTTAATTTCATTCGCGATAATTATTATTTTGGTCCAAAATAGGTCAAATGACCTAGGGCTAATTTCGGGGTTACTCAATTACTGCTGAGTTAGGTGTCTAGGGCGTAGCATAAGTATTTTGAGGGTCAAGCGGTTTAATAAAGGCGAATCGCCGTAGCACCCTGACCAGCCGCTAAATGTAGCCAGGTACCTAAGTAGATCCCGTATGTACATAGAGTTGGTTCTGTTTAGGTAGCTGTACGTGTATTGGGTATCTCCTCGGTCTGCATGCTGTCCGTTTAGATATCCGTACATACATCCAGTTACCCCAACAAATCATCCTATATTTACATTTGGAGGTCCCCTTTAGGTTGCTCGCAACAATCGAACCGCTGTCAATCATCATGATAAAATATACATAATTTTCTACCCAAAAATTAATTATTTTTGGCCATCTAAAGATGCGTATTGTTTAGCCCCTGTTTTTGGCCGAATTAAATTTTCTTTTACCTAACTCTTCATTTGTTGAAAAATGGGGGTAAGAAAGTTCTTCGCACTTCCCTGGCTAAAAAACCGCCACCACCTCCTCGTTTGACGCCCCAAACGCAGAATGAGCAAACCAGTTCTGCGACAAATAATAGTAATAATTTACTACTTCCGGCAAATAACACCCCTGTTATGCCTTCAGATGATGAATCGACAGCGAAGTAGCGTCTCTATTGGAATCGGCAACTCAGTTGATGCATCTGGCAAAACACTTTCTGGCGGAACAATCGTTAATAATGATCCTAATCTTCGTTCAAGTGATAACTCCTTGAAAATGGTTCTAAATTATCGATTTGTGGTTTCAATATCGAAAGAAACATTTCGAAGCGACAAAATGATGAGGGAAATTGCCCTAATTTGATCAATTCTGATCGAATCTTTTCGACTATTCTTGAGAGTATTCAAAAAATAAATTCTCAGCGTGTGCAAGAGATGCGCGAACTTTGTGAGGAAATTAAAGAAATTAAAAGTTTATGTCTCACGGCCACACCTGGGCGTGGAGTGGGGTTTGGGGGTATGCACCCCCCTCCCAGAAACCAAAATACCCCCCCCCCCAGAAATCAAAATACCCCCCAGAATTCAATTTTTGAAAATTTTTTTTCGTTTTTTTCGCAATTTTTTGATGCCAATGGATAGTGCTTGATGAGAAACGTCGAAAAATGGTGTTTTTATCGCCATACCACCATTTTTAAGGCCATATTTTCGACCTTCAAAAAAATCTTACACCCCCCCCCCCCTAGAATTTTCTTGCTGCCCACGTATGCTCACGGCTACATCTTCTGGTCGCTCTGAGGCTAGTCAGTCTTTCGCCATCACATACTGACGAAAAGGTGATTAATGATATTGCTATCGAATTACCTAAAAGAGGTATTGAGCAGTCTGAAAATATTGGAATAAACCCAACAATTCCTCATGTATCATTAGGCCTCAGAATGCTAATCTCAAGCCTAGAGTCGAACTCGCGTCCGAAAGGACTTTTGTGCCTATGTTACCCATGAGTAAGCGTCCACTTAACAATTTTGTGCCTATCTCTTCGCGTATTCGCGAGCAAAACGTTGAAAGACCTATTTCTGTGCAACTTTTACCGAACTCCGCGCATATTTCGCAGCAGTTGTTAAATCAGCTAGCAGATGAGTTCATGCCTCGTTCTGCGAATTATATGCCACAATCATCCTTAGACCCGCCGCCCTTTGCAATATTTTCCTCCTAATGCGGAATGTGTGCCCTTGCAGCACGCTATGAGTGAAAAGTTTCCAGCATAAGATAATTTATTTGGCCCTAACAATGAATTTATGCACATAAAAGACAATATAAAGTCACACACAACCGCCAAATTCAACGTCGTGTGAAGTTTTCAGATGAGGACTTGAATAATTCGCAGTGCGAACTTTTGCATCGCTCGCGTCATCATTGTAGCTCACGTCGCAAACGCCATAATTCAGATTCATCCTCTTCTTCAAATGAGGTGTCATCTTTTGCTGATGCAATTAATCGTGCTCCGCCTCTACAGCAAATGCATATTGCAATGGCATCTAGAAAATCTTTTTAAGGTAAAAAGACGGATTAATGTAAATTTTTCAGTGAATTTGAAAGATTGGCAAATATTTACAAAATCGATGAAGCGGAAAGAGCTGAATTTTTTGACATCATTTTTTGAAGACTATGCTTTGAGCTTATATGAAGCTTTGCCTGCTGAAGTGCGTAAATCATACTCAAAAACTAAGTATGCTATGATCGCAAAATTTCGTTCACTCGATTATGATACTTTGTATGATCGCTTCCTTGACCATAAGCAACAGCTTAATGAATATGTGCAAGCGTATTTCCTTGCGATTCATCAAGAATTAAAGCAAGCGCAACCTGAAATTGAGGTTGATTTGCCGCAATTTAATTTAATGCTTAGACATCAACTAAAATGTGGTCTATTACCCAAAGTTTCAACTGCAGCATATTAGCGTGCGCCGGAAGCTCTTTTTTATGAATTTTTGCTAATGCTATATGTGCTGAGTGTGCAGCTTGTCAGCTCGTAGTGGAAAAAGCGCCAACACCTTATGTATCAGCAATTGCTTCCCCTACTGGTATCGCTTTGCCTAAGAATCCTTTGCGTTTTGTGAATAGTTTTGATTCTGATTGCTCGCGCACTAAAACGTTTAGTCGCTCAAAACCTTTCGAAAATAAGGGAACCACATCGCAAAAGTTTTGCACATATTGCAAACAAACCGGTCACACACAAGAAGAATGCTATAAACGGCTGAAGCAGCTCAAGTCAGATGAAAATGCACAACATTTGAGAAAACGATTTTTCCATGCGTCCTCGAAGTCAGTCGCGATCACAGAATAATTGCAGTTGATCTTTGTCGCGCCCTAATTATCACATTCGCCAGCCATCTATGCCTAGAATTCGTGGTCGAAGTCAAAATCGCCAATCTATGTCGCAAAATTCTGATGCGCGCCTTTGATTCGAGGCGCTTGTGCCCAACTTTTAGACACAACTACAATGACTACGCGCCAAACTATGCGCCAAATCAATACCAAAATCAGCGCTATGATAATAGCGTTCAGTCGTATGACTATCGCCAAAATTTTAAAGGTCAGCATTACGATAATCGGCTTTCCACCTTATGATTATCGCCAAAACCATCTATATGTGACTTATCCGCCAGAACAACACAATACATATTATAACTCTGCTTATCACTCTGTAGCGCCACAAAGCAATTTATCACATGTTAACGTACATAGTGGATAACCAACCCAATAGAACTTTACCCCCGCCGCAACCGCCTTTCCTTCTAGAAATGGCGTAAACACGGTTACCTTAAGTTCATCTAAGATTGAAAAGCGTGAAGAAAGCTTTTGCGTCTCAAAATTTTTTGGAAGAGTATAGAAAAGATTGCAAAGAAGGTTAGCAGTCTATAAAATTTAGCCAATTCCCCAACACTCAATAAGGACTCTGAAGCTCCGATTGTCAGTCATACTGGTACGAATTTACCTACCATCATCGCAGAAATCCATAGTGTGAAACTTCCCTGAATTTATTGATACCGGTGCACAAGTCACTTTGATGTTTACCGTCGCAATTTCAAGACTTGCCTACAAAATACCTCCAAAAAAATGTCTAATGTAGTGCATGGAGATGGGGATACCACAGCAGTTTCACTTTACATTTCAACATGCGTAAAACTATGGGTGAACACACGATTTTTGCGCCAGTGTCGATCATCGACAAACTGCCAGAAGACTTACTTCTTGGCTTTGATTTTTGCCGTTCCGACTGCTCTGGGTAAATCCCATCGAGGATTGTGCATTCATTAATGGTATAAAATTAAATCTTTCATTGCCAAGCGAAAAATTGCAGTTTTGCACTAATCCCAAGGCTGAAATTGCGTGTCCTATTTGTGTTCACGCTTCGATCTCCGAACCAGTCACAATTTTACCGCGTCACAAAATAAATATACCAGCTTATATAGGTCACGGTTCTTGCGATGCTGAAGTGGCAC
The DNA here is from genome assembly GCA_036768485.1 of Mermis nigrescens. Taxonomy (NCBI): domain Eukaryota; kingdom Metazoa; phylum Nematoda; class Enoplea; order Mermithida; family Mermithidae; genus Mermis; species Mermis nigrescens. The sequence continues at coordinate 81,717 of JAVLUZ010000333.1, forward strand.
TTTTGAACCTGATCTTTATTTTATGAAGAAAAGTTCACTTTTTGTCGCCCCTGCTATTGTCGACACTTCACTTTCCGTTTTTCCCTTGCGATTTTGTAATATCTCTAAATCGCCTATTCAAGTCGACACAGGAGAGTTAATTGGCTCATTAACACCCAATGTAGACCTGGTGTCCCATATCGCCGTTTCTGACGATCGGTCATCTGAACTTTTTCTTCTATAAATAAGGCTTTGCAAGGTTGCATCGTTGATTCTATCCAACAGCAACTAATTCGTGATCTATGCCAAGATTACAACTCAATATTTGCGTTTAAAGGCAAAGCACTTGGTCGTACTCCGCTTGTTAAGCATCAGATCAACACAGGGTATAATCCTCCTGTCGAGGTAAAACTTACCGCATTGAACATGATCGAAGACAAGCAATGCAACGATTAATTAACAAAATGCTTGCAGAAAACGCCATAAGACCAACGACAAGTCCCTGGACCTGTCCTTTATTCTTGATTGGGAAGAAGGATGGTTCCCTCCGGCCAGTAGTGGATTACCACCGCTTAAATGACGTAACCAAAACTCAAATCTATCCTTTACCTCAAATTAATGATTATTTTGATGCCCTTGGGTCCGCAGCATACTTTAGTACGCTAGACTTAAAATCAGGGTACTAGCAGATTCCCCTTTGACAATAAATCGCACAAAAAACCGCTTTTATTGGTCCAGTAGGTCACTACAAATTCGAAATGTTACCTTTTGGTTAAAAAAAACGCCCCTGCCGATTTTCAGCGGCTCATGGAGCTAGTTCTTGCTGGTTTAAACTGGAAGACCTGTCTCATACACATTGATGACATAATTGTTTTTTCGCAAACGTTTTCCAAACAACTTACAGGTCTAGAAGACGTCTTTTGTGCATTACAAGATGCGAACTTAAGGGTTAAACCAGAAAAAATGTCATTTAGCGCATGCAGAAGTCCAATTTGTGGGCCATTGCCTTAGTTTGCTACGCATTGCTCCCGATTTATCTAAAATTGCCGATTTAGTTGCTTTTCCAGTCCTAAAAACGGTGAAAGCTCTGCAAAATTTCTCGGTCTTGCGCAATGGTTCAAAAAATTTGTGAAAGATCTTGCAAAAATCGCAGAGCCACTTTTTTGTTTATTACGAAAAGATACTGAGTTTAATTGGACCGATGAGCAGCAGAACGCTTTCCAATTGTTAAAAGATGCTTCTATGTCCCCCCAATCTTGCAACTACCTAAATTTGATGACGAACATCAATTTATTTTAACAACTGATGCAAGCAATTACGTGTTAGGTGCTATTCTTGCGAAAAAGCATTTGCCCACTAAAAGTTGATTTATCCTTGGCTATGCCAGTTGTGTTTTAAACACGGCCAAATGCAGCTATGCCACTTCTGTAAAGGAGGCTATGGCAGTGGTTTGGGCAACTAAGCATTATCGACATTATCTTTATGGCAAGAAATTTATCATGGAAACAGACCACCAGGCGCTGACCTGGCTCGTAAATGTAAAAGATCCTTCAAGTCGTTTACAACAATGGGGTCTAAAATTACAAGAATATGAGTATGAGGTTGTATACGTTTCAGGCGCTAACAAGTGTGCCGCTGATTTATTATCGCATCACCCAAAATACGATCGTGACGAGCAACAATATAAAATTGAATGTAAGCCCGTTGCAAACGTCACTAACCTTGATTCTGAAGCGTCTGAGTCTAAGGAAGAAAATGAACACTCCCAATAAACAACAAACAACTATTACGTCAAAAGCGCAAACTGCGTCAAAAAATTACCCACCTATTTTTTATGAATGAATCATGCTTTCTGATGCTGAAAAAGCAGGAATTCTGTCGCATGCAAGACTTCTTGTAGAACAACGTCAAGATGATGAGTTGAATTAAATTTGTAAATCGCTCAACAATCTGACAACACAAAAATGTCATGACAAATTCTTCATTGTAGACGATATCTTATATCATAGATTTCTGCCTAAGCGCGCAGCTAATGTAAATCATCAGCTTGTGATTCCTACATCTCTGTGTTGCTTCATTCTAACTGAATTTCATGATTCCATCTTTGAGAGCTCATTTCTCCGCACAAAAAATTTTACCCGCCATTCAGCTATGGTGATGGTGGCCTCAAATGAAGAATGATGTGCTCGCATTGTGCAAAAACTGTGAAGTGTGTTTGCAGCGTAAGGTAGCCACAGATTCTGCCATGGTACCCCTGCAACCCATCGAAGTTTCATCACCTCTGAGCTAATCTCATGTGATTGCTTACATATGCCACGTTCGATTTCTGGAAACGATCAAATCGTTGTCTTGAAGGACTACTTTACTAAGTATGTCAAAGCGTTTGTAGTGTCTGATATTAAAGCATCCACCATTGCAAATCTCTTATTGAGTGAAGTTATTCTCAGACACGGAGTTCCAAAAGATTTTAACAGATCAAGGCTCAAATTTTACATCAGCCCTTGTTTCTGAAGTTTGCAAACTACTTAACATGCAAAAGTTTTCACTACCCTTATCACCCCCGGTGTGATGGGCTAGTTGAACGATATAATTGTACCCTTATTGATGGACTATCTAAATTAAGCGCGAGAAATCAATATGACTGGGAGCAGTTTTTGCCATTTGCATTATTTGCATACCGTGCAACGCCGCAGTCATTGACAAATATTTCACCATTTGAGGTGCTGTGTGGTCGTGGGTCATCGTTTCCACTTGATGGTTCACTTATTAAACGACCTCACACTAGATCCTAATCTCCCCAGTATTGCTGAAAAATATCTCGCTGACTTAAAACTCACACTTAAAGACTTACACGAGTTCGCTAGCAAAAATCTAGCTCAGGCTCATAGTAGCAAAAGAATCAATATGGACAAATCTACTAAAAAGATCAAATTTGCTGTAACCGATATTGTTTATTCAGATAATAAGGCTGTCGTATCCAACCCGAAATCGGAAAACTCTCGCTGAAACAAATCGGCCCTTATTGCATTGTTGCGTTGCCTACACCTGAAACTGCACGCATCATATATCTGCATAATCCGCTAATTGAACATCTTGTTCATCAGGATCGCCTCTTGCCTGCCACTAAATTTCCCTATTCCGATTTAATCGCTGAATAGTACGCTTATGTACCAGGTGATTTTGTTTTAAGTAAAACTGCCCCGTCGACCCTTGTGTTAGGCAGCTGTCATAAGTTTTTCGGAATTAATGGGCCGGGAAAGAAATTTGAGGGACTGCTGCACCTGTACATTTGTTAATTGGTCCTAAATCCGCACATGCAGTACCATTAACTAACGTTTCACCTATTACTGAACCGTGGTTGACAAATGTCTCCCCAGCAAAAGGGATCTTGTGGACAAAAATTGTCCAAAATTACTCCTCAATGGATGATAACCAAAGAACATTAACAGATCCTGAGCAGCGTTGAAGGATATGGCTGCTGTAAAGCAATATCACATTCACACGTTTGCACCTCAGTTTGATCTATATAGCCGTTTGTTTTACTGTTTAAATGTCCTTCCCATCAGCTTGTTCCGCTGTTTGGATGTGCTTTCCCATAAGTTTGTTTCACTGTTTGGATGTACATTCCCATCAGCTTGTTTAGCTGTTTAGATGTGCTTTCCCATCAGTTACTTTCAATGTTTGGATGTGCTTTTCCATCAGCTCGTTTTGCTGTTTGGATGTGCTTTCCTATCAGTTTGTCTTACTGTTTGAATATGCTTTCCCTTCAGCTCGTTTTGCTGTTTGGATGTGCTTTCCCATCAGCTCATTTCACTCTTCAGATGTGCTTCCCCGTCAGCTCGTTTTGCTGTTCAGATGTGCTTTCCTGTCAGCTCATTTTGAAGCCCTAGCAATGACCTATCAAAAATATTGGAGTCATCTGGAAAATCGCATTCAAAAGCCGGTCCATCTCATTTGCCACAACAATGGCAAACTCAAATGCAAAAAGCCAGCTACAACAACGTCGCATGCACCTGTAGTTCAATGCCTGCAAACCTATCATAGGCCGCGTTCTACGCCGCCGCCACGTTCGCCACCATGATCGAGCAATGGTTTTGGAGGTTTTGCTGGCTGCCCACACCGCCGCGAATCACCGCCGCGTTTGCCACCATGATTGAATAATGGTTTTGGTGGTTTTTGCTGGCTTCCCACACCGCTGCAATCACCGTCATGTTCGCCACCACAATTGAGCAATGGTTTTTAAGCTTTTTGCTGGCTGCCCGAAACTGCCGCAATCACCGCCAAGTTTGCCATCACAATCAAGTAATGGTTTTGGAGGTTTTTGCTGGCTGCCCAAACTGCCGCAATCACCGCTGCAATTGCCACTATGATTGAGCAATGGTTTTGAAGGTTTTTGCTGGCTGCCCAAACCGCCGCAATAATTGCCGCGTTCATCACCACAATCGAGTAATGGTTTTGGAGGTTTTTGCTGGCTGCCCACACTGCCGCGATCACCACCTCGTTCAACCGAGGACCTTGACAATTTTTATTGGTCGTCGATATTGTCGCAGCAATTGCGAACTCATTACGGTTTTGGTTTTCCACTGCCGGATGCCATCTCGTATGATGAACATCACAGTCTTTGACAGCGTATGCAGCCGCGTTTTGATTTGTACAAACGCGATCGTTTGTTGTCTCGCCGCGATGACAGTTATTGTGACTCTAGCAACTTGTCGCAACAGCAATTAACAAATTGTCACGTTTTTCCCGACGTCAAAACATGACTACAAGCGTTGCCTTTGATTATTCTTGGCATATTGAACTGAACTCTGCGATCCACGCTGGACCGACCAGCAGCTTATTTGTTCGTTGACTTTTTTAAAATTTTGTGCCTTAAATTTTGTGCTTATCAGTATTTTACACCTATTTTGTTTCATCCATTGTAATTTAAACTCCTTTTTGCTAATATATTTTCAGCCTTATTACTTAATCACTTTTCTTATATTAGTTTTCCGTTCTTAACACTACTTAACAGAGGCTCAGTCATGGTTTCAGCCTTCATACTTTTCAATCAAAATTTTTTTCTCTCATCTCCATCCACAGAAGAGTGGGACGAAAAATCATTAACCAAATCGGAATTTCCATTTGTTGGGCCACCAACAATTTGTTAAATTTTTGATTATTTTTCTTTCCTCAATTTGAAAAATTCGGCCCATGCTCCGAATTTTTTCCGTTGAGGAAAGGAATGTAGATGGTGCATCTACACGCATTTAGCATTAGCCAGCGGAACGCATTTGACCAGTATCAAAATTCGTCAATTCTTCGCCGAGTTGCAAATTTGGCGCTCTAGCCAAAAAGAGGCAAATCTTTTGCCGTCGCACTCACAACTACGACCATAGGAAGCGCCGTCGCGATCTAGCCACTACTGTCAGCAATGAATGACAGTTTTAGATTCTTTTTAAAATTTTTTAGCAAATTGTAGTGCATAGGTAATTTTCGTAATCATTAATCCTTAAGTCGATTACTAGAGTGCTTTAGTAATAGAGTTTTCCGTAATTTGCATAGCGGTTTTACGTTGATTCTTATTGTGGTTAGGGCTTAAACATGTAGACTAATGCTTTAGTTCGTCATACTGTATGTTTTAAAATCTTATTTTTATTTTCGCGTGCCAGTCAAAATCTCTGAATTCCAGACACATTTGGACACCCGAAATTAATTGTTTCAATCCGAATTCTACATTAAAACCCCAGAAATACTTCTCACAATGACGTAAATCATCACTTTAATAGCAACAATTGAACACCTTTCTACCCTTATCATCGGCATATACGAGTATAGAGCATAAACCTCTTATTACTTACGCACAAAGTTTATGATACAAACGCAAAGCTATCAAAATAATATGAAACTTATGTCCCAAAGTCCAAACAAATTACGAGCAAATCTTATCATAAAGTATAAAGCGACCGACCGGAAATTACTCAAAACAAGAACAATTGCGTTTAAGAGAATGAGAAGTGACGAGGAGAATACCTCTGAGGAGAATCGGAGATAGTTTGGAAACAGGAAGTCTGGTTTTAATTTTGGAGTACTTTATTTTTCGTTTCGTCCCGGATTATTTGTATTCTTTGACGCTGCGCATACAATTAAGGTAAACTTAATATTTACTTGGCGAAATCATTTTTGTGTGCTGTGTTAAAAAAATAATAAAATCAACCCAAAAGATTACATAAAATATCAACTTGAAGGTCAGGTCTAGTGGGAGGCGACAAATATGGCGAGCGCGCCAGGGAAAAGAAAATTTCCCGCTAGCACATTTTTTAAATTATCCTTTCCAGACCTTGTTCAAAAAATAAGGTGGCGTATTTTTATTTTTCCTTAAGCTAGAGTTTTCCTTATTTTCTTAAGCAGTGTTCAGCCTTCGTTTTTTTATTGCTGTACGCGTTAATTTTACGCTTAAGCAATATTGTTTAAACCAACCGTAAACCCGATAAGAAAAGAGAACTTATTGTAGGATAAACGGTTTGGAGTCTTTCAGGATAATTTCGGAGAAACCGAAAATCGGAGAAAAACCGCATTAAATAAAGCGGAGAAGCCTTAAGCCTGCAGCATCGGATAAACCGAATTAGATATATTTAAAATTATTAATTGAGCTCAAATTATTTCGTTAGTAAACGGTGTGCAACGTTTATTAACACTCCTGATTCCCAAAAAATAATATATTTTTTTGGTGTCATCGATTTTTCGTTTCTAGACTCTTGAGCGAAAAATACCTAAGAGTTGAAAAATCGAATTAAAACTTAATTAGTGACCAAAAAGAGGTTGCTAATATATTTTGAAGGTGTGAACGTACAGTTTTCCCTGCCAGAAATTGGAAAAAAGGGGAATCAGAAAAAAACATTGATTCTGGAAAGGATAAGGAGGATAAAAAAGTGCTGGACCCAAATCAGGTTCAAACTGAAGGAGAAACCCCTGAAAGTTTTGAGATATCTCAAGAGAATACTCAAATTTTTGAAAATTTTGAGGCAGGAAGACGTTGAAAGATTTGAAAGAACTTTAGAAGCTCATAAAACTTTTGTGGACACTCTTGTTGAGAGTTTTCGACCAAAAAGAAGCTATAGTCTTCCCCCAGAAAGTTCGATTCTTCGTCTTTCTGATAAGAGAAGAGGACCAATTTTTCTACTCCGATTTCTGTGAATAATACTGGCAAAACTGTTGAATTTCCGTTTGATGATCATAAGTCTGTTTTTACTCAAAAAAAGTTTAAAGGAGGCTTTAAAGATTTTTTAATTCGGACATCTAATAAGCCAATTACTAGAAAAATGTCCAACAATCCTGATGAATGGGAGGAAGCCCTAGAAAGAGCATTTGAATCTTTTGGCGCTCCAATTTTCAAAGAGTTGAAATCATTAAAATCTACTGTGAATAATTTAGATAGAAATCGAGGAACATCTACAGGTTTCGGAAGTTTAAATCAAGAAACTGCTGTTGGGTTTAGCTCTGGAGGAGATCCATTGCTTCGACTTAGTACTATGATCAATTATAGGCCCCCAAAATCATTTTTCGGAGCTTTTGGTGAATCTTTCAAAGAATGGTTTAAAAAGTTTACTCGTTATATGACTTTGCAAGGAATTCCTGAGGGAGATAGCCCCTACAGACTTGCTTATTTAGAGTCTAATTTAAAAGGTCCTGCATTAGTAGCATTTAATGAAGCGATAAAAGAATTAGGAGATGACGTTATTTATGATGATGTTATGACGAAATTAAGAGAAGCATTTCCAGAGAATCGTGATGCTGATGTTTATCAAAAAATAATATTTGATATAAAACAGCGCAAAAATGAGAGTGTTTTAGAGTTTTCTGATCGTTTAAGACGATTATCAAACAGGCTTATCCTAATATTTCTGAAAAAGATCAGGAAGTATTTGTAAAACCTATTTCTTATAAAAGCGGTTTTACCTGAAATTTACAAAGGCTCAAATTACACTGAATATAAAAATCTAAATGAAGCTATCAAGAAAGCATGCTTTGTTGAGCAACAAGTATTGAGAGAGGGGTTGGAGGAATCCCCAAATATTCGATCCAAATCCCCAGAATATAATTTATCAAATTTGTCATTACAGAGAAAACAAATGGAACAAAAGGCAAATAAAGAAGCGACATTCGAAAAAAAATTCGATGAATTGAAAGAAGCGGTCGATCGTTTGTCTCATCCACCTCGCTGTTCGATTTGCCGCAGAGTAAATCATACGACGGAGAATTGCTATTTAAATCCGCGTTCTCAGAGCCGGCCATCCAGATCAGAATATATTCTGTGCGCAATGTGGTAAACGTGGGCATACCAGCGTTAACTGCTTCGAACGTCGAGGTAATTATAATTATAATTACAATGATAGAAATCCACAGCAAAATGATCAAAATAGACCTAGAACAATTTACTCCCCAAATTTAGAGAATTCTTTCAGAAATTCTGCAGAATCAGCTCAAAACCATCCCAATTATAAAGGAAATAATAGAAATAGTGCATTAAATTCTGATAGTTCCCGTCTAAATCAAAAGACTGAAAAACAGGTTCGTTTTTCTCAAAATTCTCGAAATAGTCAAAATCAGATAAATAGTAATGAAAATCATGAAGGTTTTCAAAATTGCGATTTCCCGGAATATTTTGAGGAACCGCTTCAATCGATGCGTTGTAGGCGAGCGAATAATGTCGAATATCATGAATGTGAATCAGATAATTATATAAATATAAATACAGATAATGTAGATGAACGTGATATGAAATGTTATAATTATGTGAACACAGAGGATGAGGACCTCACGGAGTTAATTGGATCCACACAGGCAAACGCTGAATCTATTAAAAATCCTGAAACGAAATTTGTTAAACTTGACAAATTTTCGAGCTTAATAGCAACTAATTTCTGGCGAATTTTCGGATTTGTTGGAACCCGATAAAAATGTTGAAATAGAAGAAAATTCATTAGAATTTAATCTTTTAGAGCAGCAAGCATTGCCGGACGGTCTGGAACAAGGAAATATTTCAAACGATTTTCGACTAGAAGATTTAAATCCTAGCGATTTCAGCTTGCAGGGGTTTGTCCCAGGCTCTTTTGGACGTCATTCAACCTGGAACGGCGAAATATTGCCCCCGACCCACGTTTATTTTCAATTGAGGATGTATTGTGGTTGGAGGAAAACGAAGAATTTGAAAAAGAAGAAATGGAAGATATTCTCGAAAATTTGTCGTATTTAGATTTGGATAATATGCCAACAATTTACTATATCAAACCTTACGAAATTCTGAAACATCTGGAGTATTTAAATCTGGACATTGATTATTTGCTAGGCAAACGTCCACAACTGCTGCTGTGCACTTGTTGCGTTATCCACGGAAACAATTCGAAAAAACTGAAGTTGGATGACAAAGAAGAGCAAGGAAAGTTGGATAATAATATTCAACAAGCGCCATCGCAAGCGGAAAATCCGAAGAACAGACTAGGACGCTGGCGTAGTTTGGATGAACGCATTAATCAGATTTGTAAGTTGCAAATTCAGATTAATATAATACAGGAGGATGATCTTCCGCAGAAAAAATCTGAATCACTAAAATATCTTAAAAATACGTCAGCAAAACTTGGCACAAACAAATTTGTTGGGAATCAAAATATGGAAAAAAGGGATAGTGAGCAATGTGGTCAAAAGGTTTTATTTAGTGATTTTAAGAATCAATTCTCCCAAGCTAAATCTAGGACATCCTTGACTTGTTTTGAAAATTTAAAAGTAATTACTACACGAATTGTATTTTACTTTATTTCAATTATCCTAATTTCCATAAAGATCTGTTTTTCCTCGAACAAGCATTTATTTTCAGTTGAAGAGGAAGATGACGAATAATGCCGCATACATTTGGTGTGAGATTGTAGTAGGCGCAAGTGCCGTGACGCTGGCGAAAAACGCCAAAACACATCTAAAATACGATTTAAATTATAGTTCGAAATGCGTGTTATCATATATAAAACGCGTGTCCTTGCTTATTTTCAAACAAATATTGAAATTTTCGCATTTGAATTCAATTCGATCAGTTAAGTATGCAACTTTTTTGATAGTTATATTATTACCGATTATAGCGTGCGAAATTAATGAATTTCAGTTATGTGGATCTAGCAAAAGTGGATATGCTGTAAATTTGCCTAAATCTGTGACCTGCGATTTACCTATTCAAAATCTGGAAAATCCTCAAAATTGGAATATTTCACTTTATATTCCTAGAATCCAACCAAAAATCGAAAAGGCGATAAAATGCAGCATTATATCTCGCAAAATCTGCACAAACATGGGATTTTTTGGTGGAAAAGGAATAGTCTCGGACAAATCAACCCAAACTAACGTATCCCCAGAAATTTGTCTAAAAGCTTATGAAAAATTGGAATATATGGGTACGAAGTTAACAAAAAGTACTATTTTTGGATTTTGGAGTACCGATTTTTCATTAGAGTATTAATTTTAAGTGGTGCTGCAAGGACGTATGCAATGACGTTTCAAATTTTATTGTGGAGGAAGGACAAAATAGCAAGTTTGGGATGGAGATACCATCACTAGTGACCTCGGGAATGTAGGACATTGTCGCCCCCAGAGTGGAAAATGTATTACCTCTCAAACCACTATAGTTTGGCGAAACATAACTTTTTCTGAAGTTTGCCCATTCGTCTTAAAGGGAACATACCTAGCACTAATAAGTAGCACTATATAATCGTTGATAATTTACAAGCCGTGTTTGTTATACAGAAACGATTTATCAAATGCAGAGAAATAACAAATGCATTTGTCTCTGAACAAGGAGTCGTCATTCAATTTCAAAATATGTACTCAAAATTTAATCTAAAACAAAACAAAACTAAAAAATTAATGATTTCTGAATATGATCCTATTAATTTGAAATTAAATTATCTAGAATTACGCTTATTGAAAAATGAAGCTGAAAATTTCCGGAGAATCTGGATTGAACTTTGTAGTCAATTACAAAATCATTCAAATGTTGTTTGGCAACTTCTTTACCTCGACCCTACGATTGGTGCTCGTGTCTTCTTTCAAAGAACGGATATCTTGGCGGACTTTACAGGTGAGGCATTAACAATTTGGGAATGCAAGAAAGTCAATGTTACACACGTATATACGGATCGAAAAATAACATAACACGTGCTATAAGCATTTACCTGTGTTATATGAGCAAGAAATTTGGTTTGCTTTACCTCCCACTTATGACCTTATTCCCTATTCCGAAACAATTGATTGTTTGCATAAAACAGTCAAAATTTATAATCATGGACCATTTTGGATAACAAATTTCGGATTATCTCATGTCGTGGACAATCCTTTTGAATTGAATTGGAAAGTTAACACCTCTTACTTCCAATTTAATACTCCTACAGTCTTTCATAATAATTTTAATCAACCTATTTTCGGATTTTTCAAAAATTATTTATACAGAACTGACCATTTGGAGAAAGCCTTACATAATTTGATAGATTATACCTCGGAAATGTCATTGGATCCGAATACCCTGTATGAAGTTCTTGCAGGTACCGGAACCGGAATTAAAAATATAATAGAAGGAAGTGGAAACGCTCTTGGAAATTTTGCTACTCGAACTCAGGCTAGTTTTACAACCAACTTAAATGCGCTTTTAAAAGGCCCTTTTCGATTAATATTCAATTTATTACTTGTAGCCCTTATTTTACTCATTTTTAGTTATTTTGTTTACTTGTATATTACAAAGAGACAACCCAGTCCAGAATTGCCCACCACATCAATAAATTCAACCCCAAGAAAATTGCAAAATGGGTCATTTCAATTTTTGAGACCAAAGAGACAGAAGTTGAAAGTGTCTAAATTAATTCCAGATCCTCAAAAGTTGGTAAAATGGACAAAAACAGCTAAGAACAGTGAGCTGGATGAATCTCGAGTCACCATTGGTCTGATTCAGAATACAAATAAGAAAGCGTCACATATTGAAGTAATTATTAATGAACAAATTAAAATACTCGGATTAATTGATACTAACACAGTCTATTCATTACTTGACTTGAAAATCACTAATTTAATTAAATCTAAATTAAAAATACGAGAGACGCATATTAAACCAATAGCAGCAAATGGAGGCATAATTCCTATTATTGGATCAGCAATTATTTCAGTGCAATGCCAAGATATTTATGAGAAAATTATAGTTTACATTCAAGGAAATTGTTCTGCTCAATTGATTTTGGGCTCAAATTTCTTATCTCGTTTTCATACTATTCAGCTAAACTGGCAAAATTCTACCATAAAATTCAGAGAAATTTCAGTACCATGCTACGGAATGGCCCTAAAACCAGCTGAAATGCGAAATACCGCAATTTTAACACACAATATGATAATTCCTGCACGAGCAATGGCAATAGTGGAAGCGAGAATCCCTGCACGTTATCCCGAAAACAAAACAGTTGTTTTTCACCCTAAAACCTTTAACACTAAGGACATCATTTATTTAGCAAATTCTCTATGCATTACTAAGAATCATACTATCCCCATACAAGTCTTAAATACTGATAAATTTCTAGTTCAATTGTATGAAGGTACACGCCTAGGTACAATATGCATGCACCTACAGGATCCAACAAACATGCATACAAAAAGAACAACTGACACCCAACAAATGAGTGTTCAGACAGCAGACAGTGGAACAATGAACCAAAAATGGATCAAAGAAAATGCCGATATTTCTCCATCATTAAATAAAGCACAAAAAGAGCAATTAATCCTACTATTAACTCGATATCCGCATTTATACGCGAAAAGTGAAATGGACAGTGGAAAAACCGATATAATGGAACATGAAATTGATACTGGAGACAATAAGCCCATTAGAAGATATGCATTTCGAACCTCCCTCAAAGAAAAGGAAATAATAATGAATGAAGTAAGAAATTTAGAGAAACAAGCAATAATTAGACCAAGTACTTCTCCCTGGTCTACAAATGTTGTATTAGTACAAAAGAAACAAGGAAAACACAGAATGTGTATTGATTTTTGTGGTTTAAATGCAGTTACTAAAAAGAATGTTTATCCATAACCCAGAATTGATGATATTTTGGATACGCTAAATGGAATGAAATATTTTACAACATTGGATCAGGCCAATGCATATTTTTCAATTCCTATTAAAGAATCTGATAAAAGAAAAAACTGCTTGTATGTCCCTTAATTGGACTTTTTGAATTTAATTTTTTACCGTTTGGTCTTTGTAATGCCCCCACATTGTTTTCATGCTTAATGGACATAGTTTTAGCTGGACTACAATGGTCAATCTGTCTAGTATATTTGGATGATATACTAATCTTTGCAAAAGAGTTTTACACAGATGAAGGAAAGATTAAAAATCCTTCTAAATAAATTAAATGATAATCATATGAAATTGCGCTTGTCAAAGTGTAAATTTGCGTATGAAGAGGCAAATTACTTAGGATATCAAATATCTGCACATGGTATACTTCGAGATAGCAAAAAGACGGAAGCAATTAAAGACATGCCACCGCCTAAAACAATGAAAGATATTAAATCTTTTCTTGGCTTGATTTCATACTACAGAAAATTTATAGAAAATTGTTCTAAAATCGCTGAACCGCTGAATAAACTATTGAGAAAAATTTCAACTTTTATTTGGCAAGAAGAGCAAGAGGAAGCTTTTAAGCTACTTAAAGAAAAGTTGATGAACCTCCCCTATTTTGGCACATCCAGATTTTTGAAAACCCTTTATTTTGCAAACCGATGCATCCATAAAAGGAATAGGAGCTGTCCTTTCTCAAATTCATGATGATGACAAAGAGCATCCAATAGCTTACGCTAGTCGCAGTTTAAAGCCGGCTGAGAAAAATTATCCAATCACTGAATTAGAAACTTTAGCCGTAGTAGAATTTGTAAAATATTTCCGCCCTTATCTATATCAGCAAGAACTGATCATAGAAACTGACCATACGGCTGTTAAATCTATTCTAGAAAAAGAAAATCCTTTGCCTAGAATTGCTCGTTGGGGATTAGCCCTCGCCGGAACTAAAATTTTGGTACAACCAAGAAAAGGCATTAGGAATCAAAATGCTGATACCTTATCAAGGCTTCCAAATGAAAACAAAAATCCATACTTTGACATAAATGAGAATGAACTCTTTGAGGAAAAGCAAATAATTCTTCCTGAACACACAAATAAGCCAGAAATAACTAACGTGGAAAAGAAATGCGTTTGTCGAAATAAAAATATGCAAGTTAGTTTAAACTACAATCAGCAAGCAGAAATACAAACGGATAAGGAAAAGCTCAAAATCATTAATGAGAAACCTATCGATTTGTTTGATTTACAAGTTAAGGATGAAGATCTACTACGTATTCAAACAAATATGCCTGATAAAAATGCCAATTATATAATTGAAAACAATTTACTTTACAAAATTGAGAAAAATGGCCAAAAATTACTGATAATTCCAAAAATTTTACAAAATTTGATAATTCAGACACATCATGATGATCAGTTAGCCGGACATTTTGGTGCCCGTAAAATACAATCAGGCTGATCACCCAAAAATATTATTGGGATACTTTACACAAAGATGTAAGTCAATACTGCAATACTTGTGATAAATGCTAACGATATAAAGCAACCAGAAAGAAAATGGTCGCTAAATTACAACCTATTGCATGCACCGCGCCTTTCAGAAGAATGGCAGTAGACTGCATGGGACCCATAAGTATGACTGAATCTGGTAATCGATTTATCGTGGTATTTATAGATTACTTTACTAAATATATAGAAGCGTTCACTACTCCTAATATAACTGCACAAACTATCGCAGAACTTTTTGTCACCAAAATTATATGTAGACATGGTGCCCCTAGGATACTCCAATCTGACAGAGGAAGCGATTTACATCAGCTTTAATGAAAGAAGTTACCGAGATTTTTAAAACTCAAAGAGTTTACACAACTGCTTATCATCCAATAGCAAATGGTGAAGTAGAACGTGCAAACCAAACAGCTGAGTACTATATTGCGCATATTCACTGAATTAAACCCATATGAGTGGGATACACTCATTCCTTATGCGGTTTATGCATGTAACACACACATGAACAAAAGTACAGGACATACACCTTTTGAATTAGTTCATGGGAGAACCCCTAGACTACCCATTGATTCCATTCTGGAATACAAAAAACCGTTTTATTTGGTAGATCTCAAATCTTATGACCAAGAAATAAAACATCATTTCTCTGAAGCTTTAGGACGAATCCAAAATCAGATCAAAATTTCTCAGGAAAAATACAGGAAATTTTACAATATAAAAGCAACTGAAACGGATATCCAAGAAGGAGATCTTGTATTATTGGAAAATGAAACATTTAAAAGAGGAATATCTAAAAAATTGCAACAAATTTACTTGGGTCCATACAAGGTGACAAAAGTCAAGTATCCTAACTTGATTATAGAAATTAACAAAGATACACAACAAACGGTTCACATGAATCATACAAAGAAATACAAAAGTCGAGTCAAAGAAGAAAACGTCAAATTGAAAAACGAAGAAAGATACCAAAATCAACGTGAACTTGTAAAGAAAGAAGAATCAAAACATGGATATTCCCTTTGAAGTTGAGCCAAGGACTTGTTTTCAAACAAGGACGTTTGAATTTCAGAAGAGTGGGCGTGTCAGCAATGAATGACAGTTTTGATTCTTTTTAAAATTTTCTAGCAAATTGTAGTGCATAGGTAATTTTCGTAATCATTGATCCTTAAGTCGATTACTAGAGTGCTTTAGTAATAGAGTTTTCCATAATTTGCATAGCAGTTTTACGTTGATTCTTATTGTGGTTAGGGCTTAAACGTGTAGACTAATGCTTTAGTTTGTCATACTGTATCTTTTAAAATCTTATTTTTTATTTTCGCGTGCCAGTCAAAATCTCTGAATTCCAGACACATTTGGACACCTGAAATTAATTGTTTCAATCCGAATTCTACATTAAAACCCCAGAAATACTTCTCACAATGACGTAAATCATCATTTTAATAGCAACAATTGAACATCTTTCAACCCTTATCATTGGCATATACAAGTATAGAGCATAAACCTCATATTACTTACACACAAAGTTTATGATACAAACGCAAAGCTATCAAAATAATATGAAACTTATGTCCCAAAGTACAAAAAAATAACAAGCAAATCTTATCATGAAGTATAAAGAGACCGACTGGAAATTACTCGAAATAAGAACAATTGCATTTAAGAGAATGAGAAGTGACGAGGAGAATACCTCTGAGGGAATCGGAGATAGTTTGAAAAAGGAAATCTGGTTTTTTTATTATGGGGTACTTTTATTTTTCGTTTTGTCCTGGATTATGCATATTCTTTGACGCTGCACATACGATTAAGGTAAACTTAATATTTATTTGGCGAAATCATTTTTGTGTGCTGTGTTAAAAAAATAATAAAATCAACCCAAAAGATTACATAAAATCTCAACTTGAAGGTCAGGTCTAATGGGAGGTGACAGCTGTTGTAATAATTTTTACATTTTTTATGCCTCAATTTCCATGCCTATTGGTAAATAGTCTAAACTTGTGAGTTTTTACTTTTTAGACAATTTTTACTGATATCATTTTTATGTAAAAAAGCTCAAAAAATGCAAATTTTTCCTCGAGTCTGCCCCAGACCCCTGGGGGCTCTTATATTAAACCTGCCACCCGAGACCCCCCAATTTATGTGGGCTCGGGCGCTTTACGCTATCTTTTTCAGCAATACAAATTGCTGCACAAAAAATTTTTTTATCTGGATCTGTATCTGTATCTGGATCTTTTTAAATTTTGATCTGGCAAAAAGATCTGGATCTGGATTTGGTTATTTTCTGATCTGGTTATCTGATCTGGATCTGGATCTGCCAGAAAATCTGAACCCGATCTTTATCTGGACTGGATCTGGGTAAAAATCTGGATCTTTTACATCACTACTTTTAGCTATGTCATTGTAAAGTTTGGTTACCGTCAGCTCTTATGGATCGGCTAAAAAACGCTGGGGGGGGGTAAATTGTATACTAGATCCGTCCTTTATACTTCAATGTGATCACTTCCATTTGGATAATACTCTGTTCGTGTTTTTCTTACGTAAGCAGTGTTATACTTCAATTTTTGCAATGCTAAGAGAAGGTCGAATTTTTCTAGCTTGCACATGCATATGCATAGGTGACTTTTTCCTAGTCTCCATCTTTTATTTCCTCAATAATGCATTTTTGCAAGTACATTCGTCCTTTTTTTGTTCCATCGGAGCATTTTCCTTGCTAGTGACCTCCACGTGAGCGGGGGGGGGGGGTTCGGAACTTTGAAGGGGATATGCACTTCCCAGAAGGCCAAATACCTCCCAGAAACCAAGATATTCCCCCCAAATTCAATTTTTGAAATTTCTTTTTGTTTTATTCGCAATTTTTAATGCCAATGTATAGTACTCGATGAGAAACGTTGAAAAAATGGTGTTTTTTCGCCACACCGTCATTTTTAGGACCTTTTTTTTGACTTTTGAAAAATTTTGCACCTTCTGGAATTTTTGTAGCCGCCTACGATTTTAGCATCGATCTGATATATAATTATCGTAATCCGCTGGCTTACTGACTGTAAAAATTCTTAAAATTTACGCGCAAACTTATGTGAATGAAAAACACTCTAGTCTGGATACAGTTTATGCACACCATCCAGAGAGCTCTAGTTGGCGGAATAATTTTGTAAATCGCTAAATCATTATATGTACCGATAAATGTAAGTGCTGAACACCTTAGCTTAAAATTAACTCTAAAAATAGCGAATAAATTCAGTTTCGAATGTATGAACCTGGTCTTAATAGGAATATATAAGATCTAACAGTTTAATATAGGAATATGTAGAGCGGTCTTACGAAACCATCTGTTTCTAAACTGATTAACTCTGCATCTTTTTCTAACTTTTGCAACTTCTTTGATAAACATATTGTTACGAAGGTTTGGGCTTGAAGCGGGATCTTGTGCTTCTGAGAATTGGCTCAGGGAATTTTTTTTGAATAGGTTAAACAGCGTCGGTTAGAGTAAGACTAAGATGTCTCTGAGCACTGCCTTAATGACCGTTTTATTGCTAAAACCATCACCTTTTCTACAAAACTGACCCTACACCTAGTATATAGAAATGGACAGCGCCTAATGAACAAACAGCGGGGCCATGCTTCATTTTAGTGTAGTTTTTCAATTTGTTTTGCTCATAATCTTGCTAGTCACTGAATGCCGGCACGTTAGCCAGTTTGCTTGATAGCATTAAATCGCTGCTAGGTTGGCGTTAAACTATTTGCTCTGTAAGCTCATGAGCGTCGCTTCCGCTTTTGTATAGGGCTTTGAGTCATGCCGACATCTTAGGTTGAGCTGTTATCTATTAAGGAAAGTTAAGCTTCATGTGATATGCGGACTCAATAATATACGATTAAATAACATTAACTAGATTGAAACCTGTTTTACTTACTTCATAGAAAACGTAGGTATGGGCATTATATGATGTGTTTTCTATTACAATATCGCTAGATGGAATGCGTTTATTATCAATCCACTCAACTTTTCGACTATAAGACGTAGACCATTCCGTTTCAAAATTAATTTGCGCTTCCATAGCGAAAAAAATGATAGGATAGCAAACGCGACTACGGAAATTGACATTTAAGCGCCCAATTAACATCTGCTTTAGAATTAGCGTTCAATATCATTTTTCTAGTATTTCTAACGATTTTTTTAATTCTCTACGCCGGGGATTACACTTTTCTTAATTTTTGAATATCATTCGCTTCTTATATTGAATTGAAAGTTCTAAACTGATTTCGACTAAATTGCGTACGAGTACGGGCGGAGAATGAAGTTTTCTAGGACCAGCTAAATTTTGTAAATTACTTTTTGTTCTTTTCAATGTCCATTATTCTGCTTTTTTAGTTTTGCTGAACTTTCGAGTGAGTCGCATACTGATATATTCGTCCACTTCGTGCATATAATATAGCATTTTGCTGGCTATCTTTAAATATCGAATGGGTGTTATCGCAAAAATCTAATTCGAAAATGATTCAACTAGAATTCCTCTTAAAATAAGCCATTTTTCTGCAAAATTCATTGGGGGGCGTTCTATGCAATCCATTTCTTTCATTTATTATATGACGGCTTTGTCCTCTGCCAATTGTTCTATAATACTTAACGTGCAAAATTGTTTCAGTAGTCAAGTTAGCCTTGATAGAAGATTGAAAAAACCAAAATGATGCTCCCCATTTTTATATTTGTCTGTCTCATCATTAGCGCACCAGCGGTTGATTCTCGAAATATGTCCAACCACTCGTCGCGCTACCACCAACGACCCCAATGCCACTCCACTTATACGTAAGTGAGGAGTACAGATGCATAGCTTAGTTCATATGTGGATTCAGCTCAATCTAAGCGGTTAACCAGAAAGCACTTTTTTAGCTAAACATGGTATCAAACTTTGTTTAAAACTCAAAATGGCGCAAAAACTGCAATAACTGACAATTTCATGCATTTTGCAAGAAAAGTTTGGATTTTCGTCCAATTTCGAGCTTTAATTCACCTAGCAAAGGTTGCACATAGCTCGGAATTCCCCTTAAAGTATTACGTACGTATAAACTATACTTCAAAAACTTTCAGAAAAACTTGAAACTCCGCATTTCTTCGCTAACTTCACCGTTTTTTTGGAAAACCCATCATTACGTTCATCAGTGCGACAAGTATGGCATTGAAAAGCCTCTAAAATTCATGCGAATTTTTGTTACAATGTGAGATGCTATAGTTACTCGTATATTATAAGTAGCAAAGAAAAATGCTCCGATGGAACAAAGAAGGACGAATATGCTTGGGATTGACGTATTATTAAGGGCATAAAAGGATGGGACTAGAGAGAAGTCACCTGTGATTTTGAAAGCTGTAAGAATCTGCTGAAAAATTGGACTTCCGCTAAAAACGCAAAAAATTGATGTGTATTCTGCAGCCTGCAGAAGGGAGTTGCGCCTCTATCGTAAAAATAAACAACCGAATAGCTTATTCCTTCAAAAGAAACGATTACTAATTCAAAAGCGACATAATGTGCATTTTCACGCTAGCATGGCATCCATACGTGGGCAGCATGAAAATTCTGGGGGTGCAAGATTTTTCAAAGGTCAAAAAATGGCCTTAAAAATGGTGGTATGACGAAAAAACACCATTTTTCGACGTTTCTCATCGAGCACTATCCATTGGCATCAAAAAATTGCAACAAAAAAATTTCAAAATTGAATTCTGGGGGGGGTTATTTTGATTTCTGGGGGAGGTATTTTGGTTTCTGGGGTGCATACCCCGAAACCCCCCACGCCCAGGTGTGATGGCATTCATTGCTACTGGCCTGCAATTAACAACATGATGTTGTTGTCATAATTCATTTATCAAGCCTTTAAATCATAGGTATAGAGCAAAGAGCGCTGGCGCGGCATCCGGAAGATTCGCCCCCGACATTTTGCCCTCAGATATGTCACCCTAAAACATTTCGCCCCCAATAAATATCTCGTTATACTGTACCAATCAACTTGTCTCTGCAATTTTGCTTGCCTAATTTTTTTAATTTGCTATTACATTCCCAGGAAGTCGCTTGACCTTCGTAAGCATATTTTTTATCTACCAAATTATAATTTCTCCCGGTCGGCAAGCAAAGACCTAATTTCTTTATTGTTTATTTGATAAAGATTTGCGGAGATTTTGGATTGACGTACGTTACATAATTACATTGTCCTGTTGTAGTAATATTTTAATCCCATGACCTTTTGTTTGCGACCGCACGTTAAGTAAGGTCACTCAAAACTTTCGCAATTAACAGCATTGTTTTTATTTGACAATTCTGGTTTTCTTGTTGGCAATAAAAATTAAAGCAGCAATATAATTAAAATATGGCTAAAAAATTGTTTAAAGAAATCTAAAGATGAAAAATGAAAATATTGAAAACTTATCAAGACTGAAAATGAAGAAATTGAAAATTCTTCTTAGTTTATTCCAAAAAAGAATGAAAACAAAAAAATAAGAAAAGCGGACATTGTGTCCTCCCGAATTTTGACGCTGTCCATGCATAATGCGTACTCCCGTTAATTGTACAGTTCACCTGGCGGCGAAACATCCGAGGGGCGAAATGTTTGAGGGCGAAAGATCCGACTGGCGAAATGTTTGGGTGCAAAAGTTCCGGGGCGAAAGATATCCGGGGGCGAAATTTTAGGGCGAAAAGTCGGAGGCGAAATGTCGGGGCGAATATTCCTCAAGCCGCTAGCGCGTACCTATAATATACTAGAGTACCCTCTGTGCACTCCCCCTACAGCTTTGGCGGGACATATCCAGGAGATGCGATTTTTGGAAAGATAGATAATAGAAAAATTTGCTGTCGATTTCTTTTATGACTTTACACCCGATGCCCAGTTTGTGAAGATCGTGTGAAGTTTTACCGCAGAATGTTGGCTTGACACTCGACTTATCTAGGTCAGTTTTGCATTCTGTTTAGTCTCTTTTTTAAATTGTATACAATTGAGTAAGCTCAAAAGTACTTTTGTCATTTTTCGAAAAATGACTTATTTTCTGAGTGGCAGTGTAAAGAGTGTGAAGCATCGGAGGGTAAAAAACGTATTTTGGCCTTTTTCTGCATACTGTCATAAGCCGAAGAAATTTTTCGATATAAATGTACTACGACCTAAGGGCTACTTTCGGCTTACCAACAAACCTTTTTGCACTCAATACGGAGTTGGATTTCGAGAGTTTGAAATATACAATTCATGTAGTGGATAGTGTAAAATGCAGGCTTTGTCCCAGATTTCTCCGCCAACTTCTTCAATTATAAGTCAAGACAAATTGAATAAAGAAAGTACGTTTGAAGAGCTACACGTTGCAGCAATCCGCATTTAAAAGACTCGAAATTGAGTTACTTCTGGAGGTGTAAACTTCGAAATTAGGGGTGTAACATTACGCGAGAAAACACGTCTTCTCCTTTTTTTGATTAATCAATATCTATCTCAAATAATAAATGGAACAGAAGTTTTTCCCACGCAAACGTACTGCGATTCAAGGCTACTAACTAAACCAAACCGAATTTCTTCAAAATCAATGGAGAGTTAGCTTCGGATTTTTAAACTTTCTGTGAAAAATACGTTTTTGTCGCATGCAATAAAAATAAATTACTTTGTAACGAGTACACGTTGCAACAAATTGTGCTTATTTACAAATAATATTGAGCTGTTTCCGAAGGTGTAAAGTGAAAAATCGGAGGTGATAAAACTGTTTCTGTATTGTTTGTTTCCCTCAGCTCTCTTCGGTAATGAGTCTAAACAAAAGCTCATGTCTAAGATGTACCTGGGGTAAACGTCAGACGTCAAGTGGACGCGTTGTTTAGACTCAACAGTAGTGTAAAGTAGTTTACATCTAATATTTTTGCGTCTTCAAACCATTGTGGACAATTAATTTTTTTCATAAATATTGATCATAATATCTAAATTACGAATTCGACTAAAATAGTCTTCACACTCAATGGTTGTGTAAAGTTTATACTGAAAATTAACTTTAGCTCTACAGCATTGCGGAAACTTATTTTGTAAAAGTGCTTCATGTAAGTCAGAACTGTGAATCTGGCTTTTAGTTTTCTCTAAACCCTAGAAGTTGTGTAAAGTGTACACTATTCAAATAGTGTTGATGAGCAAATTAGTTTACACTGCAAATTTATTGTATAATAGAACGTCGCAAAACTTTAATTTTCTCAAAAATATATATGTCGTCAGGTCAGGATTACGAGACTGATTGTAAGTTTTCTTAACACACAGTACTTGTGATAATGTTTACACTGAAGATTACTTCACTTTCAGAAAAATGCGAAATCTCAATTTTTTTAAATGTGGCATGTAACGCCAGGATTACAAATCTGTGTGTAAGTGTTGTATACACTCATTATATGCGCAAAGTTTACGCTGAAAGCATTCGGTGTGTTTAAATAAGGTACGATTGTCTTGTTTAAAGAAGATAATGCTGATATTCAGAACAATATTGTTTTCCACGCATGGACTGCTGTCATTGTTGTAGCATGTTACCGTATGAGCTTACTGACTGACGTAAGCTTACACGTTTCCTACTGCTGTATTGAACCAACAATTTCTTTGATTGTCTTGAATGCATCGTTTTTTGCTATTTCATTAAATTAGCTTAAAAAGCCGCTTCTTGCTTACTGCATCTACTTTCCTGTAGCTACTGCATAGCTAACTTCCTTCTTTTTAATCGTCCTTTTGGTTCAATAGTTTATTTCAATTTGCAGGCCGCAGAATATACTTAGATTTTTAGCGTTGCTCGCAGGAAGTCTGATTTTTAACAGATTTTGCGACTTTAGGCATATAAAGTAGCATTTTCCGAGCACCCTCCTTTTATGTACATTCTCAATAATCCGTAATCCCAAGTATGCTCGGCTTTTTGTTCTATTAGAGCATTTTTGTTTGCTAGTATTCATTATCTAATGAAGGAGAAATTTGATATTGATCAGATACCAAGTAGGTTATTAATACACATCAAAGCTTCTTCAAAATCACTTTTTTTGAGTCAGTGAACAAAGTTTTGTGGAGGCACGTTTTTTCAGTTGCCGTAGAATGTACTTCGATTTTTGGGTTTTTTAGCAAAGGTTAGATTTTTATAAGGATTCTTACAAACTTCACGGGCATAGGTGACGTTCAAAGTGTTTTTGTTCTTTTTTTGCTCCATCATAGCATTTTTCTTTGCAAGTACCCTACTCTTAATAAGTAAGCTTTAAGTAAATCAGTCAGTAAACACATACGGTAACATGCACAATAGTGAAAGCAGTCTAAGAAAGCGGGAAAGGAGATTTTTGTGAACATCAGCATTATCTTCTTTAAAACAAGTCAAACTTTACCTTATTTCAAATGTTTTCACCGTACACTTTGTGCAACTACTGGGTGTTAGAAACACTTACACTCAGAATCGTATTTCTGACATTACGGCGAACATTTCAAAAATACTTTAACAGCGCTTTAAAACTGAAGCTAATTTTTAGTGTACAGTTTACATAAGTGTTAGGTGTAAAAAAACTTACAATCAGATTCGTAATTATGACGTTACGTAGAACATTTTCGAAGAAACTAAAATGCCGCTACGCTCTAAAATTAAAGTTAATTTTAGTGTAAACTATAAACAACTACTGGGAGTAAAGAAATTTCAATCAGATATTTAATCATCACGTTAAAAGGAACATTTTAAAAAAATTTGGCTTTTGTAATGCTCTAAGACTAAAGAGAAAAAAGCTATAAAAACTGAATTAATCTTTAGTGTAAACTCTACACCCCTCTACAATAAGGAAATAGTGTAAAATTTTACACAACTACTGGAGTGAGAAGAATAATACTAAACGTTGACTCGTAATTCTGACGTTACATAGAACATTTAAAAAGAAATTGAGCATCCGCATCGCTCTAGAAGTAATGCTAATTTCCAGTCTTAATTTAACACAAATACTAGGTGTTAAAAACTTCAACAGTCAGATTCCTAATTGTGAGGTTACGGAAAACTTATTAAAAAAATTTACGTATTAGAACGCACTGAAGAAAAATTTTTTCATAATCCTTACAGCTCTGCAATAAGTGAATAGTGTAAAGATTACGCAACTACCAGGTTTAGAGAAGCCTAGCAGCTAGTTTCGTAATCCTGACATTACGGAGAACATTTAAAAAAATGCTTCGCAACGTCTGGAAGCAAAATTAATTCTTATTGTAAACTTTCTACCCTCGCAATAACTGAATAGTGTAAAGATTACACAGCTCTTATCGGATGTAGAGAAAATTTGCAGTCAGCAGCGTAATTCTGACGTTACGGAGAACATTTTGAAAACATTAAAGTTTTTCGAAGCTCTAGAAGTGAAATGATTTGTAGTGTAAAGTTTACACCTCTACAATAACTCAATTTTTGGTGTAATTGAACGCACTTACGTGATATCATGATCCTCTACACTTGGTACATTTCTATAGTAGGGACAATCTCCGAACTCATATACGGAAAGAATTTACAGACAAAAATTTGCTGAAAACGTCTTTTTTCACCCTGAACTTGTAAGTTTGCACCTCTAAAATAGTGACTTAAATTAAGTGTAAAGAAAGCCAAATAAATGCGATGTGTTACCACTGACATGCACCTTATTTTTAGAATACTTCGCACCATCCGACTTATGATCGGAGTAGTTGATAGACCGAAAGCGGTCAAATACATGTTTTTTCCTTACCCCAGACATTGAGCTTCATTCAACTTCAACTTACTCTGCATTTAGTTTGAAGAAACGCGTCTAATCCAAATGCGATGCTTAACCCTTGAAACGTACTTTATCTTATAATAATCTGCACGTCCCAATATAACCAGAACGGTTGACAAACTAAGTTAAAAGAACGTAACACTTGCTTTTCGTCCACCACCAGTGTGTAAACTATAAACCGCCAAAACTAGCTCCGTATAGACTTTATACAAACGCGATTAAATTCGCGCAGCCCTCATCCAAAAATAAGTTTTGTTTGGACTCTTTCGCGGAAAATCCGGCAGACGTAAGTAAGTCGAAAAATCGACCAAAAATATGGGTTTTCATTCCAAGATTTTCACACCCTTGACACTCTCATCCTAGAACTGATGCAAAATTCCACAAACAAAAAAGTTGTATTTAGAGAATTTTATCATCTGCAATTTTTTCCCAGTGGATTGTTTCAGGCATATGACACTGACTCGATACAAGCTGCCGAAAAACCAACTAAAAATTGCTATATGGAATTACGTGACGCCGAAATTTCACACGCTCATTACACACTCAAAAGCAAAAACGTTGTATAATTTTTATTATCTATGTTTAAAAAGAGCACCTCCGGATTTGTCCCGTTATAGCTGCAGGGGGTGATCATATGTCAGGGATATTATAGGGACGCGCTAACGCGCTACACACCTATGATCGTGCTTTCTTTGTACCTCTAGAAATTCATATTTGTAAGTAGGTAACATTGTCAGCATACTCGTAACGATTTATGAACCCACCATGATGATCAGGCAACAAGCTCAGAATGCGCGAAGCTGTGACAAGCACACCTGGGCGTGGGGGAGAGGGTTTTAATGGGGTATGAACCCCCTCGAGAAACCAAAATATCCCTCCAGAAATCAAAATACTCCCCCAGAATTTAATTTTTGAATTTTTTTTCGTTTTTTCGTAATTTTTAGATGCCAATGGATAGTTTAGTTACTCGATGAAAAACGTCGAAATAACCACCATTTTTATAACCATTTTTTGACGTTTGAAGAATCTTGCAGCCCCCAGAATTTTCTTGCTGCCCACGTATGGTGACAAGGTGGGAATTCTTTTGAGTAACCACAATGAGAGTCACCATAAAGAGCAAACTAAGGAGAAGCGTTTGACATCTAAATTTAGGTCGAAGTAACAATCGTGTTTCATCACCCATATCTATAAAATGAATAGATAGGTGCGATAGAATGAAAAGCATATTGCGCTCTGCTCTAGGCAGTACACCGAGAAGTCCTGCTATAATATTCGGAAAAAACTTTTTGTGACCCAATGCACCCTCAAATGCAAATTTGGTAGATGATACAATTCGGAAAAGTAAATGCAACACAGTCGCAAGAAACTTACATCACAGTTACGCTTTTGTACATCGGGTACAGCTACAAAAATAGGTTTTTAAATTCTATATTTTTTATTTTTTGAATTTTCCAAATTTCTTAACATTTTTAAACTTCAGGTGAACCAGATGCCGAATGGTGATAGGCCACTTCCAAACGCACATGGCAAGTAGTATTGGAAAAAAGTTTTAGATAAACTTTTTCGATTACAGACGGTTCACTCAGTAATTTTGTATGGTCATGGTTCATTTTGCACTCGGTTGAAAGGATTCTCGTTTTTGTTTTTATGTCGCGATATGAATCGAAATTATTCGGTTGCTAGACTTTGATTATTCGCTTATTCTTAGTATTGTATTTGGGCTTTGTAAAATGTTTCACAGGAAATTGGTCAGAGTTAGAGATGAACTACTGTACGTCATCGTTGCTGAGGTAAGTTGGCAATATGACAAAGGTCCGAGCCTCGAATATGCGAAGATTTTAATCACATTACATGAAAATTCACTAGCTTCTAAACTTTGGATAAAATATGCCTTATTTCGTTTCGAAACATACGTTTTTAAGTAGGCAACCCACAGCCGTAATACACTAACATGACCGGCTTAGGACAGGTCGGCCAAGGAGTTTTTATTAAGCCGAAATAGCGTCAACAGCGGAATGAATGCTAGAATAGCGTAAAACGTATGTATTTCTACAGTTTCTAGCCAATTCGAGCGTATTTGGAAATAAAATTCGACTTCTGTACCTTTTGCTTTATTTTCTTCAAAAATTTCGCATATTTATGAGCATAGGTGGGCAGCACCGAAATCCTGGGGGTGAAAAAATTTCTGGGGGGGGGTGAAAAAATTTCTGGGGGGGGGGGTGAAAAATTTCTGGGGGGGGAAAGAAAAATTTTCAAAGGTCTAAAAATGGTCTTAAAATTGGTTGTATGGCGACAAAAACACAATTTTTCGACGTTTCTCATCAGGCACTATCCATTGGCATCAAAAAATTGCTAAAAAAGCAAAAAAAAATTTTTTTTGGGGGGGGGGTATTTTGATTTCTGGGGGGAATTTCAACTTCTGGAGGGATGCATACCCCCCAAATCCCCCACGCCCACGTGTGTTTATGAGTCTATAACCCCTAAACCCGACGTATCACGCCTATTAAGCTCGGTAACATTATTCGTCTGCAATTTATTCATATTAACAAAAACACCGCAACAAATTTAGGCGCAAAAACAATTTACAGAAGCTCTTGCGATATACACAGTCTCACGGTAGCAATCAAAAATAAGAGTACAAAATGCGAAACTTCAAAAAGCGCCGCGTCCTCAAATCCTACTGACTAAAAATAGCTAATTTTCGGAAGTGTTTTATGAATCTGTCGGCGAGTTTTGGAAACACTAGCGAAAAATAACCGAAATTGTCCTGCTCCAGCGATGTTATTGATCGAACTGACTATTTGAAAATTTCAAGGAAAAATCGAAGTCAATGCATGAAAAATCGGTAGAGAAATAAAGAAATAGGTATCCTGAAAATTTGTCAATTGTAAAGCAGCGAAATTTAAGATGATCATTCATTGGCACATGGTAAATGGCGCCAAATCTCGATAAATAATCGAACAGCCGACCGCCACGAAGAAAAATCCGAGATTAGCGTAGATACGTATACGTAGAGGCGGTCGATAATGTATACTACCGCTACTCGCAAATCGGATAAATCGAAAGATTCGTGAGAGATTATAATATGCAAGAGTTCATTAACTAGGGCCAAATTTTCGACGTTCAAATTAATAATCGAAAAGTATAGCAAAGTCGATTAACCTGAATGTTGGAAATTTGGGAAGTTTGGAAGCTCTGAAATGCGAAAAATTTCCGCGTACTACAAAATTTGAATGTCAAAAGCTTTTCACGGTTTTCTTACGGATAGAGTTCAATAAGAAACGCGTCAAAAAATCTATTTCTTGCAGTTCAAAACTTTTAGGGACCCACAGACTGATGAAGTTAAACCAAAAATACACCTTAAAATAGAATGAAATAAATCCAAATTAAAGGTAATCAGAAGCGATTATGTAGCATGAAGCGTTAAAGATTCGTAAAAAAGCGGACTTAACAACGTTTTATTGGAAAATCAAAGACTGCGGGACCGACAAAATTTTGCCGGGCAGTCCATAATTGAGAAAAGCGTAGAAAATCCGAAAAAGCCCACGACTTCAGCACGGTAATTAATCGCGTAGCTGACAAAGCGAAAAATAAAACTGGGCACAATTAATTAATTGCGATATCGCCAGTTACGCGGCGAACATAGTACGAAAATAAGTACGTATATTTATCACTGCGCAGATACACCTAACGACTCTAAATTTTGGGAGATGGTGCATGGATTATTGTATTTTGTACAAAAATTACAAAAACTACCCTAATGTTCAGTGGCGTATCTAGGATTTTTCTAAGGGGGGGGCTCGGTATCCCAACTTTTCCTTGACGCGCGAAACAGCGTGTTTTTTCGGCGTTTTACTTTGTATACTTTTACATAAAATCACTTTTGATGCAATATTTTTTCTGAAAATTTCAAAATTTTCGACAATTTTGTGCAAAAAAATCAATAAATTTCTTTGACTTTAACAAAAATCTGGCGCGAAGCGCCGGAAAATTTGTGAATTCATTCTTCATCTCGCCAAAGATTTTTGGCCAATGGGGAAAAAAATCAGTCTTCGAGGGTATGTTGTCAGGTGGAGGATCCTCCCAAAAGCCGCGGGCGTTACATGAAAGTCTGCGCGTAACACGCTCCATAATCAACGCATTAAAGCTATAGCCTTTGTGGGGTGTGGCACTGCGAGTTCACCAGAATACGATATCATAACAGGAGTTGATTGCGCATTAGTCGATCGGTCTCAGCCCCTGATTGGACGCCGCCGATTTTAAGCCCCTTATTAGCGCTTCGGTCGCCTTTGCTTTTGTTCCGGTGGCGACCTTGCTGATTTTGGTGCTGGCGTCTTTTGTGATGCGTCGCCGCCGCCGCGCCGCTAGCGTTGGAAAAGTTAGCGGCGGCGACGGCGTCGCCCCGGGACGAGCCGTGATTCTGACGGCGCGTCTGCTGACCGCGGCTCCGCTCCCGCCTGGCCCTGTCGCGGATCTTCGTGCCCAGCGTCTTGCAATCTAACTTGCGGAACATGCGTTGGGCTCGCTTAAATTGCTTGAAAAAATTAACCGTAATACCAAGAAATACAAAATTTCTTAAGAAACGCCGGATACAAAAATACGAAAAGAATGCGGCCGTAGGGCGTGGAAAATAATTTTGCGACAAGAGATAAAATTATCGAAACTTTCACTATTTTTTTGGAGAAATTATCGCTGAACCAACATCTACTTTTTATCAATAACGCAAGTTTTGTGTTCGGTAAGTCAATTTTTATATCAATTTGATCAGGCAATCATGGCTTTTTTCGACTGACGCTAGGCGGGTTATGCTACATGCCAGAATTATTTTTTTACCATTACTTTTTCGCAGAGATAAAGCCGAATATAATAGAATAATCGATAAGTAATAATATCACAAAAGTTAGCTTTGATAATTAATTGGTCCCAGCCAAACCGTAAAATCATATTTTCGCTTCAATTCGGTTAAACTCAAATTTAATAACATTTTATTCAATATTTTGCCTATTACTCAAGGAATAATAAATCTCAATACGATTCGTTTTCTTCTTGCTATATTACTATCGGTATAGCATTTTTAAAAATCAACATTAAAAACAATATTTTCCTGACGACAGCGGGAAACCAAGATATCAAGAAAAATTTATACCGACCTCGCATTATTAGCCTGTTCTTAAGACAGAAACGACAATCTATAATTCCAGCTAAATAGTACATACATATGATTTTTAAAGCAAAAAATCTGCAGTAAATATTCAGTACGATTACACAATTAGATTTTATATAATTTCACGCAAACATTTTCGACATGCAGCCATCTTGATCATACATGGGCAGCGATCAAATTCTTAGAGTTTAAAAAATTTTAAAAAGTCAAAAAATGCAAAAAAAACTTATGGCAGGGGCGACATAATTTTCCTAGCACTCGATCTATTGCAATAAAAAAAATCGTTAAAAAAACGTAAAAATTCTGAAAATCCAATTTTGGGGGTCTGCCGAATTCTGAGGGTGTCTTAAGTTCTGGGGGAGGAGCTCAGTCAAAGCTCGAAATACCCAACTCTCATCTGACGATATCATGCACACTTTCCTGAATTCAATAATTTTGCCGGTAATCTATAAAATTATCATTTAATTATCCGAATTAAATAGGCATGATTGATCTAAAAAAAAGCGAAAGTTCACGCTTAACTGATTTCGAGGTTCACAGTTCAGCAATAAAAATTAGTCGAATGCAAAGCCAATTTAAAAATATCTGATGGTTCTGTGGGGGCTAACAAACCCCTGCAACCATAGGTGGGCAGCAGTCAAATTCTGTGAAGGAAGCCAATGAGGCTAAATTGACAAAAGCAGCTACGAAAATTTAATTAAGGGGCCGATTATGGGGTCTACCGGATTCTAGTGAGCATACATGGGCAGCACCTAAATTCTGGGGGAGGCAGGTAAGGATGGGGTAAATTGCCAAATTGTTGCGGAAAAATAGAATTCTGTGGAGGGTCTACAGTAATCTGCGGGGGTATTTCAACTTCCAGGGGGAAATCCTCCCCACGCCCATATGTGCTCGTGAGTCCGAGCCCCTTGGACTCCCATCCCAACGCCCATGTGTGTCCGCATTTCTATCACCATGTCATGCACGCTAAGAATAGGTACGAAGAAAGAATTATTACCGCTTTATCCTTTTTCCAGGGCAAAATCAAATTAAGCACGTATTCGCCACGCGAAGTTCGATTGGCCATGGCCAAAAAACGTTTTTCCAAATTTGGGCGCGAAACGGCGCTGCAAGGACAAGTGCGATTCTGATCGGACAACTTGAGCCGCAGCCCGTTAATGTTCAGCGTCGACCCGTGACCCGACTTGTGTTTTATGGCTCGACCCCGTTTCACCTCGACAAAGTTGTGGCCCACCTTGCTCAGTTTTACTTTGAATACTTAAAACGTGTTCCGAAATATAGGAAAGAAGTCGAAAATACGCCAAAGCCATCAAAATATGAATAAATTGATAATTTTATTGAAATTTAATAAGACAAAAAAAGGTAAAAATTTCGATATCAAAAGAATTTTTTGTGAAAAATATAGGAAAGAGTCGACGGAACTTTGCAAATCAAAGATGCTTGAGAAATATTTAAAAATTTTATTGGAATTTTAAAAACAAATAAGACAAGTAGAATAAAAACTCAAGCTAAAAAATGAATGTAAAATAAAATTCGATAGAGAATTTTCTTGATGAAATAGGGCAGTCATAAATTACACGGGCCTATACTTTTATGAAGAAAACTATACGCATTGAATTAGAAAAGCATGTTTACAAGAGTTTCAATGGAATCCTAGTGAAATACTCGTAAACTTTGTTGATTAAGATACTATAGTAAACAGTGGCGGATCCAGGATTTTCCTAATGGGGGTACGGTACCCCTAAGGGGGGCGGAACCCTTACTCGGGCGGAAAAATTAGCCGTTTTAACCAGAAAATCGCTAAAAAACGCTCAAAAATCCTCAATTTTGCGCACTATTTTGGGCCAATGGGGGGGGGGGCGGCGGCCACCCCCGCCTTCCCTAAATCGCCCTTATAGTAAACGATAGGGCAAAAGTGAATTCCTCAATTCAAATAAATTTAGATAGCCTTATCCGACAACGCTTATTAGCTTTACAGATTTTTTAAATATATTTTTTCGACAATATGCATTTGCTTTGATAGGAAGTGCCAAATTTTAGCCAGCTTACCGTAGTCGGATCGACAAAAATGGTCCAGTATATTTTCGAAGGTATCAACTTGACTGCAAGAATCGCACGATTCGTTTTCTGAAAAATCGACAAATTAATCAATCACAGCTAATCTGTTGAAGCTTATGATTTTCAAGATAATATTGTCTCCTTCTAACTCACAATTCTACGTTTTCGTGGTTACCTTTGATCGCTCAATGCAAAACAGCATGCCCGCTACTTTTAATACTTTCAGTTTTGTATTTTTATACTTTTTAATTTTTTGTTGGCCTACTCAAATATCACTATACTCGTATAATTATTTTTCCTACATTCTATATTGCTAATTTAAACTGCGAATTTTTTACTTTTCTAAAAAATTATACCTCGTGCATGAAAAAAATAATTCACTGCTCGCTTTTTTATTCAAACTTAATTTTTTTACTAAAAATCAAGAATTTGCATTTATTCTAATTTTTATAATTATCCCAGGAAAGCCCATGAATTACTTTCAGCCGCTTTAGATTGTCCAATTATAGTCCGATTGCTTTTAAAAAGTCAAATATGAAAAAATCAAGCTTTTCAAATTCGGATTAAAATATTTTTGCCGGTTGATTTTCTAGAAAAGGACTTCGAACTTCCAATTATTTGCTTCTAGTTTTTCCGCACTTTTTTATAACTCAAATAAACCAGCGCGTGCGCAAGAATAATCGAAAAGTCAGCTTCGCTGCCACAAAAAAGCTAGCGTTGATTGATGAATGCGAGCTGTATAGTGGTACACAATTTCGTAATTTATGCCATTGTTTAACACGGAATAAATAATTTTTGGAAAATCGCGGCGATCATTCAACCGCGTCAAATATCGATTAGTTTTTAGCGCGATTTTTTTCGGGCGTTTCATAGCCGCTCATTTCCTTGTTAGCTAACTTTGTAGTAAGCCACCTGATCAAAGCGACGAATCAGGGCGGCTAATTAGTCAAGCGTTGAATTTAAGCTAACGAAACAACAAAAAAAACACTCGAGCTTTAGCGCTTATCTCGCCGTTGCCCCGACGAAAAACTTTTCATCCGGAGAACAAGCGCCGAAAAACAAGAAGGATTATATTGACACGCTTAAGCACACACACACGCGAAATTTCGTATAGTCGGCCCTTTATGTAAATATAGAAGCCGGCGGCTTTCGCCTTTGATCTTTTTTTAAACGCCAACTTTCGCGCAGAAGTCGAGCAGCGCCTTCTTTTTCGTCCATTCCATCTCTAATAGGTCCCCTGCGCGCGTCGTAATTACGGAAAAATGTATAAATTCCAAATTGCCTTATCGGACCGCCGCGCGATTTTATTAACCGTAAAATTAAACTGCGTGGGGCGGAAGAGGGAGCAGATCAGGAAAGCTTCGATCGAAAAAATCGGTTGGGGGATATTTTTGGAAAAAACAATAAAAATTTATTTTTGATGCCAAAGATGAAAGAAAAGCCGCCGCCCCTCGGACAAGGTCACCGGCTCGTTTGTGCGACTCGAATCGAATCGCGAATCAGCGACGTGTGAGTCCGATTTCGGATTCGCCAAAGCCAATTAAACGACGTGGCTCTCAAAATGGCCGAAAAATTGCTCTCTCGACTCGGAGGAGGCCATTAAATAATGTCCCCATTAACACGTGTAACGTGCGTAAATGATCGTAAATTGTTTTGACACGCGAATGTAGTACAAGAAAACATTTGCCTTTTGCGTGTATTATACGACGTGGGCCGAGAAAGTATAGAAAAAACGACTTTCGCATTTTCGGCCAAAATTTTTACTTGCGGTAAATTATTTGAGCGGCTTTGACATAAAATAAAATTACAATTTGTCAAATCTGTATTTTGTGCGAAGCGCTACGAAGTGACCTTATCAATCATGGATTGGACGTTCGCAAAATAAAATTGTTGTATCCTGGTGAAGCTCTTGCCTTCAATCTTTTTTAATTTATACACCACAATGAGTAATTTATTTTCTCTATTTTTCCGTTGTATGCTTCATATTCTAATCAGCAACTTTCTATCGTTTTTGTCATTCTCTAGGCGATTATTGCAAATTATTACGGTAGTAGAACTTGTTTTTGAAAGCGCCAGTTTTTTTACCTCTTTTCTTAACCTCTCATCACTATACATGGGTGTGGCGGGGGTCGGGGGCAGACCAACACGTTCAAACCGATGGACTCCCAGAATTAAATTTTTGGGATGTTTTTTAGATTTTGACTAGTTCTACACCCACCCTGACCTCCAAGAACTCGGCTATTCTGGGATAATACGAATTTCTAAGTCATATTTTGAAAATCAAATTCAAACACAATAATACAACGAAAAGAGTTTCAAAAATTGATTTGTATAAGAATTATTAATACAGCACAATAGCCATTTTTATTCAATAATTGTACATGACCTCTGGCTATATTTTGATGGATAATTTCGATTCACAGATGCTATCGCACCTGACCTTGTCTTATCTTCGATGCAGAAGTTTGAGTTTCGATAGTCAGTATCAAACATGCACGTGAGATTTTAGGTGTTTAAATCACCGGAAAGGAAAAATGGGAAATTTCGTGAGGAAAATGAGGCAAAATGATGGCAAAAAATTAAGATCGAAAATCCCTTCAATCAAGGATTAAAGTAGTTAGCGCTACTTTAGCATTTATATTAGTTTTTGAGGTCATTTAGGCCCAAAAAGCTCACTAACTGACCCCTCCGAATCGGCCACGCTCTGCATCGCGGGCAGTATGACAGAGAGTTCATTGTGATATTTAAAAGTAAAATTACAGGCCTAGCGTAGGCACTACATTTATTTATGGAATGAGTAGCGAATAATAAAACAGGTTACTTTCGTAATTTTCTCGCGGTTGTATGCACATGTCGTTGGTGACCGGGAATTTGGCGCAATTGAGCATTTCGGGCCACGGGAAGCCGTAAGCTTGCATGCGTTTTTCGCAACCCGATTTGACGGTTTCGCACAAGGACCGACACGGGTAAATTGCTCTTTCCAGACAAACCGGGGCAAACAATGAACACAAAAATAACTGAAATGCGAGTAAAATAACAAATTAAGCCAAGCGGAAGCAAGTTACGCCAAAAATAGTTACATTGTGTGTGCGAGTCGAATCATCAAAAACGATTACAAAAATCACGTTGCTGTCACGTATTCTTGATATATGCATATCGTAAATGGTGAATTTACAAGAAAATTGTAGCATCAACTTTTACAATCAGGCTCGACTTAGACTTGCTTAGACTTGGACTACGGCTTAGGCCATGAGCAAAAACACACAAGAAAGCCAAAGTGAAACACGATTAATATAATCGGAAGAGCAAAAAATTTACATATATTACAAAAAAGAATTAAAGATGAATCTAAAGATAAATCGTTCTTTCAATCTGCATTAAATTGAGAAGACAACAAAAAGGGCAAAAAGCTACAGATTCATGATTCGTGGAAACTTTTTTACTTAGAAGAATGTGTTTATATCATTAAAGTTTTAAGAATGTGATGAAATCTGATGGAAAATTTTTATTATACGCTAACCGAAAAATAATTTTTTCCCGAATTTTCTTGATTTCCCATAAATAATTTACAAAAATTCAAGATAAAACATTTTCCACAAGATTCTCAAAATCTGAATTTCTGATTTTTGAAGTCAATAATCATTATTATCAGCCAAAATGGTATTTCCGTGAAATTTTAATTACTAATTTATGTTGTTTTTTTAATTTTTTTTCATTATTTCCCTCTCTATTCTCACCGTATCAAATTTGTTTTCTTGGTCAAGTTCTTATAATTAATTAGGTTGAAGAGAAATCGAAAAATATTTAATAGTATTGTCATTTTTAGTATGGAAATCTGAGAAAATAATGTCTTCTCTTTAATTAATTCTTAGTGCATTTTTAAGTATCTTATTTAAGTATATAATTAGCTAAGCATTCATTACATAGGTCAAGAATTAAATAGCGATGTAGCCAAAATTTTAATTAAATCAAAATTTATAATAAAAATTTTAACTCGTCGAATACTCTAATAACCATATATTCTTTGAAAAGTAATTCCTCTATTCCTCAAGAACACAAGAGAATTCAAAGATTTTACAATATGATAGACTAACTTTTATGGAAGCAATTCTGTGTGAAACATGAGTCGCAATAATTGAATTGTCAAAAAACTACAAAGTAGAAGATGAAAAAATTTCAAAACGGGTGACAGATGAACTCATCTTAAAATTCGGAAAAAAATCAAGAAAATCAAGGAAAGCGAATATTGTCTTTCAAAAATAGAATAAAGCAACGATTCATTAACTCAAGTTATGTACATTCGTTAGCGGAAAGAAATATTTGGTGTACTTGCTGAGTAATGGACCTTCCACAGTATTGTAGAAACGATGAAATCAGTTGGTCCGGTCTTTTGCTTAATGCATATGAAGAATGCGGAAAGCTTATTCTGTCAAAAACGAATTTCGAAAAATGTTAAAACTTTAAAATATTTTGAAGTCGAATTTAGATTATTTAGGTACTTTAGCTTTTATTGTAAAATGAGTTTGCTTTACAATTTTGTATCAATAGATAGCATGCATGTATCTGAGGTGTCTTTAAAGAAGAAGTTTTTTTTCTAATGATCTATGCTTGTTTTCGGACTAAATATGCAAATTTATGCTAATTATGGTCCGGATGTCATAAGCCGATCTTAGCAGCTATAAGTTTACATGTATGACAAATGGAAGAAAATTGAATTAAATTACACGATAAATGTCAACCTCCCTATAAATTGAAACTAAACAAAATTAAAATGAATTTAACATTAAAGCCTCTTAGTTCCATCATGATTGGTCGATTTTCAAATTAAAAAACTTTTTTCCGCCTACTTTCCCCATTTTTTGTAAACTTTGCGAAATATGCAGACTTTCTGAACCTTTACTCGACTTTTTACGATAGCTTTTACGTTTGACAATTCAAACAAATATTTGGTTCCTTGCAACAAAATTTGCGTCTCATTTTTCGTCAGCTTCAATCCATCCTATTTTCTGCGTCCGAAAAAATCGCATTTTATGTTTTTTTTTCTAAAATAAATAAGGTTTGAAAGCCAAAGGAGGAAACCCGCATCTTCAATTCTGTGACGCAATTTGAAAATATGGTGCGGCTGAAACTCACATATGTTCAATGTGTGAGTTTCGAAGGTTTTTACTCACTAGAAAAGTTTAACCATTCGGAAATTTTCTATCCACCAGAATTGGCGATTTGCCAAAAAAATTGTTAAAAGGGTGCTATTTTGAAAATTTTTAGCTATCTATTTGCTAAAAAGTATTAGAAATTCGAAGCTTCGCGCCATATGCTAACTTTCTGACTGGGTATATTTTGCTCAATTTATTCGAGTTATTGCGATATTTTTCAAAATTTTCAATGTTTTTGCATTGTAGAAAAATAGGACGATTTCAGAAACGCGAAAAATTGGTGTTTTGGCGCGTTTCGCCGTTTTTGAGCCTACAAAAAAGCGATTAAGAAAATTTTTCGGTCGCACCCCCAGAATTCCCACGCTGTACCCGTCCATTCGGCATTTCCTACCTTAGTATCCGTATGACAATTCAGGCGCAGCAACGGGATCCACGGCTGCGACTGTTGCACCGCCTCGTCGAGCGCCTCGTGCTCGAGCAAATTCGGCAGCCGCATTTTTCGTAGTCGATGCCGTGGCACAGGCTAAAATTGCGCGGAATGGCGACGCAGTTGGGCGCCGACGCCGACGGCTGCTGCGCCGACTCGGCCGAGCGGCTGTTCAACAGCGCCCACGACTCGGCGGCGTCCAATTCGCCGTGCGCCGCCGCTTGCCAAGCGTAACAATTGTGTAAAACGAAAAATTTGACGATGTAAACCGGCCAGCTCTCCATCGTCGCGCCGCTCTCGATGTGTAAAAGAAGCGCAAATTTATGTTTAAACAGCGTTTTCGTACGAAAGTCGGATTACACTGCAAAACTACGATCGAGTCGTTATAATAATAGTAAATTAAGTGGCGCAAGGTGTGCGCGTCGTTGTCTCCGCCGTGTACGTTTCGGCTAATATAAAACAAACCGAGCTGCTTATTTATGATTAACGACTGATTATTCGAACGTCGAAGCGGCGTGATTAAATAGGGCAGCGAAGATGAAAGCGGGCGGCGAAGCGGGGTTAAGCCGGGCGGCTTGCTCCTTTGTTGTTTTTTGAGCGACGAACGGATTATCGTCGACTATTAGCGCATAAGCCCAATTGCGATACGTCAAACGCGCCCGAGCTCTAGCTGCTCGAGAAGCCGGTTGGCGTCTCGAGATTTTAGCCTAAATACGCCGATGTTGAAAATAATATAGGAACTATATTATATCGTACAGTAAGCGTAGTGCGCCTTCGACTGGAGGAATGTTGTAAAAACGAATTCGCTCGAACAGGTAACGTCAGTTGGGATCCGTTTATTCCGCGGCGGCGCGTCAAATTTCTTGACGTCTTCGATTTTGATTAGCTTTGCGTTTCGCCGCTAAACTTTCGTTTCGTCGCTTATCCGCTGACATCGAACATTTGACGAGATTGAGTCTAATTTGAAGCAACCGGGGAGTTTTTTTGCTAGCCAGGGAGCTAAAGCCGAAGGTCGGCAAATAAGCCGAAAATTTTTCGAATCGGAAATTTTTCGCCCTTAGATGCGATTTGATTGACGGGCCGTCGAAAACGTAGTTGGTGCAAAAACCGCAGTTGTTTATTTGACTAAAAATGCGCGATCGCTATTCTTACTGTATTCGCTTAATATCCAGTGCGAGTGGGAGAGAGAGATTACATTTTCAAATTGTCGCTTTAATACGAAGTGCCACTGGCCTAAAGCGTGCGATATGTACCTACGACGTAATAAAGTGCTACATTCTATAGTTTGAACGGATGTCGTATTTGTATTAGTAATTGCCCTGTCAAGCGTTTTGTTACGGAAAATTTGTGCATTCAGATTTTTATGCATTTGACCGGACAGCGTACACTTACATCCATACACGCTACACGAATGTCTGTGTTCCCTCTTATTTTTGCTCACGCACTTTTGTTTGCTGATTTTATGTAAATTGTGACTGAGGATTGACTCTACTTCGAATACACTCCAGAAATACGACAAATTCTATATATATTTTCTTTGCATCTGGTTTTGTACACTTTGCTTAAGCAAATAATTTTTACATATATAAAGAAATAATGGAGAGGTGTTAGAGCATTCAACGAATTGTGTCCTCGGAAAATATATATAGACATAAATCATACATCTATGTACTTTAACAACCATGCCTTACAATATATACACAGACACCTATGAGAAATGAAAGATTTTGTGCTATGCACGTCCAGAGAATTTAGCTTCAAAAATCAAGCCTTATAATAAGAATACCGTGCAGTGTAGAATTAAATGAGACATGGATTGATATGGATCAGAAGGGGGATCCAAAAATTAATTGACGTCTGTACCCTGACAACCTCCACATTTGTCGAAAATAGACACAAAATTCCGTTCATTATATTCGCACAAAATGAAGTATTTTCGCCACTTTCTCAAATCACTTCTGTTTCTAAACATTTCTTAATTCCTGAACATTTCGCTCGAAAAGCGTGCGTTTATTTTAAATTATTTTGTCGAATGATGTTTTATGCGAAAGCCAGCGCAAAGCGTCGTAAAATTTAAAAATTTAGAGTTAAGAATAGCTAAATCTTTCTTTGCGTTACGTGTCTTATACACGAGGTGAAACACAATCCTATTAAGGCGAGGCGAACTGTTTGATATAGGCATAGGCGTACGCAGGTGGGGAGCGGCTACCATACGTGGGCAGCAAGAAAATTGGGGGGGGGTTCAAGATTTTTTGAAGGTCAAAAAATGGCCTTCAAAATGGTGGTATGGCGATAAAAACACAATTTTTCGACGTTTCTTATTACGCACTATCCATTGGCATCAAAAAATTGCGAAAAAAAAGAAAAAATTTTCAAAAATTGAATTCTGGGGGGAGGGGGTCTGGGGGTGCATACCCCCAGACCCCCTCCCCCACGCCCAGGTGTGGCGGCTACCCTTCTTAGCCCTAAAATAATTTTGGAACAGAGGGATAATGCTTGAAAACTAATGGAAATAATGATCTTTTCATCGAAAAATCTCAATATTTTCGGCGCTTCGCGCCGTAGGATAATTATTTTTCATAAATTTGTCGCTGACGCGGCCAACAAAAACGTCATTTTTTATAGCAAATCAAGAGATAGAGCATGTTAGGAAACATCAGAAACTGGAATAAATCCTGCGTGCGCCTCCGGATATTAGGTGCCTACAACGTTTTAGGTCTTTGCAAATTTTAGATTGTGTCAACAGCCCCACCGTTTTAACAGCCCAACCAATAATCCCAACAGCCCCACCAGTCCCAACAGCCCCATCGTCACAACAGCCAATCCCAACAGGCCCACCAGTCCTAACAGCCCCACCAATCCC
Source organism: Mermis nigrescens (assembly GCA_036768485.1). Lineage (NCBI taxonomy): Eukaryota > Metazoa > Nematoda > Enoplea > Mermithida > Mermithidae > Mermis > Mermis nigrescens. The sequence continues at coordinate 122,726 of JAVLUZ010000333.1, forward strand.
AACAGCCCCACCAATAATCCTAACAGCCCCACCAATAATCCTAAGAGCCCCCATAGTTCCAAACAGTTCCACCGTTTTAACAGTCACTGCACCGTCCTACCCAACCACATATAGGCATTGGGAGGAGGGGATCTTAGGAGGTTTAATCCCCCCGAGGATCTAGAACCACCTCCCTAAAATTATGGTAAAGCCATAGAATTCTATTTTTCGCACATTTATTGATCACTTTACCCAATCAGACTACCAAAATTTTGTCGGTGCCAACGCGTGATCCTCCCAACTGTCCCACTGTGCCGACCATAGATACGCAGCATGGCCGGTCTGGAGTAGGAGTTTTGAGCCAAAAATGACCTCAAAAACGGGTCTACAACAAAACGTTCACGGACAAAACAACCCCCAACAAAAGGTCCCCACCATACGTGGGCAGCAAGAAAATTCTGGGGGTGAAAGATTTTTGAAGGTCAAAAATGGCCTTAAAAATGGTGGTATGGCGATAAAAACACCATTTTTCGACATTTCTCATCAAGCACTATCCATCGGCATCAAAAAATTGCGAAAAAAAACGAAAAAAATTTTCAAAAATTCAATTCTGGGGGGGGTTTGATTTCTGGGGGGGGTATTTTGGTTTCTGGGGGTGCATACCCCCGAAAAACCCCCTACGCCCAGGTGTGGTCCCCACGATAAAACTAGCACGCAACAAAACGTCCCCTGCAAAGCATCCCACGACAGAACGTCCTCAACGAAAGGTCATTGGCAAAACATCTCCATGAAAAAGTGACACTGCAAAACGCCAGTGTGACAAAATGTTCTTATGCCTCTCAAATGTGCACTCAAATAAGTTTATCTTTCAAAAATAATTGAAATGTCGTTTATTGCGTTTATTTTGTGATGTTAAGGGAAATAAATGACGTCACGTAGGAAGTAAAAAATATAGTAAATCAAAAATTGAAAATACACTAGATAAACATTGAAAATGTAAAGGAAGATAAATAAAATAAGAAGTAGATAAATAAATGCTAAAAAAGTGATTACGGAATGAAACACGTAAATAAATCAAATTGAAAGAAGCATTAAGAAATCGAAATAAGATTAAAAGACACTAAGGAAATCCCGCTTATCTTATCAGTTATAGCTAACCAGCTGGCACTGCTCACAAACTTTTTACAAGAACAAAGTAAAATACTACCTGTTACGGAAATTGAGGCACTGATTGCATCAAAACAACGCGAGTGAAGAATGAAAAATTAAAAAATTTTATTTCACGTTGATCAGGTAGGATGAACACGCAACGCGCTATTAATGCACTCCATAGCATAGGTTGGACAGTAAAATAGTTAAAGACTGCCTTTTGGCGGAAAGCGGTCAAAAAACAAGTAAAAACGGCCAAAAAATTTGATTTTTTCAGAAATTAGGAGAGGGGTCAAAATTTTCTGGCTTTGAAGGGGATAGGGAGAAGGCCGACTTTGAGTGGGGGATCCCCTCATCCCCCCTGTTAGATGAATGCGTACCTCCTGAACATATATGTTTTAGTGAATTAATTAAATTAAGGCAGCTAGTAAAAAATTGAACAATTGCCTGAAAAATATAATGCTATTGTTAAGAACATGTGGTATACGTAAAATATATCACTAAATGAGAAAAACGCTTGATGAGAGATGCGAACAATAAAAAGCAGATTTTTCCATTGGTAGTATGGTAGTATAGAGCATTTAAGTCAAAGTGAGACGCACGGCGTTCGCAAGATGTGCAAATTATCCTCTGAGTTGGGTTATTTGATACCTTATTCGTCTCTAAGAAATCTAAAAACTTTGATTCAGACGACGAGAATGACAAAATTGTTTCGGGCTATGACCATTTCAATTTTCTGAATTATTTGTCATCAAAAAAGCTCAAATCCAAACTGAAGACTCTAAAGATAAGAAGCATTTTCTGGCGCTTTGTTCTGTATTGACAAATTGTTGTCTTCTCTATTGTCAGAGACCCAGGAATTTACTAAAGAGCTCTACTAAAAAACGTAAAAAAGTTTTTGGCATCCAGTAGAAATAGAAGGCGCCACAATGGCACAGGTTGGATGATTTAATAGGTCAATCCAGTCCAGCCTGAGGGTCAGTTGGGAATGAAAGACCTGAAATTCTAGGCTTTATCGACGTTAAATGGCCCAAAAACGTTAATTAAACATTAGATCACTCTAATGGACATTTTTTTACCCATTTTTCCCCTGTTTAAAGCTTCTGGTCCTCAAACTCTTTTATGTTTCCTTTCTGATGATGAAAAAAGACCCCAGCCACACCTGGGCGTGGGAGGAGGGTTTGGGGAGTATGCATTCCCCTGAGAAACCTAAATACCCCCCTAGAAATCAGAATAACCCCCCCCCCCCTCAAAATTCAATTTTTAAAAATTTTTTTCGTTCCTTTCGCAATTTTTTGATGCCAATGGATAGTGCTCGATGAAGAATGTCGAAAAATTGTGTTTTTTCGCCATACCACCATTTTTAAGGCCATTTTTTGACCTTTGAAGAATCTTGCACCACCCGCCCCCATCCCACAGAATTTTCTTGCTGCCCACGTATGTTCCCAACCCCCATGTGTCTGACAAGCACTGAAAAAAACTCCCACCCCCATTGTGACATCAAGTTTTATTAAGGTAGAAGAAATACACCTTTCTATTGTACATACATAGTTTATTAAGCGTACCTATATGTTTACTGTGCTACCCGTCCCGAACCCGATCGGTATTGATTTGAATACCCAAAGCCGAATAAAGTGAATTGGACTACCGGTATGCGAACCCAAATAAATTAACTGAACTACCTGAACCCGAAGCCGGATACACTGAAATTCACTACCCGTTGCATCCCCAGTACCCACCATTTTTGGCATCAAATAGGCACTTCTGAATTTCAAACTCTCATTCCCAGAATTCAAAGCTGTGCATGTCTAGTGAGAGGGGTATCTTTATAGGTGGGCAGCATCGAAATTCTGGGGGGGGGGCAATTTTTCAAAGGTCAAAAAAAGGCTTAAAAAGGGTGGTATGACCAAAAAACGCCATCGTTCAATGTTTCTCATTGAGCAATATCAATTGGCATCAAAAAATTGCGAAAAAATTGAAAAAAATTTCAAAAATTGAATTCTGGGATTGGGGGGTATTTCGGTATCTGGGGGAGGGAGAATTCGGCCTTCTGCGGGATGCATATCCCCCTCCCTATAGAGTCCACGTGTAGGTATCTCCTCCCGCTGCATGGTCAGCCAGACAGGCAGTGTTCGGCAGGGGTGGATTTAGGGGCGAGGGGCGGCCCCCCACCATTGGCCTAAAATAGTGCGCAAAATTAAGGATTTTTTTAGTGATTTTTAGCGATTTTAGGGTTAAAACGCTTAATTTTTCCGCCCAAGTCAGGGTTCCGCCCCTCTTAGGGGTACCGCCCCCCCCCTTTTAGGAAAATCCTGGATCCGCCATTGGTGTTCAGCGATTTTGAGCTGACGGAAGGTGTTTTGCATTATTTTTGAGGACAAAAGCAGTAATATTGTCAAAAAATTTTTTCCGGCATTATGCGCCGGATTGTTATTTGTATGTGTTTACCCCTAAAAACGCGCACAGAATCGATCAATTCCTATATTATTATTGTGTTAAAACCGATATTATGCAGTAAAAATGGACTAACCATGCTTTTAAAATGTGTTATTACCACTAACAGGCGTTTCATAGGCTATTTTGAAATTGTGACCAATTTCGTCATTTGAATAGCTAAGATATTGTGAACACTAAATTTACTGTTATAGATGTCTGTAAATATATATATAAATATCTAGATATCTGTAAAATCGCGCCGAATCTGAAGTATTTTCCATAATTTTGGCTTAAACACGTCCAAAAATGACACTATATATTTCCTTTTTGGTCAAAAACTTTTTTAGATAAATAGTTCGAATTTTATGATCTAAATGGATATAGCATACCGAAAGACATCGAAAAACATGGTTTTTTCGAGCTATCCCGTCGAATTTGCTGAGTCATAGACCAGTCTATGTCGGATCCGACCCGAAGCACCGAAATTCTGGGGGGCTGCAAGATATTTTAAAGGTCAAAAATGATCTTGAAAATGGTGGTGTGAATTGAGAAAAACCGTTTTTCAACGTTTCTCATCGAGCGCTATCCATTGGCATCAAAACATTACGAAAAAAAATTTTTCAAAAATTGAATTCCAGGGAGGAGGTATTTTAATTTCTGGCGGAGGTGGGGGGGGGGGGTTCGGCCTTCTGGTGAGTTGCATACCCTCACCCCCTCCGTCCGCGTGTGCTCCATATATGTAACAAGGGGAGAGGGGGATCCTTCCACCCAAAATCGGACGTCCCTCCATCCCCCATAAAGCCAGAAAATTTTTGAGCCCTTGGTTTTAGAAAAAAATTGAATTTTTGGCTCTTTTCAGGCTTTTTTGGCCCTTTTCGGCTAAAAAATTTAGGTCAGATTACCCCACCCCGGCCTTAAACAGGGCGAGATCATAGGTGGGCAGCACCAAAATTCTAGGTGAGAGGGGGGGGTTAAAAAATTTCTGGGGGGCAGGGGTGAAAAAATTTTCAAAGGTCAAAAATGGTCTTAAAAGTGGTTGAATGGCGAAAAAACCCAATTTTTCGACGTTTCTCATCGAGCACTAACCAATGGCATCAAAAAATCGCTAAAAAAACAAAAAACATTTTCAAAACATTGAACTCTGGGGGGGGGTATTTTGATTTCTGTGAGGGGGGGGTATTTCAACTTCTGGGGGTGAATACGCCCCCAACCCCCCTCTTCCCCCACGCCCATGTATGGCCGAACTCCCTGCTTTTCGATTTACTCGTACACGTGAGTTAATATATATCAAGAACACGTTAGTTTAAAACAGAATGTAAAGAGGTGAAAAAGCCCAATTTCTCAGTACGATAAAAAAATATTTTTCACTTTTTATAAAAGTATATTCATTAGCTTCAAAATTGTCAACAACAACTAGGCATTTTTCATATAACTTTTATTGTTTTTAGTTTATGTCAAATTCTGAGGATATTTTAGAACCTGGAGGTTTTTTCCGTGGACGGGCCTGACCCTGAACAAGGAAATTCTGGAGGGGGTGTGTGCAAGATTTTTCGAAGGTCGAAAAATGGCCTTAAAAATGGTGGTAGTGGTATAGCGAGGAAGACACAATTTTTCGACGTTTCTCATCGAGCACTATCCATTGGCATCAAAAAATTGCGAAAAAAACCAAAAAAAATTTTCAAAAATTGAATTCTGGGGGTGGGGTATTTTGGTTTCTCGGGGAAGGGGTGCATCCCCCAAACCCCCTCCCCACAACGCCCAGGTGTGCTCTCATTGCTAGCTGAAGAATTTATATGCTCCCCGATTTACTCGTATGCCTCGGTTAGTAAATCAAGAAAAAGTCACTATAAAACAGAGTGTAAAGAGCTTAGAATACAATTATGAAAAATAGATTGGTGCATAGACTTTGACATACATACATAACCATGTCCTATTTTCAATTCATTAGCTTCAAAATTGTCAACAACAAACAGGTATTTTCATAGAAATTCAGTTGTCTTTAGTTTTGTCAAATCTGAGAATATTTGAGAACCTGGAGGTTTTGTCCGCCGACGGGCCTGAGTCTATAGATCTGTTTCATTTATTCGAGAGCTTTTTAGTCAATTCTTTTTAAGGGCTACAGTAAGCTAAACAAGACGAATTACTGTACTTCAGCAGATCAGCTCAGTGAGGGCGAGTACTAAGAATTCCTCCATTTTCAATGCACTAATACGCACAAATAAATTTGATTTAGGCATTTAATCAGTGCTGGAACATATTACAGTAAGTGCGCTAAACAAAAAGCTATCGGCCAGAATCGAACCCGGGTTGCTTCGACTACAAGCAAGAGGTTTTACCACTGAGCTATGCGGTAGTTCGCGACGTTTCTTAGCATCTTAGTCGATTGTGTTTAAAATGTCGACTCATGATATGATGAATGCGCGATTTTATCAGTAAGTTAATTGATCTGCTGGAAGACGAGAATAAATTATGCCGCAAAAATGTTGTTGAAAAACCCGTCTTTACTACATAGCTATAGTGAGATCTAGCGACCTACAGTAAATAAGAAAGAAGGGGTTACTGTAGGCTCCGGAAACATTTGCTGAAAAAGCTCTCGGATAAATGAAACAATTATAACCATCTTTCTTCCTGCTTGTAAAATCACATCTATAGTCTCATTGATAGCTGAAGAATCTATATGCTTTCCGATTTACTCGTACGCCACAGTAAGTATATCAAGAAACCGTCAGTTTAAAAGAAAAGTCTATTCATTAGCCTTAAATTTGTCAACAAAAACAAGGCAGTTTCATAGGAATTTAGTTGTTTTTGGTTTATGTCAAATTACGAGGATATTTTGGAACCTGCAGGTTTTGTCCGCGGACGGGCCTGAGCCTAATCATCTTTCTTTCCGCTTGTAAGTTTAGATCTATAGTCTCATTGAAACCTGAAGAATTTCTATGCTTTTCGATTTAGTCGTACGCCTCAGTAAGTATATCAAGAGAACGTTAGATCAAAACAAAGTGTAATGAGCTAAAAAGCCCTACTTCCCAATAAGCTAAAAACACTATTTTTCACCTATTTACCAGCCTTAAAATTGTCAAGAAAAATTGTCATAAAAATTTAGTTGATTTTAGTTTATATGAAATTCTGAGGATGGTTTTAGAACCTGAAGTTTTGTTTGCGGACTGGCCTGATCCCGACCATCTTTCTTCCTGCTTGTAAAATTATATCTATAGTCTGATTGGTAGCTAAAGAATTTATATGCTCTTCGATTTACGTTGTAGTTGCAGGGGGTAGACATAGTTGGGGGTACCCAAGTATAAAGGTACGCGCTAACGCGGTTCTTATGATAAAACTGAAGTCTGGTCGAAACTACACATGAGCGTGTGGGGAGGGGTGGTTTGAGTCCGCAGGCCAATTTAAGATGATTTTAGTACAAAAAAGCGGCTCTTCAAAAACAGAAAATCGAAGGTTAGGAATTTTATAGAAAAATGCAACTACGCACAGAACTGAAAGATTTGTATCACTGCGGACACCTTATAATCTGCCATCCATAGGTGGGCAGTACCAATATTCTGGGGGGGTGAAAAAATTTTGGAGGGGGCGAAAAAAGTTTTGAAGGTCAAAAATGGTCTTAAAAGTGATCGTATGGCGAAAAAAATACCATTTTTCGTCGTTTCTCATCGAGCACTATCCAATGGCATCAAAAAATTGCTAAAAAAGCAAGAAAAATTTTTTCTGGGGGGTATTTTGATTTTTGGGGATATTTCAACTTCTGGGGGGGTGCATACCCCCCAAACCCCCACGCCAATGTGTGCTGCCATCTCGTAGAACACAATTATGCTTGTTTTACTTATGCAAGAGCAGGATGAACGTTTCCCTCGTTCAGGAGTAATAAATGGCTAAACCTTGGAATAATTTTCAGAAGTCAATTTTTGGTGGCAACTCGACACGACAAGAACGAGAGGAGAGCAATTATCAGAGAACTAACATTACTGTAGTTTTGAAGAGGGTAAAAAGTTGTCCGTATTCACAAATTTTCAACGGATAAGAAGGTTCGGTTCGGCTGTAATGCAATTTCATATTTGGCGGTTTTTATGTTTTTCGTGTAATGAATACAAAGAGGGTTTAGCTTTTGGGCTCAGTCTACCAGTTTTCAATGTTACAAGAAAAAATTTGCATAGACTCGTTTGAGACCCTAAGAAACATATACACAAAATTTTAATAAATTGGAGATGGTCTAGTGGGTACGATTTATCGAATTGGACCACTTGATATAGGATGACCCCAAAAAGTCAATTTTCTGCGTTAACCTTACACAGCAACAGCGTTCAGAGAAAACTTAGTCAGATTCGTATCTCGGTGTTACGGAGAGCAGACATTAATTCTCACTATAAACCCAACGCATGCGCTGAGTGTAACGAAAATTAAAAGGAAGATCTAAATCATTTATCATGGAATACGTTGAAGAAAATTAGCGTTCTACAGCGCCCAGAAGTATAGTAAACTTGCAGTGTATACTTAACGCTGTCAATGAGTACACATTTGTTAATCCATGTGTAGCGCATAACTTTTAAGAAGAATTAGTTGCCCGTGATACTCTGGAAGTAAAGTTTATCTTTAGTGTAAAGTTTAAATAGCATGTTGAGTGTAATGCAAATCTGAGGTCAGACTAGCAATCCTGATATTACGTACACGGTGAACATCTAAAAAATTAGCCTTCTGCAATGATCTTCAAGAAAATCTGATTTTTAGCGTAAACTCAGCATCTCAACAGTGATTCCATGTGGAGTGTAAAGAAACATACTCAAGTGCTTGTGTCGACTTCTGACACTTAGTACATTTTTTTGTGAATTCAAACCAATTGTCCCGGTTGAAAATGGAAGTCGGGGGACAAAAACGAATCAAAAATGTGTCTCCCCACAGAGTGCGAGATTTATGTAGGTACGCCACCTAGTCTTACTTAGTGTTGAATGTAGTGATGTAAAAGATCATCTGGATCTGATCTTTTTATCCAGATTCAGATCCAGATCCAGATAATCTGGATCTGGATCTGTTTATTTTCTGATATGGTTATGTCTGATCTGGATCTGCATCTGCCAGAAATTCAGAACCTGATCCTTATCTGGATCTGAATCTGTTTAGTCAAGTTATATATGGTTAAACAGATCAGGAAGTTATTTTTCAGCGATGGTATCCTTTCTGTTTTACGATTTCATGTGGGTAGGTTAGCCTTACATGCACGTGGGGGGGGGGTCTGCTGGAGGTTTTGACCTTTGACCCCCCAGTTCCGTGCTACCCCCCCTTCAGAATGGCCAAAAAGTGCCGCTGACCCCCCATAATTTTTTGGTTTTAGAAAAATTTTTAAAGCTCTGCAGAAAAGTAAATTAAGTGATAAAAATGTATTAAAGGTTGTTTTTTCACATAAATGATCATCAGAATTGACCTTTGAGAGACTTTTTTGCCTGAAAATGGGAAAATTTTGAATTTTTTTGTCGTGTTTAGGACGTCGGAACAGATTGAGACACCAATTAAAAAAATATTACCTTGTTTAAAATTAACCAACATTTTATTTAAATTTGAATTATTTGTTGATTAAAATTGTTGTTGATGTCTGTGAGACAGAAAGGAACTTTCAAATAGTACGATAAGTATTCATGAGTGATTATAATTTTAGCAGCAATGTTTAAAAAAATTGCATTCGTAATTTGGATTAATGTCGTTTTTGTAAAAAGCAGACTACACTGTCTTCTGGTTGACTCAAAAGTCTAAACTTGTGAGCTTTTACTTTCTAGACAATTTTTACTGATATCATTTTTATGTAAAAGCTCTAAAATGCAAATTTTCCTCGGCTCTGCCCCAGACCCCTCTGGGACTGCTATATTAGTCCCGTCACCCGAGACCCCCCAATCAATCTTGGCTTGGGGGCTTTACGACTTCCTTTTTAGCAATACAAATTGCTGCACAAAAAAATATTTTTATCTCGATCTGGATCTGGTTATCTGATCTGGATCTGGATCTGCCAGAAAATTTGAACCGGATCTTTATCTGGATCTGGGTAGAAATCTGGATCTTTTACATCACTATTTGAATGTAATGAAAGGCATCGAACGCTATGTGTATCTCTTATTTACAACGTAATAGGTACCTACTTACCTACCTTAGCTTTATAAAACAGGCCACATGCCCCGTCCAGTGATGCAGGCTCAGGGATCTACTCCGCAGAATGGAACAACGAACATTTTCTAAGGTAAAAACAGTTTTTTAGCATTTACACTAGTTTCTGAGGTTATTTTGACCCAAAGCTCAATTTAAGACTTCCCTCAGATCGATTAAGATAGGCATCCATGGTCCCACTCACCCAACTCCTGATTTGATAAAATGGCTGACAAGAGGGAGTTTGAAATTTAAGTAGCTACAACTTCCAGAAACTGCGTATTGAGTGCAAAGTAGCATGCACGAGTGCGATGTATTATATAAGGTACAATTTTATTTTAAGAATTGTCTCATGAAATTTAACTCATATCTGGTGGAGAACTTTGGCTGACATAAAAATGGCAAAAGTGTTTTTCACTACCCCTCTCCTGGTCCAGATTGTAAACTTTGAAGCGCCAGGGATTAAGTGCGGCCAAGTTCTACGTGTGACCTACATAACACATTTCTATCGGAGGACTCTACTCCTAAACAGTAAATGGCTCAGAAAAGGCCGAAAACATTACACGTTTGAGCCAGCAATTAGCTTGCACGGAAAAAAATTTGAAAAGCGCACATTCTAGATTTTATCGGAAAGTGGAAATATACTTAATTTTTCGATGTGAAAATTAAGTTAGGCTAAGCAGGGCATCCGTATTTCATAGTGAAATCTTCTCAGCAGCGAATAGATTTATCTGATTAAATGCACTATAGTCTGTTTCATTTATCCGAGAGCTTTTTCAACAAATATCCTCCAAGATCACAGTAACTCTATCTTCCCTACTTGCTGTTGGTTCTTGAAAGATCACTGTATTTAGCTACGAGGCAGTGGGATTTAATAAAACTTTTTACGACATAAAGATCGCCGAAAATTTCCGCTAGTAGATCGTATGATTGTAGTCGAAGCAACGCGGGTTCGATTCTTGATGCAAGATTTTTATTCAGCGCACTTACTTTAATATGACAAAGCTCTGTTTAGACGCATGAATTAAGTCTATATCGACGCTTTAGTGCATTAAAAATAAATAAACGGCGACCGATCGCCCCACTCAAGTTTTGGGTCGAGTTACAGTAAATCACCTAGTTAGATATACTGTAGCCATCGAAAAAAATTTTCTGAGAAAGCTCTCGAATAAATGAAACAGACTATACATATGTAAGTTCAAGACACAAATCCAGTCAGTTGATTATGTAATTTCGAAATAGTCATCACGGAAAACACAACTTAAATAAAACATTTACTGTATCAATCCGTGAAAATTCGTCTAATTTCCGGAATAAGTGTCTAATTATAAAGCCAATGATCATACCAATACCGACCTTATCTCTCGTATCTGCTGAAAAATGTATCGGTATATCTGATTTGAATAGAAATAATTTCAATCATGATTTGTCACGATATGTAAATCTGGAAAGACCTACATAAATGTGCATATAGAGGACACGGGCTCATACCTAGGCGTGGGGGGTTTGGGGTATGCACCCCCCGAAGAAACCAAAAATCGCCCCCCAGAAATCAAAATACGCCCCGCCCAAAATTCAATTTTTGAAAATTTTTTCGTTTTTTCGCAATTTTTCAATGCCGCTTGATAGTGCTCGATGAGAAACGTCGAAAACTGGTGTTTTTTCGCTTACCTCCATTTTAAGGTCATATTTTTTACCTTCAAAAAGTCTTGCATCCCTCACCCAGAATTTTCTTGCTGCCCACGTATGGTATGCACCCCCAGAAACCAAAATATCACCTTCAGAAAGCAGAATTCATATTATAGAAACTTTTTTGTTTTTTTCGCAATTTTTTGATGACAATGGATAGTGCTCAATGAGAAACGTTGAAAAACGATGTTTTTTCGCCATACCATACCACCATTTTTAAGGCCATTTTCTGAACTTTGAAAAATCTTGCAGCCCCCACTTCTCGAGAACTTTGGTGCCGTCCACCTATGCTCGGGTCGTGTTGTGCCAGCCATCGTCTAGAAAGACAGATGCAGAGGTTGGGAAGCAACAAAATTCTGAAGGGGTCTGCGTGGCATAAAAGCGGCAAGATCCCAAAAAACAAGCCCAAATTTAATTTTGCAGCGGTAAATGGATTCTAGGAGGTCTACCGGATTCTGGGTGACTGAGATATTCCAAGTAGATAAGAAAAACCTGCCATTTGTGTCAAAAAACATTTTTCACCGCTTTTCAACGTCAAACTTTTAAGATCCTCTCTGGTGCATCATAAGATTTTTATTTGTCTACAAAAATCTATTCCTGGTTTGTAAAAATACAGTGTATTAGAACTTCCAAAGAAAAAGTAAAGACAAGAACAGTAGGTACCTAAATCGTTATAACGGTTATGGCTAAACTTATAAAAATATGTACGTACATAAATTGCCTTTATCCCGTAAGTCATGTTAGGCCAAAGGAATAGTCGCAGCCATACATGTTCTTGGAAGGATTCATGGGAGGACTCCTAGAATAGCTATGGCCTATACGTGTTTTGGGGATGAGGGTTTGAAAGGGTGTTGGTTGACCAGACGTTTTCTTATGGGGGTTTTGGGGGTTTTAAACCCCCAGAATGGTAACTGACCCCTTCCCCGCAAAATGGCTGCAACCCCCAGAATTATTGATTTTTTGTAATAGTTGTGAAAAGCCTGCCTTTCTGAGCGTTTTAGCCCATTTTTGACTCAAAATTCTCAAATTTTCGGCGCTTCGTACTATACACACTATTTTGTTCAACTAACTAATTTTTTTCAAATTTTTCGGAATGTTTTTTACGTTATCTTGTTCTAGAAAGTACAAGCATTGCCTGAAACGTCAAAAAACTGTTTTTTGATGTGTACTTATCGTTTTTAGCCCCAGCACAGCACTTTTTAAAAAATATTTTTACGACTGATTCCACCCGCCCCAGAATTTCCATGCTGTACATGTATGTACAGTTTCGACCATACGTGGGCAGCAAGAAAATTCTGGGGAGGGGTGCAAGATTTTTCAAGGGTCAAAAAATGGCCTTGAAAATGGTGGTATGGCGATGAAAACACCATTTTTCGACGTTTCTCATCGAGCACTATCCATTGGCATCAAAAAATTGCGAAAAAACTAAACAAATTTCCAAAAATTGAAAGCTGGGGGGTATTTTGGATTATGGGGGGAATTTTGGTTTCTCGGGGGGGGGGGAGGCGAGGGGTGCATACCCCCCACGTCCAGGTGTGGTTTCGACCCCCAGAATGGCAACTAAATGGCCGCGATCTCCACCGAAATTGTCGATTTTTCGTAAAAATTCTAAAAAGGGTGCTTTTAAGAGTTTTTTGCTTATCTTTAGCTAAAAACTCGAATATTGGCGTTTATCGTTATATCCCCACATTGGACAACATTTTGTTCAATTTGCGCCATTTCTTCAGATTTTTCAAAATTTCCTCAATTCAACGTTCTAGAAAGAAAGGACATTGTCAGTAGCATCAGAAAGCAGTGTTTTTGAAGTGTACCCATCGTTTTTTAGCGCGAAAAATGCACTTTTCAAAAATTCTTTCATAAATAATACAACACTACGATGTACGTCCTATCCAGTTAATAGAGGACTTAGTTAAATGCATATGAGAAGCAGCTAGATGCTGAGACTAATCTAGAAAAATGGCTAAAAAGATACCAAATATTTAATTCTCAGTATCTGTCCGATCTTTGGAGATTTGGATTCTGAGATACTAAACCTACATCCGTTTCCCACGCCCATGCATGTCAGGTCCGTTTTTTCCATTCACTTGATAAACATGGGTGGATTCAAGGGGGCGGAGCAGGCCATCCCTAATTTACCCAAAGTAATTAGCGAGATAAAGAAAGGATATGTAATTTGCAATGATTTTTTTGGACGTCGGTGATCATAATGTCTCGAATTTTTCCCTGGTTTATCTGTTTATGGCATTTGTCTACATTCTTAGCAGTCCAGCAGCCATGTTTTAGGCTTGAAGGCAATTTCATGAATGGAAACAGTTTTTCAGCACAGTTTTCCTGTATTTTCAAGCATAACTTTTTGAAATTTTTGACGTTCTGAATCAAATTCAGCATTTATTAAAGCTTCTTAAGTTCTTCCGCTTAACTTTCACCAATTTTTCTGGTGCTTCGCGACAGATTTTCGCTAAGGTCAAAGGAATTTAATGATTTTTTGCGCTAAATTTTCAAAAATTTAAACCAAAATAGACAAAGGAAAACGCTGAAAAATCCTATCTCGCAACGGAAGCCCAAATTTTTGGGCCGTTTATGGAAGAATTTGGGTACTGCCCTTTCGGGAAATCCCAGATTTGGCACTGCGGGTAGTGCTACTTAATGTAGTATTCACATCTCACAACACTTTTGCTAAGACGATCGTACTAAGTAGTAAAATGATGTCTAGCCAAGCCAGGAGAGTCAGCCACTGTGAGGGTTATTTGATCAAGCTTTTTGGACTGAAATGATCTAAACACTTGTTTAATTGCTTAGCGTGAAAATTTTAATCTACATTTCTAGCCAATTTCAAGAACTTTAGATGAAAATTTTTTATTTTAATTCATTTTTAACCGTGATTCTCCCTGATTTTCATAATGAAAATGTCCAGTTTTTACTTTTTGGGGCGCCCAGAACTTCAACCCCTTGAGTCCGCGTCTGACGGAAATCCCCAAAACCCCACGGAGATCATGTATGATGATTAGTGTGCATTTCCGCCGCATAGGTCACTTCCGCCGCATAAGTCACTTCCGCCTCATAATTCACTTCCGCCACAGAGTACAGTTCCGCCGCATATTATGGAATAATCGCTACATGCGCTACGATCACATCTGGGCGTGGGGGGTCTGGGGGGTATGCACCCCCAGAAACCAAAATACCCCCCCCCCAGAAATCGAAATACTCCCCCAGAATTCAATTTTTAAAAATTTTTTCGTTTTTTTCGCAATTTTTTGATGCCAATGGATAGTGCTTGATGAGAAACGTCGAAAAATGGTGTTTTTATCGCCATACCACCATTTTTAAGGCCATTTTTTGACCTTCACAAAAATCTTGCACCCCCCAGAATTTTCTTGCTGCCCACGTATGGCTACGATTGGCCAAAGTGAGGGGGCGGACCCAACATAAAATGGTCCTATTTCTTGTAAACTTCGCTGAGATAGTCGGTAAAAACTGCATTTTCCTACATTTTCCAACACAAGGTCATAAAATAGGTACTTTTAAATAATTTTCTACTATATTGGCTGTAAAAAGTGTCATCCTTAGCCAAATTTAAGGTAATTTATGGAAATAATTCTCATGATGCGAACCAGCTATATTTTTAAGGTTTTCTTACATAAAAATACAATTTTCTCCCCAGGCACATTCGTACTAGCTTCAATACATTTAATCTCACCAATACGAATATATACGGCGGTTCAGTCATACCCCACGTATCCTCATACTTTTCTGTGTTCTATATTCATGTGTGATTGTATCTCTTAAAAAGAATTTATAAAATCAGGTGCATGGAAGCGCTCATTCGTCTTAAATGACAACATTATGCAACAAACACTGAACGATTATTAAGACAATTATTCGATGACTAATAAAACATTGTTTTCAATTAATAACAGCGAACTAATTCGCATTGTTAGCATCGTGTAGAACAATGCGAGGCTTCTTGCCAATCAAATGCTGCATATAACGCAAATACTGATGAATCTCCGTCAATAAGAAGTGAAATATTATAGGCTGCAATGCCTGAGGATCGAAATTCGCAAAGTCCCAAATGTAGCGAGGCTCATTTGAAATTCATTTTTAGCAGTGAACGCAAAATAAAATTTTTGACAAAGATAAGCTCATTTAAAATTCAATTTTTAACAATGAATGCGTGGTAAAATTTTGCCCTACTCTCATTTTATTGATTGAAGTTTACAGGATGAACCAGAAAGGAAGTGCTTATCCAATGCTGCAAAATATGGCTGAATGACTATCAAATAGCTACCTAATAACTGAACTCAGTTATCTAAGTCGGATATTTATTTTTTACTAAAAAACTTATTTCATTTTGTAGTCGGGCATTTTAGTTTTTACTAAGAAGCTTTTATTATATTTTGTTTAATCAAATGGAAACCCGTATAAGTTCTATGCTTCAAACGCTACATTGCTCTGCTCTAAAATTCACTTTGTGTAATTAATAACGATTGCAACTGTTACGTACTACTATGCGGCGGAAGGGAACTCATGCGGCGGAAGTGAACTGCGCCGCGGAACTGACCTAGGCAGCAGAAGTGACCTATGCAGCGGAAGTGCATCGGACCCATGTATGATAGCAATGTGCATCGATTTTTCTTTTGTTATTCAATCCAAATGTGATAAAAAACAGTAATAGATTTCTACACAAAACACCACCTCCTTAGATGATATGAGAAAAGATATTTTTATATTTGTTGATTGCGTAACATGTGACTTGGAATAATTTTGACGTAAGCACATATAGCTCAAGGGTAATAGCCTGAGGAGGGTTTCTCATAAGACGTCTAAGCTTAGACGCGTCTAAATTTTAGATTTAGACGCGTCAATTCTTAACTGTGTTTCTCATAAGACGTGTAAGTTAGACGCGTTGAAATTTCGTCAAAGTTAGACGTGATTTAGACGAATCACTAGACGAGGCAGGGGGCTGGGTTAACTTTTGATTAAAAGCTTATTCTTTGCATCAGCATGCGCACATGAAAGTTGTTTTCGTAAAAATATGGCACTTTCGATGGTTTTAACTCGTTTTCAATCAAAACGACAATCATTTAAGACTTGTAATATTTATGACTTTCCAGATAAAGATTTTTACGTTCATTTCGGATAAATGAAAAATTCTTTCAAAAGAATTCACGCTTTTTTACCGGCAAAAGTACCAGCGAAGGGAAATCCAAGTTGTTCAACGGAATTAAAATTTGTGATAACGTTGCATTTATACAGAACTGGAAGCCCTGATTTTGCTGTGGCGAAACTGTTTAATTTGCATTCGAAATCAACTGTTTCAAGAATTGTTACTGAAACCACGGATCAATTATTCGAGCATATGATGAACAAAGTTATATTTTTTCCGGTAAATATTAAAGATTTATATGTGATCAAGCAAAAATTTTATAGGAAATGCAAAATACCGAATGTCGTAGGATACATTGATTGTACCCATGTATTGGTTTTAGCGCCCAGCGATGACGAAATTTCATCATGTAAATTATAAACAACGACATTCTATAGACTCTTCTTTGCGTAACTTTCGCTAATTTTTTGTCAAGGTATTCCTCCTGCTTTTTCAAAACGATAAATTGCTGCTCTTCCAAATTGAAGGAAGTAATTCGTTTTTCTGAAACATCTTTTCGAAAGCCAACGGTGTCCTTTTTCCACATATGTAGATTGCAAATCCGAGTCCTACAATGCAAACAAATGCTATTCGACTTAGCAAAGTTATTTCTTTTTTTGTAGCATGAATGCAGTAAAGCGATTTTTGGAACGGAAAAATCGGGCGTTTTTTGGCCCATTTTTTTGCATTGTTTTGCTGCCAAAAATTGTAAACGCGCACAAAATAGGCACACATTGACATGGGTGGGGAAGTGGGTAGGTCGGGACCACATTTTCCTCTAGACAAACTTAAGGTTTAAAGTTCAAATTGTAGCCTTTTGTTGGGATGGATTTTTATATGTTCTATGCTTAATTTGTATTCTCCAAATGCAATTGTCTTTCAATAGCATGGAACCGATTTGGAAAATCATATGTTTACCTTGAAGCAGAAGGGAAGAAATTACTTTGTGGCTCGAAGCACCAAGAAAAACGCATTTTTCAATGAAAATCCGGATTTTCAGCTCATTTCTTCTTTTCAACATTTTTTTCTGCCACTAACTCATGTAAATATTGATTTTTCATAATGGGGGAGGGGACGGTGCCCCCACCTACTAAATACAGCCTCACAAATAGTGACTACATTCATGATTTCTGATGTCCATAGATCCAAATATTACCCGAAAAATTTTCCAAACAATTTTCAAGAGTTTTTGTCATTATTCCACAGGAAATGATGCTATATGACAGACAATGCTCAATAACACGTTTTTAATGCTTGCTTTGTATTTTTCACTGATTTTTTGGTTTTTTCGGAAAAAATTGATGAACCTCCATAACTTTTTGCTGCCGATGTATAGTCGGGCCATGAAATTTTTGAGAGGTAGATGAAGAAAAAGAAAGAAAATGAAAGATGGTCAGATAAATGCAAAAACTGATTAGTCTGTTGACTTTTGATGTCAGTAAGTAAAAATTTTGCCCCAAACAGTCCTATAATAATATATTTCTCATCGATTTCTCCCCTTTTTTCACAAAAAAACTTTTTGGTGCACTTCCCCCATAATTTTTTTTTCTGTCGATTTATGATAAAAAAGGCTTAAATTTTGCGCAGATCGGCTTTGACTGCTACTCTTTCAGAATCTTATATTCTTTTGATGTTAAATTGCAGTCAGAAAGGTTAGTCTCGAAAAGTATTGAAAACTCTCCCTAACATACGTATTTTAAAACAAATGGCAATTTAGTTTCGTGTACAGAACAAAACTTTATGTGATTACATGCAAGATTCGTGGAAAAATAACAAATTGGCAAAATTTTGGGTATTTGCCATGGTTCCATATTGAGTCATTTTTTCGAGCAAATCAATGTATCTTTGCTCAATTTGGAATTATACAGTTTGTGCAATTTTTAAGCCAAAAAAGTTTTGATTGATTTTTAAAGTGTCTTGTAAGTGTTGTTTTGTACTAACAAGAATATTACATAACTTCCTTTTTTGCGGCACTTGTAGTCATGTGTTCAAATCAGCTTACTTCATTTAGATTTTAATGAAACATTATCCCTCTTTCGACATCCGTGTTTAGTCCCATTAAGCTTGCTGATCCTTCTATTCAACTCGATAATTTAGCCAAATAATGCGGCAATTCGGTAGGCGCCGGACCGCCACCAGTAACATAAATGCTTTTTCATGGTTTTGGTTTTGTTGTTGTCCTGCCAACATAGGCATAATTTCGTTTTAAATTGATCAATCGAGCTTTTTCGGCTGTCTATCGGTTATATTCATTCAATAAACTTTGCCAGGCTTCATTTTTCTTATTGGCCGTTTATGTAGCCGAGAAGGGGCATCCAAAAGTTTTTGATGCTTTTTGTATTCTTGAACTAAAATCGCAGTGTCCGCAGCAGAAAAATTCGAACATCATGGGGGTTTAGCTGATCCTTGACCTTTACTATTGGTTTCAGATGTTTTCGATTCAGAATCTGAATCGAACCGTGGTGAATCTATTGAAAATTTTTTCAGACAAACAATAATACAAACACACACTTGAAAAATATTTGCAATCACTGACAACTTATCGCCGTTGCAGTGTTCTTTTACGAATTTGTAATTTGAATCAAAGAAACATACTCACACTAATATTTGTTTGTATTGAGCAAATTACACAAAACTCACAACTTAGATGTAATTCAGACATCCTATAAGAAACACAGTTAAGACTTCTAGACGCACGCATCTAACATCCGTCTAACTTCAACGCATCTAAACTTTGTCAAAATGGCGTCAAAGTTCAATGCGTCTAACTTCGACGTTCTAATGAGAAACCCACCCAGGAATTTTAGAATACAAAAGACCATAAAATGGGTGTAGTAGTCTGCAAAGTCTTTGCCCCTCGATCATTCGGTGGACAACAAATCTACAAGTATATACACCACAACTGAATTTTGGTGCTTTTTGGAAATTTAGCCCATCAGACTACCTCCACAATTTTTTCGATGGCCATGTTTTGCGAAAGAACTGACAAATCATCACAATTATACATTTAAATTTGTTTTGTTTTTCCGCAATTTTAAGTCATAGCAAAAAAGGACAAAAGATGCATTTTTGTATACCACCTCCTACAATCATTCTTTTTAAAAGTTTTCAAACCCATAAAATTACGCCCAGAAAATTCAGGTATTGCATTGCCTACACATGTCTCATTATAATTGCCTTGAACTGCCAGAGTACTGAAAAATGGTCCTTCTAGTAATTTGTTATCACAAGCATTGGCGCTTTGTGCATAGCTTCTACCAAATAACATTAGGTGGTTGAAAAATTAGTTTATGCTGAGTAAACTAAACAGTCTCAGAAATGTCGAAAATACTGTTCCATTTATTTTTTGCCTTTTCTTGATCCATTGACTTGACAAAACCGTCTTGTGAACTTTGTATCAGATTAAAACGATATTAAAGAATTTTGTTCACATGACTAGCTTTGCCAAGAGGAGCAAACGGAATGTAAGCTGGACTAATCCTTGTGCGTGGAAATTAATTTTTGGCGATCTAGCAAGAAGCTGCAAAAGTGGCTTCTAGGCAGCTTACTGTAATGCAATTTAACATAATGAAACTTCATTTGCTTATCAATTGCTAAGCACAATATTGTGATTGCTGCTTCAGCTTAAACCGCTTTTGTATTCGGTTCATATTGACTCAAGAATTTTGATCCATGTGCAAGGTTTTGTGAAAGATTATACATGGATGCGTAAAAATTGAAATGATTTTGCGGCATAACCATGCACACAAAAGTAAAAGTAAACATCAAAAGAATGTTGATGCAGGTATAAATCCAAAAATAATTGTGAAATATTAGCATGTATTAAAAGCTGCGTTTGGCTGCAGAACCTGAAAACTCCGATGAATAATTTTTACTTTTTCAATTTTGATTTCTTACCCATAGGGACGCACTCCTCTCCCATGCTCTGACTATTAAAGACTGTTTCTGTAAGATGGACTGACGTCTGTTCCAAATTTGATCTTATTTCACTGCCTGAACCATGAAAAAATTGAGAAGATAAAAAAGCATGAGCATATGAAAGCAATGAATAATATAACCGAATTTAATTAAACATCGACTTACTTGAAACACTTTCTTTAAATTCGAATTAAAATTTCAAAAGCATTCTGAAATTATAGCAGTTATCAAAAGCTGCGTTTAGTGCAAAACTTGAAACCTCTGCTGAATAATTTCCACTTTTTAATTTTAATTTCTTACCCACTGGCTCATGTTCTTCAACTAAACTCTGACTGTTCAGAACTTTTGAGGACGACTGCACCATATAAGAGTTTGTTCTACCGCCTGAACCACGAAAAAATTGAAACAATAAAAAAGCATGAGCATATGACAGCTGTGTATCATATAACCTAATTTAATTGAAAACGAATCACTTTGAAAAATAGCTTACACTAGTTGAAATTTAAATATAAAAAAACATTCTGAAATTATAGCAGTTATTGAAAGCAGCGTTTGGTGCAAACCTTGAAACCTCTGATGAATAATTTTAACTTTTTAATTTCAATTTCTTACCTAAGGGCTCCTGTTCATCATCCAAAATCGGATTTCGGGCTACTAGCACAGTATTTCCGGATGTCTCTATGGTAATTCTGTTCACTGTTGTGTCTGAACCACGAAAAAATTGAAATGATAAAAAAGCCTGAGCATATGACAGCTATGTATTGTATAACCTAATTTAATTGAAAACGAAACACTTCGAAAAATGGCTCACTGTAGTTGGAATTTAAATATTAAAAAACATCATGAAATTATAGCACTTATAAAAAGCTACATTTGGTGCAAAACTTGAAACCTCCGATGCATAATTTTTACTATTTAATTTCAATTTCTTACTCGCTGCTTCATTGTCTCCGGCTATACTGTGATTGTCTGCAACCAATGCATCTTGATTGGCAGTCGTCTGAACCACACCACCTGGACCACAAAAAAATTGAAATGATAAAAAGTATGAGCATATGAATGCTATATATTCTATAACCTAATTTAACAGAAAATGAGTCACTTCAAAGAGTAGCTTTCTTTAAGTTCGAATTTAAATTTAAAAAAAACAATATGAAATTATAGCAGTTATAAAAAGCTACGTTTGGTGTAAAACTTGAAACCTCCGATGCATAATTTTTACTTTTTAATTTTAATTTCTTACTCGCTGCCTCATCGTCTTTTGCTATACTCTGATTGTCTGCAACCAATTCATCTTGATTGGTAGTCGTCTGAACCACACTGCCTGAACCACGAAAAAATTGAAATGATAAAAAAGTATGAGCTTATGAATGCTATGTATTCTATAACCTAATTTAACAGAAAATTAGTCACTTGAAACAGTAGCTTTCTTTTGTGCAAATTTAAATTTTAAAAAACATTATGAAATTATAGCAGTTGTTGTTGTTATTTGCCAGACATGGTACCATAAATCAAATGTTTAATGCGGTTGTTGCCTTTATTGGTTTCCTGCATAATTCGATGATATTTACTTGTAAAGGCCGTGACAGGCAGTTAAAGAGGTGTAGTGTATCTTCTGTTGCCGCCAGGCAGTGAGGGCAAAGATCAGACATTTGTCCAGTGTTATCGAGTTGGCTGCAAGTCGATGCCAATATGTAGCTGTATCCGCTCATTAGTTGTGCAAGTTTGGCTCTGGAGCAACGTGGAAGATTTGTTTCGTGTGCAACAATGTTTGGTAGGCGACAGAATATGAAAGGGTTTGGTTTGATAAAGCAGTGTCGTTTGGCGATCACTGCCTTCTTGTGGAGATCGTTTTGACATTGGTGAAGTATTGTAAGCGGAGGTAGATTCCTTAAGTGGCGTTGAACTCTAGTTTCTGAGTACATTTTAAGTGTTGGTTTGAGCCGGAAATTTCTTTGACATCAGTAAGGTGGACCAGGACAGCCAAATAACTGCCAGCATGGATGGTTGTTATGCAGGCATGCGACGATTTATTGGTCAGCCAACAGTCAGTTGTGATCCAATACAGATAGCATTCTGGTTTTGCTATGCAGGTGGTTGATTGACATGATTTGAAGGCAAATTGTGGATAAACGGAGTGCTGTATTTTGACAGCTTTGTGGTTTCTCAAAATTAGATGTTTCAATTGACGGCATCCAAAGTGGTGCAGCATAATTCAAAATTGAATGACCAATATCCTTGTATGTTAGTAGAATCGTTTCTTTTTGAGCACCACATGTTTGTCCAGTCAACGCTTTCAAGATCTTGTTGCGTTTTTGAACTTGGTTTGATTAAAATTATAGCAGTTATTAAAAGCTGTGTTTGGTGCATAACTTGAAACCTCCGATGAATAATTTTCACTATTCTAATTTTAATTTCTTCAGTAGTATAGAGGGGGGGGGGGGGGTGGGGGTTGCAAGCATATTTTGGGGGTCTGCCACACAAAACATAGGCAAAGCCCGCTCAAGCCAAGTCAGCTCAGGGGTCCACGGGGGTCCGCCCCGGGGCTACCCTGTTAGAAGGAAATTTGGAATATGATTAGTCTTTGTGGGAATAAATGACTGAATTGAGCGAGAAAGAAAAAAGAGTTGCTCTCTTGAGGATCAAACTGCCGATCCCTTGCACCTCTGCTAAGGAGCGGAACCACTGCGCTTTGTGGGGGCAAATCTCAATTTTTCTCGAATGAAGGTCAATCCTGTCTGGGCGTTGTGCTTAAACCCGTAAAGTTATGTTTCAAGTAGAGCATATAATAAGGTTACGGCAAGTTTTTTAAAAATTCGACCAAGCATAAACATAGTCTCCGGCGGCTTTTTCAGTAATATTAAAATTTATTCTAAGGGTATAAATATCAACAAACTTTATAAATATCGAGCGATTAGTTCGCACGAAGCCTATAAATATCACTGACGTTTCATCAGGCTTATTTCCGTCTTTGTGACTAGAGAGATAAAGTCTATAAATGTCAGTGACGTTTCATCAAGCTTACTTTGGTCTTTGTGACTAGTGAGATAAAGTCTATAAATATCAGTGACGTTTATAAAAATCATCAAGCTTTTCATGGTCTATGTGACTATTACAAAGCACAAAATGGAGAAGCAATACATCTGTAACGTATGTAATAAAGCGTTCTCAAGGCCGAACAGGCTCGAGGAACATAATAATTCTGTTCATTTAGGCTCACGTTTCAGATGTCCACAGTGTAATGTATTGTTTAAACTTCCAAGAAAACTGGTAAATCATTTTGAATTGGTTCATCAAAGTTCATTTGAATGTATTTATTGTAATATGACTTTCAATTCCAAAAAAATTTATTTTTCAATGGAACATCTAAATAATTGTCTTTCAATAAAACCTTTATCTGGGACTAACTATACTGGAGCCTAAGGAACAGCTTAAGAAAGACGATATTATACCCGAAGATGGACTCCTACCTAATTTGGACGATTACCCCGATCAAATGACTGATACTGTACAAACTTTGGCCGCTGATTCGTACTCACAAGAACATAAAAGATCTTTTAGATCACGCATATAATTATCGATGGGGCGTTGGCAATTGCATGGCAATGTTAACCAATGTTTTTAATAATGAGCAAGAAGCATTCAGAATAAATGGCGCCTTTGGCTTCACATCGAAAAATCGAGAAACGGTTGCTAGCAAATATTGGTACCCATCGCAAAATAATTTTAATCTTCTAGACAAACCCGTACTAATTAAAGATGGAGAGGACATAAGACAATCAGCTGAGCACTTAAACAAAATTGATATTGAGAATAAAATAAGCCGGCCAGATACTAAATGGGCAATAGAAGCTATAACAAATATTGAATTCTATGTAACACCACAAGAGAATTTCATAGCCGGTTGTACTGACGTCAGTCTTCCAACATCAATTTCATATCAGAGGCATACTTTACATATGACCCAAGATAGACAGCGTAATAAATGTAAGGACAATCTATGTTTCTTTAGATGTTAAGCCCAATGTTTAGTTGATGATTACGAAAATAAGGATTTTGCATATAAATCTTTTCTTAAATATTGTAATTTAAAGAACATTCCAACTGATAAAAATACTTTTCAGGGTAGAGCATATACGGATTTACAAATTTTAGAAGATTTATTCAAGGTAGATATTCAATGTTTTCATATTGATGAAGATAATCAAACAGCGGTTTGTTGGAAAAAGACAGTTAGGCGATATACAAAAGTTTTGAATGTTGATATTTCGATCACTGAATCTGGAAAGGCGCATTTTAGTTATATTTTAAACCTAGATCACTACGCAAAACGTTACAGTTGTTTAATGTGTGGCAGACTTTTCAAAGACGCGGAAAAATTAAGCAAGCATATATCGAAGCATTGTAATCATGGGGAGACTCGGCATAAATTCCCAGGTGGTGTCTTCCAGTTAAAGAAGACAGTATTTGAAGAGCTCAATGAATTTGACATAGAAATTCCAAATGATGATAAATTTTGTCCTTATTTCACTGTGTTCGATTTTGAAGCATTTTTAATTAAGACACCCATTGAAAATTCAGGAAAAATTGAATTCGTAGCACAGCACTAACCCGTTTTGTGTGCAATTCACACAAATGTCCCCGGATTTGAGCCCATATGTTTTGTGAATAATGACCCGGATCAGCTATTAGTTCAGCTAATGCAGTATCTAGAAAAATCCAGCGGGCGCAAAGCGCTCTTCTTCTCAAAACTTTTGGCTCAGTTTTGGTAGAGCTCGATAAAAAAATTCAGGCCAGTGAGCTATATCTAGCTGAAACGACTAACAAAGATGCAACACGCGAAAATGGAAGATTGAATAAACTTCATCGCGCAAATACAAAATTAGGAAAGTATTGTAATCAGTTGATTTGTCTAGGATTTAATTCCGGTAAATATGATATCAATTTAATATAACGAAATTTGTTCGCGGCTCTATTTCAACAAATTAGGAAGGACCCAAACAGCAATATGTGGCCCACAGCTATTCTTAGGAATGACACTACCCTTTGTATGACAACTAGTCTTCTCAAATTTTTAGACATTAGCACATATGTAGCTCCGGGTTTTAGTTTAGACGCATTTACAAAAGCATACAAAGCAAGTTTAACAAAAGCTAAATTTCCTTACAAATATTTAGACTCATTTGATAAATTGTATGAAACTCAGTTACCACCAGCCGAAGCATTTTACAGTAAGCTAAGAGAAGAGTGCATAAATTCACAGGATTATGAGCAATGTCAAAAATATTGGGCGGATAACAAAATGGAGACACTTACGGACTATCTCGTATTTTATAACATCAGAGATGTTGTCCCATTCTTAGAGGCTTGTATGACTATGGCTCAACTATACTGGGCCAAATTTGATATTGATATTTTCAGAGAAGCTATGTCATTACCCGGGGTTACAGAACGCTATCTTTTCAAAAGTGTCCCAAACACAAGATTTGCTCTCTTCAGTGAGCAAACAAAAAATCTGTATTATTCTCCTAAATCGAGCATGAGAGGTGGACTTTCTATGGTGATGACACGACTAGCGATTAAGGACCAGACTTTCATCAAAAATAATCCATCTAAGCCAGTAAAATCTATAATTGGACTCGACTTTAATGCTCTTTATTTGTGGGCACAATCTATGGACACTCCAACCGGATATTTTGATCATTGGATAATGGAAAATAGAAAATTTCAAAAAATTAGTGCATCTAAACCTATTCCAATAGAATGGCTCGAATATGAAAGCAAGAAAATTGGTCATTTTATTCAACATTTAGGAAATGGGAAGGAAAAAGTGGTGGGACCTAAGGCACTTCCAGTCGATGGATTCTGTAGTGACACAAATACAGTTTATGAGTTCTACGGCTGCTTCTGGCATTGTCATGAATGTCTGGCAGGCAGCCATAATAAGAACTGTGATCCAGATGAGGAGTATGAGCGTATTAAAGAGAAAGAAGCCTATATAAAATCACTAGGCTTCAATTTCATTACTATTTGGGAATGTAAGTGGCATAATGAGAGAATCGACTACCTTAAAACTCAAGAAACACGAAAATTTTATATGAAAAGATGGGTAGGTCAACAAGAAATGATAAAATCTCTATTAGATGGCTCAGTTTTTGGTTTCGCAACAGTAGATATTTCAACGCCGGACCATTTAAAAGAGCAATATTCTGATTTTCCACCCATAATTAAGCACACAGAAATAAATCGGAACGATATTGGAGACTTCATGAAACAGTATGCTGAGAAGACTGGTCAGTTTAAAAGGCCTCGTATAAATCTGATAAGCAGTTTTTTGGAAAAGAAATTATGTTATCAATTGAAATGATTCGATTTTTAGTCTCCCATGGTCTCATTTTAGAAAAAGTTCACGAAATCGTTCAATATGATAGGACTAGACCATTTGAAAATTTCAGGGATATTGTCACAAAACATAGGCAAGAAGGGACATTGACCCAAATCTAGCTATGATCGCTGACACATTTAAACTTCTCGGGAACACAGGATATTGCAAAACACTAACAAATAAAGAACAACATATTGACATATCTTACATAGGCTATAAAAAAGCGGCGGAATGTAGCCTAAGTCCTTACATTAAGAAAATTAAATGTATAACAAATAATTGTTATGAAGTACTCATGAGAAAGAAGGAAATTTCATTAGATCTACCTATAGTTGTAGGATTATCAGTGTTTAATTGGGCCAAAATCCGAATGTTGGAATTTTTCTATGATGTTTTACTAAAATATTTTGATGTTTCCGATTATCAATGTATGCAAACAGACACAGACAGCATTTACCTAGCACTATCGGCAGAAAATTTACAAGATATAGTACGACCAGAGCTGAAAGCTGAATTTGAGAAAATATACTCAAGCTGGTTTGTCACTTCACAAGCTAGCAAACGGACACCAGGTCTTCTGAAGGAAGAATTTCGAGGAACAGCCATGTGTTGTTTAGCCGCCAAAACTTATATAGCTGTAGATGAAGTTACGAATAAAAGTGAATTGAGCAGTAAAGGCTTAATGAAAAACGTAAATAACCTAAACTTTCAACAATATAGCAGTGTATTACAGCAGCAAGAAGCCAAAGGTGGCAAAAATATAGGCTTCCGAATGCAACCAGATAATTATATGTGGACGTATATTCAAGAGAAGCAGGGATTACCTTATTTATATGTGAAACGGAAAGTTTTACAAGATGGAATTTCGACTGTCCCATTAGATATTTAAACAAAGTTCAACTAAAAAGGATTTCTATCTAAGAAATGCATATTTTTTCGGTATCATTTAAGTCAAAATCAACTTAAAATTCAAAAACAATAAAATTCCTGCTATAAGACCCTGATGCTTGAGTGGTGTGATAGCTACACATAGGGTTGGGGAGGCCCCTAGAATCTGGTGCTATTTTGCCTCAGTAGAGCTCTCGTTGTAGAGATTTATTGCAAAGTTCTAAAATTTAGCTGTATTGCCGCAAATTTTTTTTGTAAAATTTTATGAAAAGTTTGCAAAGTTTCGGGGAAATCTTGTAAAGTTTCAAAATGTTTTGTAAAGTTTCGAAATAATTTTGTAAAATTTCGAGCAACTTTGACATGCTTTAGGATAGAAGTTTTGTAAAGTTTCAAAATTTGGTTGTTAGGCTTCAAAATTTTCTGTAAAATCTTGTGGAAAGTTTGTAAAGTTTCAGATTAGTCTTGTAAAGTTTCGAAATAGGCTTGTTAAGGTTTCAAAATGTGGCATATTGCCACAAAATTATTTGTAAAATCTTGCGAAAAAATTTGTGAAGTTTCAAAATATTTTGCAAACTTTCGAAATAATTTTGTTAAATTCTATACGACTTTCACATGCTTTAGGATATAAGTTTTGTAAAGTTTCGAAATTTTGTGGTTAGGCTGCAAATTTTTTTTGTAAAATCTTATGCAAAGTTAGTAAAGTTTCGAAATTTTCTTGCTCTTTAGGTTATAAATAATAATTATTCGGTTTTAGAAAGCATAGAGATCACGAAGCAGTATTGGACGGAGGTAGGCAGGCCAGCCTCCTTTACAGGTATCAACAAATTGCAGAAGGTTCTTAAAAATAGAGAAGAAATATCGGCTGATAAAGTTAGAAAATTCTTGAAAAATCAATTTTCTTATCAGCTACATAAACCTGTTTCGAAACGTTTTGCAAGACGCTCTATAATTGTTTCTGGGCCATATAATCCTTTGGGATGTTGATCTATTAGATTTAAAGGAATTATAGGCAAATACTATAGAAATCGTTATATCTTAATGGCGGTTGATGTATTTTCACGAAAAGCATATGGTGAGGCCATAACTAATAAGAGTGCTGATGCAACTACTGGGTGTTTGAAAAGATATTAAATGAGGCAAAACCGCAATCCAATCAGGACTGATCACGGCAATGAATTCAAAGGTGCCTTCAATAAATTATTACAAGCTCATTCTATCACGCATATATTGACAAGCAACCCAGAAATAAAAGCTAATTTTGTTGAACGGTTTCACAGGACATTTCGTGATAAGCTTATGCGGTATATGACTTATTATTCTGATGAAAACTGGATTAAAGTATATAAAAGTATTCTCAATAGTTATTATAACACTCCTCATCTAAGTTTAAACAACCTGGCCCCTAATGATGTTAATTCAGAGAACACTGGTAAATTATTAGAATTTATGTTGAAAAGACAGAAAAAATACAAAAATGAACGAATATTTAATGTTGGAGAAATTGTTAGAATAACTTCTTTGAAAGGAAATTTCGCAAAAGCTAGTAAGCATACATTCACAGATGAATTGTTCAAAATCAATAGCGTATCTCAATGTACACCAAAAACATATAAGCTGGAAGATATGTTAGGCGAACTTATAAACTGGTGCTTTTTATGCAAAAGAACTACAATTGGCCGAGCCAGAAGCTGAAAAGCACAAGAGAGTCAGAAATAGCTATAAATATCAATGAATCACAGTATAAAGTAAGATTTAAAAATTGGACAGCAAAATTTGATAGGATTTTATCAAGAAAAGAATTGAGATTTTACGAAGAGCCTAAATAAAAATGGCTCCAAAAAGGCTGAAACGAAATTTGGCTTTTCTACATTTATTTAGCACCGCGAGACAGCCACAAAGAGATGCACTGATAAACACGGCAACTAAGGACCAAATATTATGCATATGCGATTGTGCATACAATTTTTTGAGCGGCAATTTTCCATTCTCTGACAATGAGGTAGACAAACTTAGGCGATATCAGAATCAAATAAGATGTTTAGCTAAGAACAAAAAGGTCGCAACTAAAGAAAGGAGAGACTTTATCATACAGAATGGTGGATTCTTACCTATTTTACTGGCTCCGATTCTTTCTATAGCCGGCAGTTTACTAGCAGATGCAATTATGGGTGAAAAGGATGCAGAGAATGTTTAAATCTAATAAGTAAGACGAAGAAATCAGGGTCGGGTACCAGGTCACAAAATTTTTTTTGCTTAAGTTAAGGCCTGCACACGAACCCCAAATCTAGCGATCGAAATTTGCCCAAAAAAATCTGTCTATTGTGATTAAAACCCAGCGCTAAGCGCCAGTAACATTTTTCTCTATCCAATATTTTTGACTATAGGGTTGGGCCGCCATGGCCCTTTGAGACTTCCCCCTTCCTGCGACTATGTTCCCCTTCTAGCGGGGGTAGCCCCGGGCGGACCCCCGAGCTGACTTGGCTTGAACGGGCTTCGCCTATGTTTTGTGTGTGGCGGACCCCCGAAATACGCTTGCGACCCCCTCTATACTACTTCTTCCCCACTGGCTCATCTTCTTCAACTAAACTCTGACTGTTTAGAACTACCATATGATTCGCGGACGCCTGAATCACAATTGCATGTATTGTACCACCTGAACCACAAAAAAATTGAAATGATAAAAAAGTATGAGCATATGAAAGCTATGTATTCTATAACCTAATTTAACAGGAAATGATTCACTCCAAACAGTAGCTTTCATTAAGTTCGAATTTAAATTTAAAAAAACGGTGTGAAATTATAGCACTTATAAAAAGCTGCGTTTGGTGTAAAACTTGAAACCTCCGATGCATAATTTTTACTTTTTAATTTTAATTTCTTACTCGCTGCCTCATCGTCTTTGGCTATACTCTGATTGTCTGCAACTAATTCATCTTGATTGGCAGTCGTCTGAACCACACCGCCTGAACCACGAAAAAATTGAAATGATAAAAAAGTATGAGCATATGAATGCTATGTATTCTATAACCTAATTTAAAATGAGTCACTTCAAACAGTAGCTTTCTTTAAGTTCGAATTTAAATTTAAAAAAACATTATGAAATTATAGCAGTTATTAAAAGCTGCGTTTGGTGCAAAACTAAAAAAGCATGAGCATATGAAAGCTATGTATTATATAACCTAATTTAATTTAACACGAGTGACTTCGAACAATGGCTTTCTGTAGTTGGAATTTAAATATTAAAAAACATTCTGAAATTATAGCAGTTATTAAAAGCTGCGTTTGGTACAAATCTTGAAATCTCCGATTAATAATTTTACTTTTTCATTCTAATTTCTTACCCAAAAGCTCTGACGATTTAAGGCTGTTTTTGTAAGTTGGACTGACATTTGATCCAAATTTAATTTTTCGAAATTATGCTCTTAAAAGATAGAGCATATGTCAGAAACGGCAAAAAAACTATGTTTTTGACGCGTACTCAACATTTTCGGCCCAAAAAGGTACTCCAGGAATTTACCAAACCCCTCTCCCTACCCCTGAATTCCCATGCTGTGCTTGTCCGGTTACAGACTAGATAAAATTGTATTGATTTAAACGATATATGTTTTACATAGAAAATACATAGTTTTTTCGCCAAAGCTGACAAGTTTTCAAGCTGACTGAATTTGAATATTTCTTCGTATTGACTTTCTTTTTGATTTAAATAAACACAAGCTAGCACCGAACTAGACTGATTGTGAAGTCGGCCGGAAATACAATTATTAATGTAATGTACCGATTGAAGTTTCTTTTCAGACACCCTGCGCACATTTTTATGACCTAAGACTGTCAGAAACGTTGGACAACTAAATTTCAAATGCGTACTCTTCGTTTTCAAGCACTGAATACAATTATGCGCTTAAATAAAACTTAGGGCATGGTTGAACCACAGCTGTAAACGAATAATTAATAAGAAAAATATCACCTATTATATTAAAACACTAAGACTGCATACCGTTTTGTGGACGAGACCTTCTAAGTGCAAATTCGCACAAAGGTATTGCACGGCCTCTGAAATGAAGGATGAATAGCACAGAATAAATAATACCAGCAATAGCACGTAAAAAAACCATAAGTAAGGAGCACATTAAAAAATTACCGGACTCGAGCCCGGGCTTTGCTGCCGGGCTTGGTACTGGGCCCGGGCTTATTTACTAACAACATGCCTCGCTTTAAATAAAATGTTATGCATAAGATACATATTTAGACCAATTTTACATTTGCTATTTGTCAAACGCAAGGTTTACGGCTGTGTCAAAAAGATTTTCAAATTCTAAGCTCTATTAATTATTCAATCTTCGTAAAAATAAATTAAGTAGTTAGCAAGGATTTTGGTAGCATTATTCGAGCAATATCAACATTTACAATAGCGCGCAATTCCATTATTAAAATGCATATGCAACTAAACTCGGTTTGAAAGAGCACAGGGTTTCATGTATATACATATTTAAAGGAAATTGAGCATTAAATGTCTGCATTCAGACATAACACGACTATGATATGGTCGGATACAAGATATGTTATTTGGATTTCAGAACTCAAACTATAGCGTACATTGACGTCAGTAGTGACGTCAGTTGAAATTGTGTAGTGTATAGGATAGGACACGTATTGAAGACTTGACTTGACTTAAACACCATAAGCTTCAATGACGTTGGTAGGGCAACGACCGTTGAGCTGTGGCGGCCAAAGGCAGTGTATCACGGATTACAGCACGCCATTGATCGCGGTTCAAGGCTGCTTGTTGGGCATCAATGATTGAGAAGTGGAGCGGCTGAACATCTTGTGCCACTTGTGTCAACCATGTTTTCTTAGGGGCGTCTCGAGAGATTTTCCACCCCGTGGGCCGCTTGGAGTTAATTAACTGATAGGGTAGTCGGGTGTTGTTCATGCGGCAGACATGTCCAAACCACCTGAGCCGCTGTCGCTTTAAGTAGAGTTCGATACTGGTTTGGTTTTTACATACTTGCAGCACAGTTTCATTCTCCCATCGGTCTCGTAGATTTATGTGCAAAATGCTGTGAAGACATCGAAGTTGAAAACGTTCTAATATGTGCATATCGCTTTTAAGCAGAGTCCACGACTCAGAGCCGTACATCAAAATTGTCCGGATGGAAGCATTAAAAATTCTCATTTTTGTTGTGATGGTAACGTCTTTTTGGTTCCACAAACACTTCTTTAGTGAAGTGAATGCTGACATGGCATTCCCAATGCGGTTTTTGATGTCGCTAGTCGCTACTATTCGTCCACTATCAATAACCGATCCCAAATATTTAAATGCATCCACCCGTTTGATTGGTTTGCCATCAAGTTGTAATATGGCCGGTTGTGTGCCCGTGAGAATAAATTTAGTTTTTTCGCTGTTTATTGTCAGGCCGAGTTTGTTGGCATTCACTTGTAACGCATTCAAGGTATTTTGTGCGGCTTGAGCTGTTTCGGCAAAAAATACAATGTCGTCGGCATATACTAAATCAGTGAGAGACAAATTAGCTCCGACTTGTACACCTGGCATGTCGTCGAAAGTTTTTCTGAGAATCCAGTCCATAGTCACGTTGAACAACATAGGCGAAATAATGCATCCCTGTTTAATGCCAGTGGTAATTGAGAATGGTGAGGACACATTTCCCAAATATTTTGCCCTGCTCATTCCACCGTCGTAGAAGGCCTTGAGAATACTAAGTGTGGCATGCGGGATTGATTCATTTTTGAGGGCGCACCATAAGGACGAATGGTCTATGCTATCGAATGCGCATGCAAAATCCACAAATACCAAGAATGTGTCCTTTTTACAGCGTAGGCGCGATTCGGTTAGTTGCCTAAGTGTGAATATTTGGTCGGTGCAATCTCTTCCAGGCCTGAAACCAGCCTGCTCTTCCCTGCAGTTAGTTTCTCTAACACTGAGTAGTCTGGATCGGATTATAGAGGTCAGAAGTTTTCCAGATGTTGCTAACAGGCTTATTCCTCTATAGTTTTTGCAGGTAGCTGGGTCTCCCTTTTTGTGAATTGGTACGATAATTGAGTCCTTAAAGTCTTGAGGCACTGTGCCTTTGTTCCAGATGGTCGAGTATACGCCTTTTAGTTGTTTGACTATTGCCTCTCCTCCAGCTTTTTAAAGCTTCAGCAGGGATGTTGTCCACACCTGGTGTGGACAACAAGCCATAGGCGTAGCCAGGGAGGAGGGCATTGGGGGCACATGCATAGGTGGGCAGCACCAAAATTCTGGGGGGGGTGAAAAAATTTCTGGAGGTGAAAAAATTTTTAAAGGTCAAAAAATGGTCTTAAAAGTGATCGTATGGCGAAAAAACACCATTTTTCGACGTTTCTCATCGAGCACTATCCAATGGCATCAAAAAATTGCTAAAAAAGCAACAAAAAATTTTTCTGGGGGGTATTTTGATTTCTGGGGGGTATTTCAACTTCTGGGGGGTGCATACCCCCAAACCCTCCCCTACGCCCATGTGTGGGCACATGCCCCCCCCCCGAAATCTTTCAGAAATTTTGTTTATTTTTCGAGTGTAATAATTGTGTCCGGAAAATTGAGTTCAAAAGGGCAAAAACGTCAAAAATATTCCGGCGCTTCGCGCCTAGTCTTTGTTATATTTATTGTTATATAGATCCAATGAGTTCAAAAGCTTAAATCAGCTAAAATAATCGATCAATTCAACATCACATTAGTGATTTATTGCTCTATTTGTTCGTTGGATGAAACTGCGCATGCTTGTTGAGTATAACAGTAAATGTGCGAAAATGATTGTGTACCAGTTTGTCTATTCTTTGCTTGGTTTGTCTTTTTTACAAGGACAGGACACATAATCCTATTTTAAATAGAAGGAATGGCCAAATTTTCTCATGTTTTTGCGCATTTTCTATGTTGCTGAAGTATATCTTATAATAAGAAGGCCACAAATGGGCCTCAAAACGATAAGAACAAAATTGTCATTGATACATCTTTTTTATATCTTATTGGCAGTGACCCTTTGCTGCGCTCTATACTCACTCAGCAGAGGTCGAGAAACGCATTTCAGCTCAAGAGTTCATCAATTCTAAGTATTTTGGTCTTGATTCAGAACCGCGATAGATTTGGCCGATTTTGCGAAAATTATTAGCAAACAATAAAGTGCTTTTTTCACAAAATCTTTTGGGAAACTGCCCTGGACCCCACTGAAGGCGATTGATCGCGCCACCGCACACCCCCCCAGTCGTAAAATCTCGTTGTACATGTGCAACGAGATTTTTAGGGGGACAAAAAGAGAAAACGGTACGCCGGAATTAATTTGTCTGTTCTGTATGAGTTAATGCAGGATAAATTGAGGTTAAAGAACTGAAACATCAAAATTTTCCGGCGCATAGCGCCACTGGTTATTGTTCTTGCTTGGTGTAAAGCTTCAGCATTGCGTTTAATAGCCTAAATCAGGCAAAATATCTTCATACTAAGTAAGTACTTCGCAGGTTAGGAACTTAAACTGTCAAAATTGTCTTGTACAAATTTGATAATTTTCTGCTCTGACAGAATATTAGTATTCACAGGCTACAAAATGTTAAGGACAGTGAAAGATTACTGAATTCCTTGGTGCTTTGCGCCACTTATGATTTCCGAACTGTTTGTCAATTAAAAGACCGTAAATTCTACATGAAAACGATAAAAATTTTAAAAAATTTTTGGCGTTTTGCGCTGATTAACATTCTCGATTTCTTGATTGTCAGAAACCCATAAATTAGCTAGGCTACACTACTAAAGCTCGAAAAACTCAGTTTTATTATAGGTACATAACGCTACTGGTTCAATGCACTTATGAAGTTGACAAGGATATGATAATGAGCAGGTAGGCAGAAGTAAGGCTAATGGATTTAAACGGAATCACAGGCTATAGCAAAGTTATAAGAAGTATGGACAACAGCTGAAATGGTAAATGTCTAAAATGTCAACAATAATTATTTGAGGCCCGGTTGAGGCACGGTGGTTTTCAGCCGGGCCGCGGCCCGGGCTCGCTATGACCGGCCGGGCCCAGTCCGGGCCCGGGTCCCTGGTTGATCACTGCACACAGGACAAGTGTACTTGGTCAGACCGGCCTCCACAATGATTGCAGATCATAGGTGGGCAACATTGCTAAAAATAGTACCGAAAATTCAACTGTAGGGTCTATCGACTTTTGGGGATCTGCTAGATTCTTGGGGGTCCAGACCACATGTGGGCGTGGATGGCCGAACCACAGCGTTTTAATTCAGTAAACATATAATTATTAAGAAAAATATTGCTTAATTATTTACAAAACACTAAGACTACATACCGCGTCGGCGCCGGCGAGCCCCTTCCAATGGCAAGTTGGCCCTAAGTGTATCACGAGGACCCTGAAATGAAGAACGAATAGCATAGGAGAAATAAAAACAGCAATAAATGTAAAAAACCATAAGTTAGGAGCACACAGGAGAAGTGTAGTCAAATTCTAGGGGATCCAACGAAGCAGAGTTTCTAAAAATAGTACCAAAAATTCAAGTCTGGGGTATATGGAGTTTTGGGGGTCCGCTAGATTCTCGGTGGTTCAGACCACACATGGGCGTGGGAGGGTGATGCACCCCGCAGCAGACCGAATACCCCCTCACAGGAACCAAAATAATTCCTCAGAATGCAGTTTTAAAATTTTTTCCGTTTTTTTCCACAATTTAAATGCCAATGGATAGCGCTCAATGAGAAAGGTTAAAGCATGGTGTTTTTTTCGCCATGCCACCATTTTTAACCTTTGAAGATCTTGCAGCCCCAGCATTTCGACGCTGCCCACCAATTGTCCGGACCACACAGCCATGTGTGCTGCTGATCACAGTTGAGTAATTAACGCTGCATTTTGTCATTTGTCAATGTATGGGTTCTAACTTCTAAAGATATAGACTGGGCCAGAAATAGGTGAAAAGGTGATTTAGTTTGATTTACAATTGTTTTATCGCATTATTTTTCCAGATCAGTTCATACAAAGAGACCGTCCAGCTTTTAAAACTAGCCCGTTCTTGAATAGGCCATTGCCAGGTGTGCTGCTGACCTCTACAAAATTTTGATTTCGAAAAAAACCGTATAATCTGCTGTTTCTTGCGTTTTAACAGCGATCGATGCTCAGATTGAAGAATTTGTTAGTGTTTCGAGCCTAATGGGCCTTTCTGCCCAAATTTCTTTAAATTCTATTCAAATACGTTTTCTTTCAAATTTTCAGTGTTTTCCTGTACAAGTAGTATACCCTGTCTCCCTAGGGCGCAAGGTTATAACATAGCCTAGTGTTATAGCATAGGCGGAGGGGCTCAGAATCTGCTCCCTGGCTTTTCTTAGGGATGCAATGCTGTAGCATAGGCTGTGTTGTAGCATGGAGACCTGCCCGGACCTGCCTGGGGAGGGGGCGAGCGCCAGCCCAGTTACTCAATATCATTTTCCATAGCTACTGCATAGCTAACGTGCTGTTTTTTCAATCATTTTTACGGTTAAATATTCATTTTAATCTGTTGGCCGAAGAATATACGTTGATTTTTTTGCGTTGCTTAGAGAAAGTGTGATTTTTAGCATATTTTGCGACTTTAGGTAGATTTTTCCTAGCCCCTCCAATTACATCGTTAATAATCCACAAATCCAAGTATATTCATCTTGTTTGTTCCATCGAAGCATTTTTCTTTGCTAGTACGTGTTTGACTGTCACTTATAAAATGCATCGATGGATTTTTGTCTGTTTCTGGACACGATTGCTCATTTAAATTGAACTTTTGTTCAGGCAAGCATATCATTTAGGGCAAAAATGCTGCCTTGTTTTCAAAACGCTATTTCTCCATGTACGCTACAAATGCATAAGTATCGATGACATACACGCTGTACATGTTTTACGTACATACTTTTACCTATTACAGTAAATGGAACAGAAATCTTGAGATCAAAGATAGGTTAGTCAGCATTCTCTTAAGAATGCAAGTAAAGATTTTAAACTGCTGTATTTGCATTGGTATGGCGAAAAATCGATCCTGTTGAACGATGCATCAAATTATTGTATGAGGGCCGTCAAAAAATGAATTATATATGGTATGTAGGATCTAGTATACAATTTACCCACCAGCGTTTTTTAGCCGATCCATAATGTATTGTAAAGGGTCATGTGTAATGTATAATGTGTAATATGTACACTTTACACATTACACATTACACACTACACATGACACATTACGCAATACACATTACACATAACACATTACATATTACACACTACACAAAAAACGGTGGTGGGTAAATTGTATACTAGATCCGGCATGTATTACAACTAACTTTTTTAGTGGCCCTGTGTGGCCGCACAGTTTGCCCCTAAGCACGGCTATGCCCATCGCTGGTATTATCCTAGCATGTCTCCATCTTCGGAAAAACGTATCCTTGAACACTGCTTTTGTGCAAAAGTAATTGATTATAGTCATAGGGCACTAACTGGAAAAAGAGGGACCCTACATTTTTCCTTAAATTTTTTAAACCAAGTTTTCTGACCAAATAGAGTATGCTGAACACGATTCTGACAATATTATGTGTCAAACTACTATTTTATTAGCAAATGTCAACGAAAACAATGCAAAAGACACTAAGGCAAAGGATACCACTGCAAAATGTGATCAAGAAGACAATTCACCGCTTGAGGAACTGTTTTGCAGTGCATTTTGCGCCAAAGAAATTCATCGTGATTTCGATCGAGTGTACTGTTATGCATACCACACATGCCCTTGAATTTCTTTTTGCAATTTTTCCCATGTGGCGACAGCAATTGCTTGCGGTTCAGATTGGTGCCAGTGATGGGCTAAGCCTAAGGCATAAATGGGTCAAAAATTGCTCTGTCCGCTTTGGTCGCTCCTCAATTTTTGCCCCATTTATCTCGGGCTTAGCCCATGCGCTGACACTAATGTGATTGCACATAACTAAGCCTAAGCCTGGGAAATAGTTATAGAATCACTGTTTGTTGTTAACGTCTTAGGCAGGCTCAGTATAATATAAATTGTCGGCATATGAGCTAAACCTTATTCTATAAACCGCTTTAAGCCTGGCTTACACTTGACATGGTTTAAGCCTATGGCATAAATGGGTCGAAAATCGCTCCACTTGCTTTGCTCTCTCCTCAATTTTTGCCCATGTCAAGTGTAAGCCAGGCTTAAACTGGTTTATAGAAACCGAGTTCAGCTCATACACCAACAATTTATATCACTGCTTGAGGACCTGTTTTGTAGTGCATTTTGCGCCAAAGAAATTCATCGAGATGCGAATCGAGTCTACTGTTATACATACCACAAATGCTCTTAAATTTCTTTTTTCAATTTTTCCCGAGTGACGACAGCAATTGCTTGCGGATTCGTATTGGTGACAGACGTGGGCTAAGCCTAAGGCATAAATGGGTCAAAAATTGCTCCACTCACTTCACTCACTCCTCAATTTTTGCCCCATTTATATCAGGCTTAGCCCATGTGCTGACATCAGTAAGAACCTCCGACGCTTTAGAGACTAATCCGAAACATTCCAAAAACAAAGCTTACTTTACAACTAATTCTTTTCTGCAACACCAATTTACAACTTTTTTCCGAATAACTTACTGAAAAAATGTTTCCGTGTGATAATATTGTCAGAATCGTGTTCACCATATATACTTGATCTGAGTCAAGAAACTTGGCTTTAAAAAAATTTTTTGAGAAAAAATGTAAGGTCCTTCTTTTTCCAGTAGTGCCAGTCATATTTGGTACGCTGATGACGAATATGATAGTCATTGTTAACAAAAATGCTTACATTTAATTATTTATGCAAATTTATGCAAATTTTATTCAAATTTGAAATTGTGCCTCACCAGTTGTGGTCTGATTTGATTAGCTGATCATGAATATAGTAAACATTTATGATAGAAAGTTGAGCATTATCTTAAATTTTTTGTTTTTAATTTTGAAATTTTGAGCAAAAATTGCTCCGCAATTCACGCCCATTGAATTAAGGCTTAGCCTTTGCGCTGGCATCGATTTGGACGCACATAATTAAGTCTAAGCCAAGAAAATAATTAAAAACAACCAGGGCTGTTTGTTATACAAATACAAATTTTATTTGCTGATCCGACAACAAACCAAGTAACATTGATACATTGATAAGTAACGAAAAAAAGATGAAATATAAACATATACAGAAAGACATGTCAATAAAAAACATAAATAGTCGAGGAAAGCAGGATAACGTAAAGGCAGTACATAAACTGCGCTTATTTACGCCCCTGAATTGAATGATTTAGATCAACCTTTTTTAATCTATTAAGGAAAGCATGTCTATTTGGAGCACTTATAACTTCCTCAGGTAGCGAATTCCAAACGGAGATTACTCAATTACAAAATTCAAATTTTCTGCAGTTTTTGTTTGCCCGATTGGCAAAAAGCTTACAAGAATTCATTGCTCGATTTGAATTAGTATTAAATGTAAAGAAATCCTCAAAAGGCAGAATAATAAATCTAATAATAGAAAAAGCTAAAAGTGAAGTCTTTATATAATCGCCTTAATTCAAGTCTTTCTAATGTTGTTACAATTTGCTTAGGCTTAGGCTTCGTTATATGCATTCGCATTGATGCCAGCGCATGGGCTAAGACTGAGATAAATGTGCGAAAATTGTGGAGCGAGAGAAACGAGTGGAGCAATTTTCGCTCATTTATGCCTTGAGCTTAGCCAATGTCTGGCACCAATCTAAAGCCTCAAGCAGTGATCAGGAAGGAGTTACCAACAAAAAAAACCACTTGAGCCAGCAGTTATGCGTCAGCAGTTTAGAATGAATGTGCCAGCAGTTCAGATGAGTGTGTCAGCAGTTTAGTCCAATGTGCATAAATTTGCAAATATAATTAAATGTACACATTTTTGTCAAAGATGACTATCATATTCGTCATCAGCGTACCAGATATGACTATAAACGATTGCTTTTGTACAAAAACAGTGTTCAAGGACACATTTTTCCGAAGTTGGAGACATGCTAGGATAATACCCTTGGCCTTTCAGCCAAAAAGTCATCCTTGATAATTTTTGGTTTCATGCAATCCGCCTCATCCAGAACTCCGATACTGGCAAGTGAGGTAAACAGCAACAATTAATCACAATGCCTCAAAGCGAACACAGCACAAATAAGATAATGGAAAGGAGAAAATGCAAATTTTGTAGTAGTGCTGAAATAATGATGCATTCATGAATGCAGAGATAAATACAAAGCTATTTCCAGCCTTCATGGCAATTTTAATAACGTTTGTTATACGGGCGCAGCCAGTGGGGAGGAAGGCGGTGGGAGTAGGGGGATTCCTCCCTGAGGAAAATTTCAACATGTTCACGATCTGAATGATAATGGCTGCATGATACTGATCTGCGATGTGAAATCAAAAAAATTCGGCGCGCGTTAGAGCGCATAATAAACATTCTTTATGTCAAAAAAGGGGAAAAAGTTCCGAAGAAAAATAAATTTCTCTACTGCTCAAATAGTGCAGGAAGATGCAAAAGCCCAAATAATACGTTGCTTACGGTTTGTTACACGGAAAATGAAAAAAGAATTATTCAAAAGCAAAATTACCAACAGTTTGAGAATTTTCAGCTTAATTTGAGGATTCATCAATCTATAGAAAAGCAAAGCTGTGAATAGGTAATGAATTCAAATAAGGTCAATTCTAACTAAATGCGCAATCACACAAATTCATCTAGCAAATAAACTGTTTTCAAAATTGCCCTCTGCATGCACCTGATCATTGAGCAAAGAAATGACCATTTAAAAGATATTAAATTCATATAAAAACAATTAATTTCATTCCAAGAATTGATTAAGAGCATTTCATTTTGATCTTCAGAAAAACTATTTTTAAAAAACTGACAATGTTCAAATTATGACTATCTCAATATGGTTTTGAAAAAATGAGCTTGTTAAGCGAGAGTTGTAAACCAAGAGAAAAACTTAAAGTTTAAACATACCATTAAATTATGAAGAGAATTATAAAAGATTTTAAACTAGAAGAAAATGAAAAAGGTGGGATTTCAGTAAATTAAAACAAATTTAGAGGATATGATGAAACATTATTGTTGAGAATAGGACGATCACGTGCTATGTATAACGACTCCTTGATTAAAAGATCAAAAGAGTTGGATGCTCGACTAATAACCTTGAAGCAATCTGATGTAATTGAATGATTGCTATTTGAGACATGTTTGTGAATAGCAGATAAGCTATCACCCTGAATTGGCTTTCCTGTAGCAAATGAGATGCCAGTATGTTCTGCAATTCTACTCCCAAAATGTCGGCGAGTTTCGCCAATGTAACTAGCCATACAGCTAGAACACGTATACTTATATACTAAATTTGAGAGTAGCTTAGCAGGTACAGCATCCTTGTTCTTGAAAAACCGGCTTATACACATGACAGGTTTGTAAACAAACCTTACTCTAATCTGAGGGTAAAATGCAGATATAAGCTTTAGAATTCTGCTGCGTACATTGTAGCCATGCACACCAGTATAAGGCAAAACAAGAGAATAGCATAATTTATCACAACCGACTTTTATTTCATCACTCTTATTATACACCTTTGTCATAAAGTCTGATATGACCTTATCAATCAAGCCAAGGGGATACTCATTTTGCAGTAGAGTCTGCTTCAGCTTGTCAATATCAGAGACAAAAGTCTGATATGAGTTACAAATCATGTAAATGCGACTCACAAGTGTCCTTATTAAACCAACTTTATAGGCAAAAGGAATGAAGCTAGACAATTTGGTATAAAGGCCAGAAAATG
This sequence comes from Mermis nigrescens, assembly GCA_036768485.1. Lineage (NCBI taxonomy): Eukaryota > Metazoa > Nematoda > Enoplea > Mermithida > Mermithidae > Mermis > Mermis nigrescens. The sequence goes on from JAVLUZ010000333.1 coordinate 165,270, forward strand.
TAGGTTTCTGATATGATGATGTCACAATATCATCGGACTTCCTTTCAACAAGAACATCGAGGAAATTTAATTTCTTGTCACATTCAGTTTCAAATGTGAACTTCATATTAGGATGTTGCTGATTCATGTAATCACAGAACTTAGTAGGCTGATTTCTGTCAGAAAACACTACAAATGTGTCATCAACATAACGTACATAAAACTTGGGTCTGATCTTTATATTGCAGTCTCTGAGCCACTTTGTTTCATGATAGCTCAAGAAAATGTTGGCAAGAACTGGGCCAAGCGGATTACCCATAGCAACACCATCTATCTGTTGATAGATTTTACCATTACACGTAAAGTAACACTCTTTAACTGCAAGTTCTAGAAGCAGTTTGAATTGATGACAATTCATGTTATTTACTAACATGACATTTTGATCATCAAATAGTTTCCTAATACATATATCAATAGTCTCATTGAGTGGAATATTAGTGAACAAGCTTTGAACATCAAGACTAGCCATAAAATGATGGCTTTTGAATGTAAAAGCCTTAAGTCTTGTCAGGAAACTACCAGTGTCACATAAAGTGTATTCATTTGTACTTATGTCTTGCAGGATCGGCACAAAATACTTAGCCAACTTATAAGTTGGAGTGTTGATGGCTGACAAGATCGGTCTTAGAGGTACATCTCTCTTATGGGTCTTAGGTAAGCCATATAGTCTGCCATAACTGCATCCTACAGGATTTATACTTTTATACACATCAGCAGATAGTCCATTTTGCTTATGAACCTTCAGTATACGGGCTGATATGCGTTTCTGAACTGAGCGTATAAACTGACAAGGATTACAGTCAATGACTTTGAACTTTGAGATATCATTCAAGACATCATTCAACTTCCTGATGTAGTCATCTTTGTTCAAAATTACAACTTGGTTACCCTTATCTGCTTTTAGGACAATGATATTCTTGTCTTTTGACAGATTACTGAGGATTTCATAGTCACGCTTTGATAGATTATCACAATGCTTCTTATCATAATTAAAGTATGAGCTAAGAGCAATGTCACGCAATTGATTCTTGATCATTTGCATTTTTACATTATCACACTTAAAGGCAGTTTGTTTATTGAGGAAACCCATCAGTTTCTCAAAAGGCAGCAAATAATCACCATATTCGATCTTCCTAGGTGTAATAGAGTACTTCATACCATAAGACAAGACAAGCTTCTCATGAGCTGTCAAAACTCGGTTACTTAAATTAACCACAACCTTGTCAGGATCGATACTATTAACACTTTTATGCATAAGCAAGTTTTTTACCTTCTTGCTATGCAACTGTCTAACATGGTTGAGAGATTTAGACACATTGCGTCTAATGTATGTTAATGATACCTGAGAATCCAGCCAGGATAATCTTGAATCAAACAAGGTTATCTGTGCCTTCAAATCTCTTAGGACTCTTTCTACCTCTTTGATTTTATCTTTCAATTCCTCATTTAGCAAAAGCCTCTGGCATGTTATGTAACACTTAGAACGCTTAAGCATTCTATTAGAAACCTTGAAAGCCAGAAATTTAGGAAGTAAATCATTATCAATGCATTCCTTAAGAAATGCAACATCCAACTGAAGCTTATCATAGCGAAGTTGAAGCTTCTCAACTTTTCTCAATAGCAACACAACTCCATGATCATACTTATTCTTCAAATATGTGAATATATTTAGCTTTAAACGAATCTTGAAAAGAAAAGCAAGAATAAAGAAAAACTTTATTAAGTCTAAAACTCACCAGGCCCTCCAACCCGCCCTTACCTCCTCCCATCCTAGATGTTGTAGCAGTAATAGAAGTTATCTGACTAGCTGAAGTTGTTTGATTGACAGGCGATTTTCTCCCATTATGCCTCACTTGACCAAAAATATTCGGAAAATTGACTTCAGTAGCAGAGGGGGAAGCAATCTGACCAACCAAGGCTACTGGAGTAGGGTGTGATTCGCTCCCATTGTTCCTCCATTGTTTATCGACTCTACCACATTGAGCTGACGTTTCGACCAAATCTTTGGCCATCTTCAGAGCATAACTGTAGAAGCGACTGTGCACTAGGTAATAGTTTTGAAAAATGAGCTTGTTAAGCGAGAGTTGTAAACCAAGAGAAAAACTTAAAGTTTAAACATACCATTAAATCATGAAGAGAATTATAAAAGATTTTAAACTAGAAGAAAATGAAAAAGGTGGGATTTCAGTAAATTAAAACAAATTTAGAGGATATGATGAAACATTATTGTTGAGAATAGGACGATCACGTGCTATGTATAACGACTCCTTGATTAAAAGATCAAAAGAGTTGGATGCTCGACTAATAACCTTGAAGCAATCTCAATATGAACATAAAATTTCAGATCGTCCTTAATTTTTATACTCACATGTATTAAAAGGGCGGCCTAAAAACAATAATGTAAAAGGCAGCGGACGCAATGCAATGCTGTGTACGCTTCCGATTCAACAAACCATGGAGAAGAATGAAAATGAAACGGCGCGCAGACTACATGATATACGCGAAGTGTGTGCCTCGACGCAGCTTTGTAAACTGCGGAAGCGAAATCTCAAAGTATTTTAATGTGCATTAATTCAAAATAAATGCATCACGTAGTACATGATTGGTTGAAATGAAAATCTATCTAATAGAATTTGAATGGTTGAAATAAAAATTCTCAATAAGCGCATGAATGGTTGATATAAAAAATTATCCAATTGCAATTGATTCTTTGAAATAAAAATTTGAAAATCAGATCAATATTGATTGACTAAACCGAAAATAAAGGTAAAAAAGTGTAAAACGACAAAATAACGGATAGTGCATGTCGCCGCCTGATCAGCATAGTAGCGTCCATCCTGTCTGGAAAACAGGGCAGGCATTATTTCAATTCATGAATGGGTGTGCGCGCAACGCATGCAACAATTATGGAAAAATTAGGGAAAAACGTAATGCTCTCGTCATAAATGCATTCTTCGACTGCGCGTTAAAACGCGCATCAGTACGATTCACTTTTCCTGGGCCCGATTGCTCGACTCGACCATTAACTAATGTTTACCTTAACGTTAATGGTCACCTTAACGCAACCATGGTCGCGTTGAGTCCGATTTCCACCTTAACGGAACCATTAAAAAAATCGGGTTGCTGGACTCAACCATTATGCTCGACTTTAAGGGAAGTCTAATGGTCGATTTAAATTTCGGTTGCTGGACTCCACCTTAGTGCAGCCATTAATTAAGGCCAACTTTTTTAATGTCTACCTTAAAACTGGTTGCTCGACTGGAATCTTAATGCTCCCATTAAGCGTTCAATGGTATCTTCAAGGTAAATTGGGTTGCTGGGCTTCACCTTAACGAGTTTAATGGTTTTGTTAAGGTCCATTCTTTAAGGTAGGTCGAGAGCTACATTAACGAACTCATTGATTGTTTTCACATTGAAAAATGGCGCTTCTTCCTATCGTTCCGATTTTTAATATTATGACAAAATCTCGCCGATTGGAAGTCAAAAGAAGTCCCTTGACTCATTTCAATGATGACGAATTTTATGACTGATTTAGATTTAGCAAGTTATCCTTGATACTGAAGATTTCATAACAATAATATTAGTTTATCCTTTTTTCTTGTTGCAGACAAGGCAACTATGAGCGCTGCCTACCGACAATGTAAATTGCAGAAAAATGGCTGATACAAACCTCATCTTCACATAAATAGAAATTTTTTCAACTATTAAATTTTTCTAACTACATAATTTTATAATAATCAAAACGCTGTCCTTATAAAGCCTTCATATATGCAATTATCGTTTACACGAGATAATCCAATGATTATATTTCACACTTAAAAAGTAAAGCTTCTTTCATTATTCTTCTATTTTAATAATATGATACATACTCGCCGATCCACTGTCAAATGAAATACATTGGTTCATTTTAATGAAAATAAGTTTTAATAAAGATTTCATTCATGTATGGAAAAAACCCAGATTTGAAAATTTTGAATTTTGGGTTTTTGGGGTTTTTTGTTTTTTTTTGGGTTTTTGTGCTTTATTGGGGTTTTATTGGGTTTTCTAATGGAAATGACAAGTAGAGCTACATAAAGTAGCTAGGAAAACTCCAACAGCTGCAAGACACGAGACAAACAAAGAGCAACAACTTTATTCAGCTAATATTGGAATCCAACAACAAAATCGATCGTTAACTGCGGTTGCTATGTATTTATCTTCCTCTTCAATGCTCGGACATTACCAGATTTTAATCAACAAATGCACTGGCTCTCAAAAAATATTAGGAAATAGAAAAATTAGTCGAACTCAGGAAAGTGTGGGCTATTGATGTGGCTGAATAAAAGCACCCTGTTTTGCAGCATGGGATGGCAATTGGCAATTGTGAACTAGGGGTTGAGATTTTCGAGCATGGCATTGTGTTGACCAGACTGAGGTTGGTTGGCCTTTACTAGTCGAAGGAACAGCATAAAGCAACAAAAAGAGATTGGAAATACAATTTGAATCACCTACAGTATGTATTTCAGTCTATTTGAAAAATTGGTAACCTGTAGATAAAAAACCCAAAACCCAATGATTTTTGCACCCAAAAAAACCCACAAAACCCAGATTAAAAAAAACCCCGCCTTGCCAACCCTGATTTTATTCGAGAACCAGTTTTTAGTTGGCTTCTTCATTTTCTTTAGCTGTTGCCAAAAATTTGCTAAAATCCAAATTGTATTTCCCTATTTTTATTTCTCTATTTTTTAAATTTCCATATAATTGCAAGCAATTAATTATGTTTTACCCAGACTAACAAGCGTTTTCATTTATTTTTCAAATAAGTGTATCGCTGTCACTGCAATCCATTATCAGCCGAATTCGGACTAACACCAAAAGTCAAGCATTAAAAGAGTAAAATAAAAGAAAATTCGAATTCTTAATGACTATGGTTCTCAACGTTTTATATCTATGTAGTTTAACCAAAACAATGCGTGTGAACTTAACACAACCATTAAACTTCCCTTAACGCAACCATTAAGCTTACCTTAACGCTACCATTAGATTTCCCTTGATGCAGCCATTAAAGGTTTTTGTTAACCCTCCGTTTACCATCATGTTTTTGCAGTCGAATTGCACCATCATGGCATAAACTCCTAATTTATATTAAACTGAGAGCTATTGCTTTCATTTAGTGCAATTTTTCATGCTCTTTCTGAATATGTATGTTATTTTCTGTGAAAATCTTTTGAAAAGAGGTATACTAAAAAACTGTCACAATGCATAAGAATAGAGCACCTGTTGGACATTATGCAAAAACAAGAAAAAGTAGAAATCTGTTGTGTTAAACACACCCATGGGATGCATTTCAAGAGCTAGAAAGGAATGAACCACTAAATTTTCTTATTAGAACCTTATTTTCCTATATTGAGTTTTTGTGATATCACTGTAAATAGACCAAAAAATGCCTATTTCTTATTACTCTATAACCACACCTGGGCGTGGGGGGTTTAGGGGGTATGCACCATACGTGGGCAGCAAGAAAATTCTGGGGGGGTGCAAGATTTTTTTGAAGGTCGAAAAATGGCCTTAAAAATGGTGGTATGGCGATAAAAACACCATTTTTCGACGTTTCTCATCAAGCACTATCCATTGGAATCAAAAAATTGCGAAAAAACGAAAAAAAATTTCAAAAATTGAATTCCGGGCGGGGGTATTTTGATTTCTGGGGGGTATTTTGGTTTTCTGGGGGTGCATACCCCCTACAAACCCCACCACGAGGTGTGGTATGCAGCCCCCAGAAACCAAAATACCCCCCAGAAATCAAAATACCCCCCAGAATTCAATTTTTTGAAATTTTTTTTCGTTTTTTTCGCAATTTTTTGATGCCAATGGATAGTGCTTGATGAGAAACGTCGGAAAAATGGTGTTTTTATCGCCATACCACCATTTTTAAGGCCATATTTCGACCTTCAAAAAATCCTGCACCCCCCCAGAATTTTCTTGCTGCCCACGTATGTCTATAACTCTATTTCGGACTAAACCATTAAAAACGATGTAACTGAAACCAAAACGAGGCTAGAAAAAGTTTTGGACACGTGGATAAGGTAGAACAGAAAAAAATGCCACGATAGTGATTCATTATGCCTCTGGCATAGGACACGGTAAACGGAGGGTTAATGGTTTCTATAATGGTACCCTTAAAAGTTGCCTTAACAAATGCTCAACCATTAATTAATGGTCAAGTCGAGCAACCCGATTTTTACGAACCTTAACGAAACCATTAGTTGAGGTTTTACCTTAACGTTAATGGTTTCTTTAAGGGAATCTTGATGGTCGTTGGCGTTAAGGTGGAGTCGAGCAACCGGCCGACCATTGAAAATCAATTTTTAATAGTTAGCCTTTATTAAGGTGGAGTCGAGCAACCGGGCCTTGATCATAATATAAGTATTATGCGAACCAAAAATTAGGTGCTGAAATATTGATTCAGTAGTTTTTGACAGATGTAAAACAAAATCGGTACTATCCATAAGACTCGGTCGAAATATGAAGATAAATCAATTAATACCACTCGCTGGTTCATAATTTTTAACAGCGTGGGTGGAAACCCAAATTTCCAAACAGTGTGAAGAATTGTTCAAAAAATCCATCCATTTCGATTGTTTTCCGTCCATTGATAGGCATAATCAAATGTGATCCTAAGTAAGTTTGAAATTTTCGAGTTTTCAACGCAAAGCGAGCAGAAGTAATGCACAAATTGTGCAAGCACTGAAAAATACTCGAAACATCCAGAGTCCGTACATAAGCTACTCAGCCAACGTAAAAATAAAGTTTGGAGCGCCAGTAAATCGATAAATGACATTTTTGATTAAGACCTGGCAGTGAACGTTCTGTGGACACGCACGCGTTTGCAGTTCTCGAAATAAGAATGAGTGCTAGTTCGAGTATATTTATAGTCTGTTTCACACATATTCGGTCATAAATTTTAAAGCTCCGACAATAAGCTGACAGATTGCGATTACAGCATTGATCTGATATATAATCATCGTTATCCTCGGCTTACTGTCGAAGAACATTCTTAAAATTTATGCACTTTACGAAATCTAGTCAACAATTGCTGATATTTTGATCAATTTAAAAAAACAAAATATTTTCCAGCTTTTTATTGAACACTTAGCGGATGAAATATTTCATAAAAATCATTCTTTCACTGAAATATTGCGAATCTTAGCGTAATATACAAATAGTTTTAGTTCGCGCAATTTAATTTTCTAAGACGTTTTGCGTGCGTTCTGCTGAAATCAAATACAATGGTCGTTTTGCGCAAAAAGCTATCTTAGGATGACGCTAAATACACGTATAAACTTTTGAAAATCTTGGTCACACACAATGCCTTCACATAAAAACTACATACATATACATACATACATACATCAATCTATATATGTATTTACATTCAGCCGTTTGCTGACATGAATCGAAAACAGGTCACCTTAATTAGCCAACGAACTTAATCCTTATATGTAAGCTGGATTGATGATGGATTTACAATTGATGTGGTGACCCTGGAGTCACGCACGACTCGCTAAGCTACACCAAAATTGGTCCAATTCAACCAAAAGCCTTTTTACATTACTATATTTTTAAAGCGCTTGGTATGAACCTATCTATCGTAGGTAGCGCGATAGCGCTACCTTTAATATACTTGGCCTCCTTTTTTCTTTTCTGTTTATCACAGTAAGTGCGAAATTTGTTCCCTTCCCTCACAGCTATACCGGCACACATCTGGGAGGTGCGGTTTTTTTTAATCGATGGATAATTAAAAAATTCGATGTCGGTCTTTCTTTTGTCTACACTCAATACCGAGTTAGCAATGAGCGTGTAAAGTGCAAACCGGAAAATCAAACAATTTGCGGAGGGCCAATTTTTTTCAAAATGTTGCCCCTAAGCTGTAGATTACGAATCTGACCTTAAAATTTCTTTACACTCGATGGTTGTTGCACAAAAGTGTAAAGTATACGTGTTTTTTACTCTTTGCGTGTCCTTCAGCTTATCTAACTCAATTTTGGTTTCTGTGCAGTCCAATCAGTTCTATAATGTAGAGGGTTGCAAAATCTCAAAACTGAATTTTTTTGTTTTCTCTTATGATGCAATAATTCTTTAACTGTGATCGTTTTAGTGTAAAGGGCTCGAGACGAAAAACGGCATTTCTTCAACTACTCCGCTAAGTAGGCGGAACATGCTAATTAATGCTTAAAAGGTGCCCTGACCTTAGCGTAACAGATCCCAGCTTATTTTGTTTCTATACACCCAATATTGCGGTATTAGCACAAGTGTAAAGTTTACACCGAGAAGCATTTTTGCGCCCAGAGCGTCGTAGATGATGTATTTTTTTAAAATTGTTCTCCGTAAGGTCAGAATAACGAATCTGATCTTTAAACTTTTATACAGCCAGTGTTTGTTGAGGTATAAAGAGGTGAACTTTGAATTATACCTACATCTATTTTCTAATGCCGATAGATAACTCCATATTGCATATTGTTTGATCAGATTTTTCTTATTTCAGAGGTTTTTGACTCGTCTTTAATAAATAATTATTTTATCATCAAAATTGTACTATTCCTAAACATCAGTAGAATGATGATTATTTTTCAAAATAGTATAATCAAGCTGAAATATTCCGACATGTCGAGTTGACGCAGTGGTTGACAACTCCGTTCTCGGATGCGGTCTTAAGAAAAGAATGATGGTTCAAACCTTCTAAATGCTGACTTTTTCATTTTTTAATTATGTACGCCAAACCATGCACTTTATTTGACTTATTCATCTGTTTAGGTTCTGCAGATAGCACTTTTTGTTTTTTTAAATTTCGCCTCAGTCCTCGAATGGGAATGTAAAGAGCGCAAAAATCTGGAGGTGAAAAAGACACATTTTGGCCGAGTTTTCGACTTGTTTATGTCTGCTAACTACTCCGGTTATTAGTTTCAGGAAATTTTTCTGACAGATATGTACTACGGATAAGGGGCTATCTTTTGCTTACCAGCAAACTTTTCTACAATCGAAACGCAGTTAGTACCAGGGTTTTAAACTTTACACTCTAGAGGATGAGTAAAAAACAGATTTTGTCCAAGATTTCTCAGCAAACTTTTTCGGTTATGAGTTGGGATGAATTAAATGAAATAGAAATAAAGTAACTTCTAATGGCTACACGTTAAAGCAAGCCGCGTTCAAAAAAACGTAACACTGAGTTGTTTATGGGGTGTAAAGTTCGAAATCTGAGGTGTAAAGTGGGCGAAAAAACAGGTTTTCTTCGTATTTTGATTGGTTAATCATATCAAATATTTTGCGGAACATAAGTTTGGCACATACAAACGTACTACAATCAAAGGAAAAACAAACTGGCCCGAACCGAATTTATTTACATTCAATGGGGCGTTAGGTTCAGATTTTTAAAGTTTACAATATGGTGGACAGTGGAAAATACGTGTTTGTACATTTTTCGTTCGCCACTTTCTCTGTTTTCAGAAGTCGGGCGAGGTCGTATAGGATAAAAATAAAGTACTTTCTAAGGGGTACTCGTCACAGCGAATTGCGTTTGTTTACATCTGTATTTAGCTTTTTCGGAAGGTGTAAAGTCAAAAAATGGGGGACTTAAGCGTGTTTCTGTCTTGTTTTTCTTCTGTCAAGTTCTGGGTAATGAGTCTGGACACAATCTCAAGTCTAAAAATCAACCAGAAACCGAATGTGATACGCCAGTTTGTTTGCACACAACAGTGGTGTAAAGTGGTTAACATATGATATTTATTTGTCCCCGGGCCATTGTGGAGACTTAATTTTTTCATAAATGTTGATCGTAATATCAGAGTAATATCAGAATTACGTATCCGACTGAAATGTTCTTTACACTCTGTGGTTGTGTAAAGTTTACACTGTATATTAACTTTAGTTCTAGAGCCTTGCGAGAGCTTAATTTTTTCAAAATGTTCGACGCAAAATAAGAATTGGGAATCTGACTGTTAGTTTTCCTACACCTGGTAGTTGAGTAAAGTTTGCACTATTCATTTGTAGTTAATATGTAGTTTATACTACAAATTTATTCTACTTCAAATCTGAGCGTTAGTTTATCTTACAATTGATATTTGCGTAAAGTTTATGCTGAAAAAATTTGATCTGTTTAAATAATGTAAAGGTTGTCTTGTTTAAAAAGGATAATGCTGATAATGCTGATGTTAAGAACAATATTGTTTTCCGCGTTCTTGGACAGCTGTCATTATTGTGGCATGTTACTGTATGGGATCTAGTATACAATTTACCCGCCACCGTTTTTTAGCCGATTCAAATAAGCTACAGTGACCAAACTTTACACAAAAATTATCAAACATGTTCTGACTCGCATCAATAAAAATAGTGTTGGTCACTGTAGCTTATTTGAATCGGCAAAAAAAACGGTGGCGGGTAAATTGTTTACTAGATCCACTGTATGTGTTTACTGACTGATGTACTCAAATCATGCTAATTAAAAGTAGGGTACTAGCAAAGAAAATGCTCCGATGAAACAAAAAAGATGAATATACTTGGAATTGTGGATTATTAAGGATGTAAACGGACGGGACTTTGAAAAATCTACCTAAAGTCGCAAAATCTGCTAAAATTCAGACTTTCTCTAAGCAACGCGAAAAATCGAAGTATATTCTGCGGCCAACATATTAAAATAAATATTTAACCATAAAAATGATTGCAAAAGCAGCATGTAGCTATGCAGTAGCTATGGGAAATGATATTGAGTAAACTAACAGTGTTTCTAAGCCAATTGAATGAAATAGCAAACATCGAAGACAATTGGAGACATGGTTGGTTTAAAACAGTAGGAAACGCGTAAGTTGACTTGAAACAGACTAAATGTAGATACACTAGCATGCCCGTAACGATTGTAGTGCACTAATCAATCGGCCCCTGCTTTGCTTGCTAAAATGCTCATAACAAAATAAAACAATTTCAAATACAATACCACTTAGTTTTCTATCAATCCAGGATACGAAGCTAGTCAGCGTTGCTACTTGCCAGCAATTTAAAAAAATAAACATTAGAGATTTCGTTTATACATTCCTATCTGAAACTTTGCAAATTATTCAAAAAGACACATTTTAGAGGCCGCAGAATATACTTCGATTTTTTGCGTTGCTTAGAGAAAGTCTGAATTTTAGCAGATTTTGCGACTTTAGGTAGATTTTCCTAGTCCCCTCCTTTCACATCCTTAATAATCCATAATTCCAAGTATATTCATCTTTTTTGTTCCATCGGAGCATTTTTATTTGCTACTACATATACCTACCTACTTTGCAGGCCTGCAGATATGTTTTCATCTTTGAAATAACAGTTCCGAACTTTACCATAGTAAGCTAGTGTAGTATAAATAATTTTACCTGCCTTTAATATCTTGCGTGGCGTTGAAGGCTGGTCGAGGATATTGAAATTCTCCAACGAACTGATTCAGCAAAATAACACAACACCACTAAAGTGCGGGTGAATGATGGGAAGCAGGGAAACGTGTAAACGAAATATATAGTAGTTCAGTTGCTAATACCTACGCGTAATCTGTTTTACACAAGCTTGTGCTTGTTCCCTTATCTGCTTCATTTTGGCACTGGTGCATGAGTTCGTATCTTTAGCATAGCGACTTATAGACGGTGTAAACTTACATTCTCTGTATTTGCATTTCTTTGATCTATATTTACCAAGCGCTGTTCAGTTTATGCCTACAAAAATTCTTAACAGAAATCATCAAGTCTGTGAAACACCCGTGAGAATAGCGCAGCAGCTATCTATCGATTTTCTGTTATTGCATTAAATTCCTTGAAAATTGGGTAGGTACCAATCGCAGCTCCGTTGAATGCATCCTATAGAATTCGCTCCGACGCTGATCGACAGTTGATGTGCAGAGACATATGGATTAGCATCGTGGTGCCAGTTTTGGGCAAGATTATGATCTTAGTAGTGTTATTCTGTCTTGGACAAAAACAGACATATTTTCTGACAGAATTTACCACCATCGAAATTCAGATACTGAAGACAAATATCAAATAAACATTGCAAAACGTATTGATAGCCCATTTAATTATTTATAGTCTGTTTCATTAATGCTACAATTCTATCTTCCCTACTTACTGTAGGTCATTTAGAGATCACTACAGCTACATAGGGAGGAAGAGTTTTTCAATAGAATTTCTTTCGGCAAAATTTATTCTCGTCTTCCAGCAGATCATGCAACATCACGCGGATGGAATTCGCACATTCAGCTTGTCATAAATCGATGATTACACACAATAGACTAGCATTTTAAACATCCCCGAAAAGATCCGCATAGCGTCGCTTATAGGCTTCATTCGAAAGTGAATATGTCATCTTCATTTTCTTGCAACTGCGCCGGTTCCATCTGCAGACGCCACTGGCGTCTATCATGCGCTCCATTTGTTGGTGAATTGTTTCTGGCTGAGGTTAAAGGGGGCCAAAGATACCTTGGCTTCTTTCATGAGTAATCGCTGCATTGTCTTCGACGCCACCCTGCGGGCGTTTCCACCTGGGTTCCGGCAGGCTCCTGATTGTTATTCCAGGAAGGCGGTTTTCAGGCATTCGTAAATTGTGACCAACCCACTTCCATCGTTTCAGTCTGACTAGGCTGGAGATTGGTATTATGTACATTACATCTTCTTCGGATCTCTTCGTTGGTGACTAATAATGGGAAGTGGATCCCTAAGATGCGCCACAGACAACAATGGTCAAAAACTTCCAACTTTTTACAGTCTGACTCCAGCACAGGCTATATTTCGCTAGCGTAAAGTAGTGTTGGCCTCACAGTAGCTTAGTAAATCCGGACCTTGGTTTTATGCCAGATATCACGCATAGCGTAGTGGTAGAACGTCCGATTGTCGTCGAAGCAACACGGGTTCTATTCCTGCTGCAGCACTTAATTTAGCGCACTTACTGTAGTATGTCACAGCACTGTTTAGATGCTTGAATTAAAGTCTATATGGGTGGTTAAGTGCGTTAAAAATGAAAGCATGGCGGCCGCTCGCCCCAATCAACTTTTCTGTCGAGTGACAATAAATCACCTTGTTAGGCACACTGCAGCCTTGAAGAAATTCACTGAAAAAGCTCTCGAATAAATGAAACAGGCTATAGTGAAGAGATTATTCCTCCGAATTTAATCCAATGTAGATTATAAATGCAGCTTTACCCTTGGACTAAAGTCTCTTTCACATCACTTCGTGCAAAAATTTAATCATTTTTTATCGATAGTAAGCCGAGGGTTACGATCACATGTGAGCGTGGGCGGTGGGGAGAGTGGGGTTTGGGGGTTGCAACTCCCAGAAGTAGTGTTGTAAAAGATATCTTTATTTTTATCTTTTTAGCAAGATAAAGATAAAATAAAGATATCTTTATCTTTATCTTGACGATTCCTTTATTTTATCTTTATCTTTTGGAAAAATCACAGGCCATCTTTATCTTTATCTTTATTTTTTTGATAGGAATTTATCTTGTTAAAAAAGATAAAGTATGTACATAATTTAGCACATAATCCAAAATGCAGGTTTGACGTCAAATATGTACCCATTTAGACACATATCAAATCTTACTGTAATGCAAGAAAAGAAAAGAAAACGATTGTTTAAACCCTACGGTGTGCAGCCCAAACTAATGCCTTTATATCGACTTAGCAGGTGTGATACCGATTTGAGCCGACATACTAGCACCCATGTTAATCTAAGTCTAAGCCTAGAAAAATGGAGAAGTTCGATAAAATCAATAATTGCTGCGACTATAGTTTGTACAGGCGCGGGCGGATTCAATGGGGGTTGGCTGCCCTCCCACTGGCCAAAAATATTGGACTAGATGAAGAATGGATATGCAATTTGCAATGATTTTTGGCCGTCAGTGACCATAATTTCTCAAATATTTCCGGCGCTACGCGCCAGATGATACCTATTAATGACATTTATTTACTTTCTTGGCAACCTGGAAAGCCATTTTCTGTTCATGTAGGTTTCAAAACAATTTTAACAGCAGAAACAGCTATTTTTGCATCGTTTTCGTCTATTTTCAATTTAAAATTTATATGTTTCGTATCAAATGCTATAAATACAGGAAATCAAGCAGTAAATCATGCTTCTAGACGTCTATCCGCCTTAATTTCTTAAGTTTTTGGCGCTTCGCGCCACGGTCTTTTTTGTATTCGGCAAAGATTTTCCCAATGTACAAAGACTTTTCGGGACCTCTTTGTATGTACCTACATGTACAAAGATTTTTGGAGAGACAAAAATCGCAAAAAAGGTCTAAAATTCGCAAAAATTTTTGGCGCTTCGCGCCGAAATGAGTAATTGTGTGTTCTATATAGTATGTATCTTTATAATGGCAGAAATTGCAATTCGAAAGGAAAATTGTCAAATTTTTTGGCGCTTTGCGCCGTTTTAAGACAATGCTTAATGATTTTTGCCCTTAGAGACCCAAAAATTAGCTAAAATACCCTCGGTACTAAACGTCGAACAACTCTGTTTTAACCACACTAATTGCTACTGTACCATATTATGGTAGCCAAAAATTTGTGTGTACATAATGTACAAAGACTTTTAGAGAGCATCTTTGTATATGTACAAACGGACCTTGTACAAAAAAGACACTGCTTCGTGCCAGATTTTTGTTAAAGTCAAAGAAGTTTAATGATTGTTTGGCACAAAATTTTGAAAATTTTAAAATTTTTAGATATCGCTCCCCTCGTCCTTAGGAAATCCTAGATCCGCCACTGCGCACAGAGCAGGGTTTGATGCTTGTGAAAAGAAATAAGTGACTTGCTGTCAGCCAGCTGTATAGTACCATAGGTGCGCAGAGCTTGGCCGATTTTTTCGGTGTTGCTATCCCAATCAGTATAAGGATGAAAAAATTAGCTTTTTTGGGCCAACGTCAAAAGCAGGTATGTAGATTGTGCATAAAACGGTTGCATTCATAGAATTAGGACTGAAGCGAATTGAGACCATTTTTGACGATTTTTTTAACTAAGTAGTAGATACTTCATTGAATAAGTAAGTGAAATAATTAATTAATATTATTATAATATTATTATTAATATAATAAATTAACATAATCTTACTGACTGTGTGGAGTAAAAAAAGGAAAAAAAGCAAAATAGGGAGCAGATCCGTCAGGTTATTGACGGAGATAGTTTTAAAATTCATGACCGAAGCTGTGTGAAACAGACTATAGATCCAGGTGACCATATTTACACTTTATCTTTATCTTTATCTATTTGGTTCCTTTATCTTGAAAATTATCTTTATCTTTCTTAATTTATTATCTTTATCTTTATCTTCTAGATTTTAAAATTTTAACTTTATCTTAATCTTTTATCTTGCGAAAAATCCTTATCTCTTACAACACTACCAGAACTTAGAATACCCCTCAGAAATCAAAATACCCCGCCCCCCAGAATTCAATTTATGACAATTGTTTTTTGTTTTTCAGCGATTTTTCGATGCCATTGGATAGTGCTCTATGAGAAACGTCGAAAAATGGTGTTTTTCCGCCATACGACCACTTTTAAGACTATTTTATTGACCTTTCAAAATTTTTACACCATCCTCTTCCCCAGAATTTCGGTGCTGCCCACCTATGGTTACGATAGTTATATATCAAATCAATGCTAAAATCGTAATTTGTCAGCAAACGAATCTGGCGTCAATTGATATATGCACACAATGTTGCGGAATGCAACTTTACCTGCATGTAGTCTCTGTTTCACGTAAGCTTACGCGTTTCTAACTGCTTTAACCAAGAATTTCTTTGATTGTCTTGAATACTTCGATGTTTGTTATTTCATTTAATTGGCCTGAAAAGTCGCTTTTAGTTTACATCATCTAATTTCCCATAGCTAATGCATAGCTGTATTGTCCGTTTCATTTAACTTTGAGGTTTTTGAAAAGTTTTAACTGCTTACAAAAGTGATTAACAGTGTAGTTGTGATATTCTAATGTATATCGAGTTATGATGAGACGGTTGCTTTTACCAAACCGCATCACTGCATCAAAAGTCTAAACCACCTTTGAAGACTGATTAACCCAGATTAATTCAAAAGAAAACCGCAAGGTTAAATGAAACAGACTATAGCTTGTTGCTTTTTTATTCGTTTTTCAGTTCAGTAGATTATTTCAATCTGCAGGATACAGAGTATACTTCGATTTTCTGCGTTGCTTACAGAAAGTCTGACTTTTAGCAGATGTTGCGACTGTAGATATGTTGTAAATATGTAGGTATCCTTTCCAAGTTCCTTCCTTTTGCATCCTCAATAATCCACATCCCAAGTATGTTCGCCTTGTTTGTTCCATCACAGCATTTTTCTTTTCTAATAGTAAAAATAATTGCATTCCTAATAAATTCGGAAACGCATTTTGAAAGTTTAAAATCAGGCGAAAGAGATGTAGCAGGGCAAGGTAAGCAAATTAAATTAATTATCAGACAATTCTGCAGCCTGTTTTTCAGGGCCATCCTGACAGGCCATTTTAGATGCTTCAGAAAATCCTTTCATTCGATTATTAGCAAACAAGTGGATACTTGTTTCAAACGGAAGCACTTTTTCTGATTCATAAATGCCGAAACATTTTTTTAAAACTTAGAAACGTACTAGAATTATTTCGTTATCCTTAAGATTTAATCTAGCTACAATGTCCGCAAAGTTAATCACTCTAGCAGGAAAATGGATAACCTTTTATCTTAGCAATAACAATGTCAAATTCATTCTTTATTTCTGATGGGATTTAATTGACTCTAAATGTGCTTTAATAATAGTTATAAATTCATCTTTTTTTGTTTCAAGTTGAAGCTCTTTTTCTGGCTCATTCAAAATAACGGGCGGAACGTTTTAATTTCCAGAATGCTATTCGGAAGCGCCATTTTCTTTAGCAAACGTAAAATAAATTTCAAAATCGAATTCTTGAAAATTTAAAGCCCATCGCTTTAGTTTTCCGTTAGGATCTTTTAATTTTAACAACCATTCTAAAGGCTTATGGTCTGTCTTTATTATAAATTTATTAATAGCGCAGTCTAATCGTCTACTAACACCCAATCATTACCATACCGTAACCAAACAGTATAATGTCCACAACTCAAATTATTACCACTATGGACGATTCCAGAACGGTTCTATACTTAACTCCCCACAACTTAACACCACACGTGGGCGTGGGGGTAGGTTTGGGGTATGCAGCCCCAAGAAGTTGAAATATCCCTTCCCCAGAAATTAAAATGCTCTACCCCCAGAATTCAAATTTTGAAATTTTTTTGCTTTTTTAGCGATTTTTTGATACCATTGGATAGTGCTCAATGAGAAACGTCCAAAAATGGTGTTTTTCCGCCATTAGACCACTTTTACGACCATTTTTAGACGTTTGAAAATTTTTTCACCTCACCCCCAGAAATTTTTTCACCCCCCCCCCCCCCCCAAGAATTTCGATGCTGCCCACCTATGCTATTCACTATTAGCATTGAAGTCAGTTATCCTCCGATTGCTAAAATAAAAAAGACTTACATTCATGTAAGTAAATAGAAGTAACATAATAATTCAATATTTATTGTCAGTAAAATCGATCTTTTTGTCAAGTTATGCTCCTTGAACGATTGAATAACTTACGTCCAACAAAGTTTCCAAAAGCGTATCACTGTTTTGAATAAGACATTTTCAAAGTTCGTTTTATCCTACCACTACAATCCAATCACAAGAAACTATTTCATTCAATGCAAACTTACACCTCAAATCTTCATTGCATAGCTAATTCAATAATTCTAAAAATGATGAGGATCTTGCTGCTCAGTAATTCAGAACCAAAATCAACAGCAAGCCGCAAACCATTCGATTTAACACGGGGAAGTTTTTTACAACTAATTCTAGTGTATCTGACTTTAACGAATGACATCCAAATGCTTCTATCTGCTCATCTTTCTAGGCAAGAAAATTAAAATTCTTGCAAAAAATAAAAGAATATTTCTTGGCAAATTTCTCCCAACAAGAAATCCATTTATCTATCTATGACACACCTACTTTTCTCAAATAATTATATTTCCTAACAGAATCTCTGTTGCAGTACATTTTATCAGGCAACGAACTAACCATAAATATTTTATTCAATTTATTACATCACATAGCTACCGTAAAAGTGCGATTGTTTTAGGTCAGTCATCAGACTATCCATTGTCAAACCTTGAGCCTTGTGAATCGTAAACGCCAGTTTAAAACAAAATGTAAAGGGCTGAAAAAGCCCAATTTTTCATTAGGATAAAAAGAGTATTTTTCTATAAACGTCTAATTATTAGCTTCAAAATTGACAACAATAACTAGGCGTTTTCATCGAAATTTAGTTGTTTTTAGTTTATGTTAAATTCTGAGGATATTTTAAGTAATTTGAAGTTTTGTCCGCCATCGGGCCTGACCCTGACCATCTTTCTTTCTGCTTGTAAAGTTATATCTGTATTCTTATTGATAGCTAAAGAATGTATATGCTTTTCGATTCAGTCGTATGCCTAACGTCATTTAAAACAAAATGTAAAGAGCTGAAAAGCCCAGTTTTTCAATAAGATAAAAAGACTCTTTTTCTATAAACGTATATGTATTAGCCTCAAAATTGTCAACAATAACTAGGCATTTTTACCGAAATTTAGTTTGTTTTTAGTTTATGTTAAATTCTGAGGATATTTTAAAAATTTGAGGTTTTGTCCACCATGCACCGCGTGCTTGGGACTAAATGGATTCTAATTATAATTTTGAAATTTAGCGCGAGACGCCAAATTTTTTCAGCGATTCCCGGCTAAAAAGCAAAGGAGGAGTAGAGGAAAAAGCCATTCTCAGATTTCATTTGGGGGTTGGCACGTGCTCATTTATCCCCTTAGACACGGTCTGGTAGTCGAAAATTATTAATCAAACCTCTTTCAATAAGCTTGGAGAGAGAATAAAACTGACTTGCTAACATACTGTATTCTTACGATTTACATTTTCATGCCAAAATAAATAGCCCTGTAAAGAACGAGCTGCACATACAAGTTGCAGCACATTTTGGTATTCTTTTGCTTTTGCGACCATTTTGGTCAAGTCTATGGAACTACGGATACGCATAAGAGGAATAGGGTAGGAGGCGGCCTCTCTCTTGAAGTCGAGGAATTTTTATAAAAGTTAGTGCATGGATGCAGGAGAGTACGGACTATTGTCCATATTTATATACCACCATAGGATTCAAATTTTAAGTCTATTCAATAAGATCGATCAAAAGTCCGATATATCTTCCAAAACGAAGCAAATTTTCAAACAAAACTACCCAGTAATCGTTTTATCTGCATCTTCCACTGACGGACACATTTAAATTTTGCGTTGTAACGTTAAACTTTTACAGAATCAGCCAAATCATGCTTCTGAATTAACCATAAAGATGGCCAAAGTTCATCAACAAATTCCTAATCATCGCCAAAAAATTGCTGTCATTCTTGCTCCTTGAACAAATCTCGTTTCTGCATAAAACCTGTGAAGAATGGCAGACATGCAAAATACGCTTTAGGTTGTACAAATTATTATCGTGAAGTTCCACGCGAAGCGCCGAAGGTCGTTTGCGATCATTCTCACGTTTCATTTTGAAAGGGGCGCTTTCCCCCAATCCCCTAAATACGAGCCTGAGCTCTAAGTTAGGGTTAAATAGGAACTATGGACTATGCAGGTAGGTCGGTAGGATACTTAATCAGTGACACTGACACAAACTGACACAAAACCTCTAAAATAAAAATAATTCGTGACAATGCGGCGGAAGAATAGAAAAGTTTTTTTAAAAATATACAGCAACAAGAAGTGCAAAAGCTCTATGCATAGTTATCTTGTTCATCCAACAGAAATGTCTGAATATAGTCAACTTGCTTATGGGGCAGAAATTCTTTTGAGCACTAAGTGGCTCAGAAATCAAATTATAAAATATTTATCAGCACTGCAAAGGAAAGACTATTTTGAGTGTATTCAAGCGCTATAGCACGCACTTAGGTACGCCACAGCATGGCTAAACTTTTAAAAATTGCAACCCTCTGCTCTCTCACATCTTCCATACTGCCTTGATTGCATAGGCTTAGCTGAAATTTTCGTCTGTGTCACGCACAAATCATACTTGATTTACTTTTCTGTATATAAAGTCTTAATTATGCGAAAGTTATCTAAAAGTATTTTCGATTCTGTAATCTGAAAATTGGAAAATATTGCGCCGATGATCAAAACATTTAAGAGAACCTACATTTTCTGTAATGGTTAGGCATGGTGAACGACAATGTATTATTTTTTTCTGTGTAAACGTGTAAAGCGGATTTAAATGAATGTATTATTTAGCGTATTAGATGTAGCGTTTCGTTTAATGGTATGTAAGGAATCGTCGGTTAAGCGAACATCAAAGTAAGAGCGAAAACCTGGAATGTGTGCTGGGAACGAGTGAAATTGAGTATTACAGAAAATATAGCAAAACTAAAAAATTTATTTTCGAGTGGAGATTAACTCGCGACAGATTAGCCGAGAAATTTGACCCAGTTTCTTTCAAAGGTGTCAAAAGCCAGAAATACTTATACCTTTGTTACCTAACTGTAAAGTGATACGGTAGGCGTAGTTGCATGCATTGCGACCAGTCGTAAAAAGAGCAACCGAACCGCTAATCAAAGCCGCCGCTTTAGTGTGAACTTAAAACAATGCAGATAAAAGCGCACGCCGCCGCAAGGTGTGAAATCACGTGCATTCCATAAGGTCAAAAGGGCATAAGTTCATAAGGTCGTATATGCACGCGCGTAAAGAAATACAAACATATAAATGATACAACAACCGTAATTTATGTACTAAATAATAACGTGTAATAGATACGACACAGAAACAGGCATGTAAAAGACCGTGGCTGGTGCCAATTCCACTTCAAACCAAAAATGCAACATCTGGCAGAACAAGAAGGAATTGAAGTACCTATTGTCGAAAATATTTAAAAAACGGCTTAGGTTAACGAAATCGCTTCATTTCACGATTTTGTGTTCGAATCTTGTAGATCTTTCCAGCGTAGAGCTCCTATAGCATATTTTCCAGCGCTAACTTAGATTAGCGTCAGCATCATCTATTCGTTTTCGATATTATTTTTTTGTATTTATACGAAAGATTTGTCTGATCGCTATTTCTAGTTTTTCTCAGCAGACACGAACGATACCTACTTTATTATTTGTAAGTAAAGTTTGGACAATTTATCTGTTCTTTTACTCATAGCAGGGATCACTCCATATCTCGGCCCTTAAGATAAGATAGACAACAGACTGAGAAATAGGAGCACTGCGCATCACCAAACCTAACACCATGGGGAAGTCCAATAATTTTTTAATCTGGAAAACCCATAAAAACGGGCGGGGGCCGACACATGATGTGTTTTTTTGGTTATTTACATTGTCCTGCACTATTAAAGCAACAACAAAAATTAATTTTTATCGGAAATTTTTCTACGTTTCTATCGGGAAAAATGCTGATTAAGCGCTTCGTCCCACTTTCCCCAGGCTCTTAGATAGGGGTGATAGGAGGGGCCAAATTTTAAAACATCTCCGACTGACAGATTGCAATTATAGCATTGATATGACATACATATAATTATCGTAACCCTCGGCCTACTGTCCATGAAAATTCTTAGAATTTATGCACGAATTTATGTGAAACAGACTATAATTAAACGGGCTATTAATACGTTTTAAAAGTTTATTTGATATTTGTCTTCAGTATCTGAATTTCGATGGTGGTAAATTCTCTCAGAAATTACGTTTATTTTTGTCCAAGACAGAAAAAACACTGCTAGATCATAATCTTGCTCGAAACTGGCACCACGTTGATGATCCATGTCTCCGCACATCATTTGTCAATCAGCGTCGAAGAGAATTCTATAGGATGCATTCAAGGGAAAGCTGACAGCTGCGGTTGTTACCCAATGCTCAATGAATTTAATGCATAAAGGAAAATCGATGGATTAGTTGCTGCGCTATTCTATCAGTCTGTTTCACATACTTGATGTTTTCTTTTAAGAATTTTTGTAAGCAAAAACTGAAGAGCGCATGGTAAATCTATGTAGATCAAAGAAATGCAAATACAGAGAATTTTAGTTTACACCGTCTATAAGTCGCAATGCTAAAGATACGAGAAAACCAGTGCCCAAGCAGATAAGGCAACAAGCACAAGCTTGTGTAAAACATATTAAACATGTGTATTACTAGCCGAACTATTATATTTAGTTTACACGTCTCCTTGCTTGGCATCATTAACTCGCGCTTCAGTCGTGTTGTTTTATCCGGCTAAACCAATTAACCTATTTACGTAAAGCATGAATTCCAATACTGACAACAAGCCGTCAACGCCACCCAAGCGTAATAAAGGCAAGTCAAATTCTTTATAATAAACTAGTTTATTATGGTAAAGTCCGAAACTGTTATCTTAAAGATGAAAACATAGTCAAAACATGTCTGCAGGCTTACAAAGTAGGTGTATACATATAGTAATTGGTTCGTACTACGCGCATCAAAAAAATAGTAATGTAAAAAAGACTTTTGATTGAATTGAACTGATTTTGGTGTATGTAGCCCAGCGAGTCGTGCGTGATTCCAATATCACCTTTTCAATTTTAAATTCATCATTAACCCAGAAGCGCGAAATAAAAAAATATGTATATTACGCTAAGATTCACAATATTTCAGTAAATAGAGAATTTTTTCAAGAAACACTTTATGCGCTGAATGTTCAATAAAAAGCCTGAAAATATTTTGTTGTTTTAAATAATCAAAATATCAGCAATTCAAGAACTAATCCATCACTCGGCTAAACTTTACTATATGGTGTGAACGGAAAACTTGCAGATGTACGTGGAAAGGAACGATATTGATTGAAATGAGGATGACATGCATAAAGAAAGTGCGGAAAAAATTTTATGAAAAACGGACCAATATTGGTGAAGATAGAGTTACTCAGGATATAGCTACATTAAAGTGAGGTATTTTACAGTTTACCAAAAATGTTCCGAATTCCGGCTGAAAACATATGTATCTGACATTTTCAAGGTTGCTGATTACGAAAAAATAACTTTTATTTTACGGAAAAAAATTTTGTTTGAAAATTTTTAAATTTGAAAAAACAATTTTTTGCATGTTCTGTCTAGAGTGAAAATTCAAGTTTCTGCTTAAATGACGCTAAGGCTTAGGCTTAGTTTATCTGAGAAAGTGTTTTCGGCTGCTTAGGTCGAGGTCACTCCCGCTTAGGTCGAGGTGTAGATGCTTAGGTCAACGTATAGATGCTTAGGTCGATGTATAGATGCTCAGGTCGACCTAAGTTGTACCTACATGTTATTCTGCATTCCACTGTTCGAATCTTCAAATGGTTGAACTTTAAGATGATCCAAAAATGCTGTTTGAATCGTATTTAAGTAGAAATCTTTAACTGGATGTAAACAATGCTAAAAATAGTGAAATTAAAAAAAAATTTCTTGAAAATTTGGGCAAAAAATTACAAAAAAAATTTTCTCTAATCATGGTTTCCAAGCAGTATAACTTAATTTTTTGTAATCTGCGACCTTTAAAATGGCAGGAAAATATTAATTAGTAAAAATTGGAAACCTTTGATAAACTGCTAAAATTCCTTGAAGTGGCTCAAAATTGTGAATGTCGAAATATGATGTTTGAAGTACCGTAACTCTGTGAGTTTTGTATGGATTTGGTTTATTATTTTTTTCCGCGTCTTTTAGTGACATAAAGTATCGTTTTTGCGCAATTGTATGGCAGTTCTGCCGGAATGGCACAAAATCGGTTCACACCATATTCTTCAAAAACTCCCATCACTCCTGTTGGTTGACTAGAAACTAAAGGCTTAAGTTAAGAATATGGTACTTTTAGAAAAGGAGCGAAACGAATATGGAATGCCAAAATTTTTGTGCCAAACTGGTAGAGCATGATAAATTGAAGCGCGGAAAATAAATTTGGTGAAAATCTGAGCCATACTTGCAAAGTTGCAGGCGAATGTCCATTTGAGTGTTGGGTGGGATGATTAAACGGCTCGATCCAAGGACTTACAAATTTGTCAGAAATAAATAATATGGGCTGAAATTATGGAAGGAAGCATAGCTACGATGGAGAAACAAGAAAAAAGGCGCGGAAAGCTGTTTGAAATTTTAAAAAACTTAAAAAATTTTCTTTTTTTTGCATGGTTTTTCGGTTTTACTTGATAAGATATAGGTAAATCTAAGTTTTTGCTTCTAATATACTTAGGCTTAGGCTTAGTATATCTGAAAAGGTGTTTTAAGCTGCTTAGGTCGAGGTCGCTCCCGTTCAGGTCAATGTATAGATGCTTAGGTCGATGTATAGATGCTTAGGTCGATGTATAGATGCTTAGGTCAATGTATACCTAGATGCTTAGGTCGATGTAAAGATGCTTAGATAGATGTATAGATGCTTAGGTCGATGTATAGATGCTTATATCGACGTAAATTGGGTATCTACATGTGATTCTGCATTCAGCTCTTTGAATCTTCAAATACTTAGGTCGAGTAGATGCTTGCGTAGGTCGAGAAGAGGCTAATTAACGAAACCCATAGCTTTTGTAATATTGATCATAGACGGATGAATATTTTTTCCGCGCTTTCTTTAAACATGTTATAAGTACTGAGCGAAAAAATCCGCTCATCTGAAGTTTATTTCATAGTATCCTGAAAGTACCATATTCTTAACTTACTCCGAAACTAAATATAGTATGTTTCACATACGGAACTTTGTGCATAAATTTTAAGAATCTTCATCAACAGTAAGCCGAGAATTACGATGTTTATATATCAGATCAATGCTTTAATCACACTCTGTTAGCTTGTCGTCAGAAATAATTTTAAAATTTATGACCAAACTTGTGTTCGTTCGTTCGTTCAGTCGTTCGCAACTACTTTATATATGTATATGTTGATACACACGTAATCTACAAAAGTGTAAAATACACGATCGCCGTAGAATAAAACATTAAAATAGGCTGCGGACCGGATGTCATAATAAATTAGAGTCGGCTTTTGGCTCGTCCATACGCTATGCGCATCAGATTCACGCTTTGCTCTTTCTATCTACTGCACGCACCACTTAAAAAACGAAGAGTCTAATAGCACCAGACCCTAGGTCCGAATGATAAAACGTGGGTTAAACATGACCTTAGGTCGAACTCGAGTAAAATCCAGCAAAAATCTGGGGTTTAACTCCTTTCGGTATATCAGAAAGCGGGTTACCATTAACCCAAGTCAAAGTCGGGTAACTCTCAGGTTAAATGTCAGTATGACAGAAAGCTTGTTAAACCACGGCGGGCTAAAATGGTCGATTTAACCTAAGATTTTTAATCCTGCTCCTATAGCAGGGTTACCATCACGTTTTTGCAGTCGAAGTGCACTATCATGGCATAAACTCCTAGTGCATATTAAGCTATGCCTTCTTAACAATCACAATGCATAAGAATTGGCATCTGTTGGACATCATGCAAAAACAAGAAAAGGTTAATTTCTGTTCTGTTAAACACATATAGAGGATGCATTTAAAGAGCTGGAAAGGAATAAACCACTAAATTTTCTTATTAGAACCTTATTTTCCCATCTTGAGTTTTTGTGATATCACTGTAAATAGGCCCAAAAATGCCTATTTCCTACTACTCTATAACTCCTCTTTGAGCTAAACCATTAAAAACGATGTAACTGAAGTCAAAACGAGGCCAGACAAAGTTTTTGACACATATGTGGATAAGGTAGAACAGAAAAAAATGTTACAAAAGTAATTCATTATGTCTCCGGCATAGGATACGGTAAACAGAGGGTTAAATCTCGGGTTGCATTACTGCCCACACATGTTTTGATTCTGCTGAGCTCAAAAAACTAAGTAGAGCTGTTTCAAACTTAGAGCAAATATAGAAAACAGGCATACTTATAGAATCGGGGACCTATGTTTTCTACATGTAATAGTAAAATATAGTGAGCGAGAGTAGTATTGCGTGCGTCCCTGGTCCCAATGCTATAACATACCCTATGGTTAAGCATAGGCGGGCGGGCCCAAACGTGCTCCCTGGGGTGGGGTCAGGGAGCAATGGTTAAGGATAGGCAGTGATGAAGGATATAGGGCGTGCCTGGACCGGTCTTTTAGCCCGAGGAGTCCCTGGGGGAGGAAAGGGAGTTTCCCGGGAAACTTTGATTATTGATTTTTTGCCATGAATAAGACTAAGGGTCCCTGGGGATGGTGCCCCGTGAGCCTAAGGGTCCCTGGGGGATGGTGCCCGTAAGCCTAAGCGGTCCCTGGGGAGGTTGTGTAGGGCGCGCCTAGACCTGCTTATGGGGAGGTGGCACAAGGGGAGGGGGAGGTAGCACAAGGGGAGCGCTAGGGAGTTTCCGGGAAACTTTGATTATTGATTGATTTTATTGATTTTTAGTAATTTGCGAATCGGCGGTCAAATTTAGATGAAAATTGGAGACAATGACAAGTATATGCCGAATATGCTAAATTTATGGCTGAGAGAAGGTACAGACATTGCAGAGGGGTCTTAAAAAGGGAGGGGGCTGATTTTGATTGATTTTATCGATTTTTTATGCATTTGCGAACCAGATGTTGGATTTGTGTGAAACTTGCGGATGATGACGGGTATATGCCAAACATCTTATATTTATGACTGAGAGGGAGTACAGTTACTGTAGAGAGGGTTTTTAGAAGGGGGCGCTCTGATTAGCAATTGATTTTATCAATTTTTATCTATTTATCTTTTTGAAGATTTTCTTAAAGATTTCAAGAGATGTACTTGAAGATCACTGAACTAATCATGTTGTTGACTCGTGTAAAGTGTAAAGTAGGCTTAGGGGTTAAGTGAGCATTCCATGGAGGCATGGGATCCCTAGCTCCACCAATTTTTTGCATTTAAAGAAAATGTTTCTTTTATTATTAATATTTAAGGAGTCATCCCAATGACACCCATACCAACGATTAAGAAAATAGAACTAGTGTAAAGTATGAATTAAGCTTTAGAAAGCAGAATAGTCCTTGAAGGGGTTTCAAGCAAATTTTATTTATTGATTTAATTAATTTTTTAATTAATTCATCAACTAGAGCTTGGGTCAAGCTAAAACTTTCTGATGATATATTTATGAACCGTGATCCTTGAGCACATAAATTGATATATCATAAGCTATAGACTAGATTGAGCTCAAATTTGAGATTTCTTATGATTGTATGCTAAAATTTTGTAGAAAAGGTGCTTTTTTAAGCATTTTTGGCTTTTTATTTGCTCAAAAGTGCCAAATTTTGGCGCTTCGCGCCATATACTCATGTTTGGACTATGTTTCGTTCAATTTGTTCGAGTTTATTGATTTTTTACCTAAATTTTTTCTGTTTTCATGCTTTAGAAGGATAGAGCATCGACCGAAACGCCGAAAAACGATGCCTTTGACGCGTACCTACCATTTTTGGGCCCAAAAAAGGCCGTTTAAAGTTTCACACCCCCAGAATTTCCATATGCTGTGCATGTATGGTCATAAGTGCCACGCATACGCACGATCACAAAGGTGAAATATAGTGTGCAAATCAAAATTACTTCATTGAGTTACATAAATCTTACGATACAATTTAGATATTATGCCTGAATTAAGGGATTATCGTAGAAGTGCGCATTCATTAGTCTAAATTACAGCATGAACGCAAATTTCATAGAACTTTTTGACATATCTCCTTATTTTGCCAAGGCTTCTGATCACCTAAAAAAATTATCAAGGCAAATTAGCATTGTCTACAGACCTTGCTTATAGTTTTTCCATAACTGAATGTGCAAATAACCAAGTTTAATGTAAAATAATGCAAATTAAGTAAAAGAAAAGAAACGTGCTCGACATTGAAAAAAGCCGTCAATTAGGACTGTTTTTCACTATAATTTTATATTTTCCTACATTTACACCAATATTAAGAAAATACTGTAAAATAAGCATAAGGTTGGTATAAAACTTAGACTGATTCCAGTAAAATCTGATACATATCTTGTGGATTGAGTAAACAGTGTATTTAGATAACATTCTGAGACCAGTGACCTTATTTAAGCATACAGAACCACTGAGGCTGTTCAAGTTGCGCCCATATGGTGTAATTATGGGTGAAGTTAGGCTACAAACTAACATTTAACTTGAACAATAACACTGAATCTTCTGCCAGAATAAGCATGAAAAAGCTGATATAACCCAAAAGTACCGAATTTCGTACGTATTTCCTTCTAAAATTCTACAAATTTCATGCAGAGTTTAGAAATCATTTTATTAGAAGGATAGACTTTAAAGGGCCATAGAAATTTCGAGGTTCTTTACATATTCTTATGTAAAAAAGTGATTTTATCTATTAAAAATTGAAAGCAAATCAATTGCTCACGATTTCTGTCTCAACTTTCAGGTGTAATTGGACATTGCTATTAAAATAAGGTGAAAATTATTGTGTTTTAGCCGCCTTAAATTATGTCATAGTACTCTTAATGAGTTGGTTACAGTAGAAGAATAAGTGTGTGCACGCGCTCTAATTTTTAATAATATAGGGAATATTCAATTATTTTTTACAGGGCTCCAGAAAGACAATTTTTATTAACATACTAACAAAATTCTTGGTCTAACAAAAACAAATTTTTGTATTGTTTCGGAAATTTTTTGTAAAGTTTGGAACACTTTTTGTAAAGTTTGGAAAATTTTTTGTAAAGTTTGGAAAATTTTTGTAAAGTTTGGAAAATTTTTTTGTAAAGTTTCGAAAATTTTTTGTAAAGTTTCGAAATTTTTTTTATAAAGTTTCGAATTAATTTTGCGTGCTTAAGCATAGGAGTTTTGTAAAGTTTGGAAATTTTTTTGTAAAGTTTGGAAAATTTTTTGTAAAGTTTGGAAAATTTTTTGTAAAGTTTGGAAAATTTTTTGTAAAGTTTGGAAAATTTTTTGTAAAGTTTGGAAAATTTTTTGTAAAGTTTGGAAAATTTCTTGCAAATTCGGAAAATTGTCCATATTTGCTGCATCTCTATCATATAGGATACCTACTTATATCGTCTAGTGTGGCTAGAATATGTCTACAAAGGAAAAATGTTTATCCGGTCATCAAATTAGAGAAAAACTTGACTGCTTTTTTTAAAAATGCGGCACATATTTGGTTGATAAAACAAAGAAATTTACAATTCTATATGCATATTTAGGATCTAGTATACAATTTACCCACCAGCGTTTTTTAGCCGATCCATAATGTATTGTAATGTGTCATGTGTAATGTATAATGTGTAATATGTACACTTTATACTTTACACATTACACACTACACATGACACATTACGCAATACACATTACACATACACATTACATATTACACACTACACAAAAAACGGTGGTGGGTAAATTGTATACTAGATCCCATATTTAGATAAAAGTTCTGAGAGCATCAAGTCTGTAAAACATGTTGCAAAGTGCTCGAGCTCTGCATCTGTGGTATACTTATGGTGAAACAGGTGAGGTTGTTGCCTTTGCAAGCAGAGCAGATTCATTGTTTTGTTGTAAGCCCATTAGTTGTTGTATCTCTTGCGGCTAACGTTGAAACGGACAAGGATAAACTGTTCAACTTCCTTCTGTATCTGCCGGCGACCACCCCTGGGGGCTGGTGTAGCCATTTGGAGATTATTACACGTTCTTTTTGCAAAGGAATGTGATTAATCAAAAAGCTCAACACCCTATATGCAAAAATTTAGTAGTCATTTTACCTGCACTTGGCTTACTGCTTTATCATAAATTGTATGTGTGTGAGTAGAAGAATAAGTGTGTGTAAGGATAAATTTAATATATGGACACACTCGCTAGATTTTAGTTAACCAATGTGCAAAATTGCTCTGAATTGATTGAAATTTTCCTGCTGTTTGTCAAGTTTTGGCAAATATTAGTATAAATGGCATCCGGAAAGTTCGCCCCCCTCAACGTTTACTGATGTGTGATAAATAGGAGTTTGCGTTTTACAAATATGTTTACGAGGTCGAGTAAATTTGTATTAAAAAGCTGAACAAATAATCTAAACAAACCGTAGCAGATCCAGGGCCTTTTAAATGTGGTAATCGACCTTTTGAAAACAGTGAAAAAAAGGTTAAAAAATACTTGTTATTCATATATAGAGTAGCATTTTGGCTGTTTCCCATTGTCTGTTTGTCCACAAATTTGAGCAATTTTGTTCAAAAAATGCGGACTTGATCTAGACTTTAATAAGCTTTTTCACTACTTTCTGTTGGTGCATTTACAGCGGGCATATTGAAGCATTTAATGATAAGCACAACAAACTTTGGATTCCAGGATAAAGAAAACTAAAAATATAGCTTTCAGACCGCCAAAATGAAATATTTAGGTATTCTCTAGTGTGGAGCGCCACAGAAATTAGAAAAACCACAATGGCTAAATGAGCAGCAACTTGAGTCTGGAAAGAAATCGGATGGTGTAAAGCCAGCAAAAATCGCCAAAATTTCAATTATGGGGGTTGAGGACCAAAAATCATTACTGTGAATTAGCTCATGAGCAAAAACTTAAGATGATCAGTTCACTTTTATAAAATATAATTATTGGAGACAGAACAACAAGAAAACATTTAACGATTACCTACTGACATTTGTCAATCATTCTGGATCAAATATTGGTTGGTGCAGTATAATCATCACAGATATTCATGAGGGGGGGTGGGCTTTTGTTGGGTGCGAACTTTAAAATTTCAATCAATTCAGAGCAATTTTGCACATTGGTTAACTAAAATCTAGCGAGTGTGTCCATATATTAAATTTATCCTTACACACACTTATTCTTCTACTCACACACATACAATTTATGATAAAGCAGTAAGCCAAGTGCAGGTAAATGACTACTAAATTTTTGCATATAGGGTGTTGAGCTTTTTGATTAATCACATTCCTTTGCAAAAAGAACGTGTAATAATCTCCAAATGGCTACACCAGCCCCCAGGGGTGGTCGCCGGCAGATACAGAAGGAAGTTGAACAGTTTATCCTTGTCCGTTTCAACGTTAGCCGCAAGAGATACAACAACTAATGGGCTTACAACAAAACAATGAATCTGCTCTGCTTGCAAAGGCAACAACCTCACCTGTTTCACCATAAGTATACCACAGATGCAGAGCTCGAGCACTTTGCAACATGTTTTACAGACTTGGTGCTCTCAGAACTTTTATCTAAATATGCATATAGAATTGTAAATTTCTTTGTTTTATCAACCAAATATGTGCCGCATTTTTAAAAAAAGCAGTCAAGTTTTTCTCTAATTTGATGACCGAATAAACATTTTTCCTTTGTAGACATATTCTAGCCACACTAGACGATATAAGTAGGTATCCTATATGATAGAGATGCAGCAAATATGGACAATTTTCCGAATTTGCAAGAAATTTTCCAAACTTTACAAAAAATTTTCCAAACTTTACAAAAAATTTTCCAAACTTTACAAAAAATTTTCCAAACTTTACAAAAAAATTTCCAAACTTTACAAAACTCCTATGCTTAAGCACGCAAAATTAATTCCAAACTTTACAAAAAAAAATTTCGAAACTTTACAAAAAATTTTCCAAACTTTACAAAAAATTTTCCAAACTTTACAAAAAATGTTCCAAACTTTACAAAAAATTTCCGAAACAATACAAAAATTTGTTCTGTTAGACCAAGAATTTTGTTAGCATGTTAATAAAAATTGTCTTTCTGGAGCCCTGTAAAAAATAATTGAATATTCCCTATATTATTAAAAATTAGAGCGCGTGCACACACTTATTCTTCTATTGTAACCAACTCATCCAGAGTACTATGACATAATTTAAGGCGGCTAAAACACAATAATTTTTACCTTATTTTAATAGCAATGTCCAATTACACCTGAAAGTTGAGACAGAAATCGTGAGCAATTGATTTGCTTTCAATTTTTAATAGATAAAATCACTTTTTTTACATAAGAATATGTAAAGAACCTCGAAATTTCTATGGCCCTTTAAAGTCTATCCTTCTAATAAAATGATTTCTAAACTCTGCATGAAATTTGTAGAATTTTAGAAGGAAATACGTACGAAATTCGGTACTTTTGGGTTATATCAGCTTTTTCATGCTTATTCTGGCAGAAGATTCAGTGTTATTGTTCAAGTTAAATGTTAGTTTGTAGCCTTTATAAGAAATAACTTCACCCATAATTATACCATATGGGCGCAACTTGAACAGCCTCAGTGGTTCTGTATGCTTAAATAAGGTCACTGGTCTCAGAATGTTATCTAAATACATAGAAATACGCACTGTTTACTCAATCCACAAGATATGTATCAGATTTTACTGGAATCAGTCTAAGTTTTATACCAACCTTATGCTTATTTTACTGTATTTTCTTAATATTGGTGTAAATGTAGGAAAATATAAAATTATAGTGAAAAACAGTCCTAATTGACGGCTTTTTTCAATGTCGAGCACGTTTGTTTTCTTTTACTTAATTTGCATTATTTTACATTAAACTTGGTTATTTGCACATTCAGTTATGAAAAAACTATAAGCAACGTCTGTAGACAATGCTAATTTGCCTTGATAATTTTTTTAGGTGATCAGAAGCCTTGGCAAAATAAGGAGATATGTCAAAAAGTTCTATGAAATTTGCGTTCATGCTGTAATTTAGACTAATGAATGCACACTTCTACGATAATCCCTTAATTCAGGCTTAATATCTAAATTGTATCGTAAGATTTATGTAACTCAATGAAGTAATTTTGATTTGCACACTATATTTCACCTTTGTGATCGTGCGTATGCATGGCACTTATGACCATACATGCACAGCATATGGGAATTCTGGGGGTGTGAAACTTTAAACGGCCTTTTTTGGGCCCAAAAATGGTAGGTACGCGTCAAAAGCATCGTTTTTCGGCGTTTCGGTCGATGCTCTATCCTTCTAAAGCATGAAAACAGAAAAAATTTAGGTAAAAAAATCAATAAACTCGAACAAATTGAACGAAACATAGTCCAAACATGAGTATATGGCGCGAAGCGCCAAAATTTGGCACTTTTGAGCAAATAAAAAGCCAAAAATGCTTAAAAAAAGCACCTTTTCTACAAAATTTTAGCATACAATCATAAAAAATCTCAAATTTGAGCTCAATCTAGTCTATAGCTTATGATATATCAATTTATGTGCTCTAGGATCACGGTTCATAAATATATCATCAGAAAGTTTTAGCTTGACCCAAGCTCTAGTTGATGAATTAATTAAAAAATTAATTAAATCAATAAATAAAATTTGCTTGAAACCCCCTTCAAGGACTATTCTGCTTTCTAAAGCTTAATTCATACTTTACATTAGTTCTATTTTCTTAATCGTTGGTATGGGTGTCATCGGGATGACTCCTTAAATATTAATAATAAAAGAAACATTTTCTTTAAATGCAAAAAATTGGTAAAGCTAGGGATCCCATGCCTCCATGGAATGCTCACTTAACCCCTAAGCCTACTTTACACTTTACACCAGTCAACAACATGATTAGTTCAGTGATCTTCAAGTACATCTCTTAAAATCTTTAAGAAAATCTTCAAAAAGATAAATAGATAAAAATTGATAAAATCAATTGCTAATCAGGCGCCCCCTTCTAAAAACCCTCTCTACAGTAACTGTACTCCCTCTCAGTCATAAATATAAGATGTTTGGCATATACCCGTCATTATCCCCAAGTTTCACACAAATCCAACATCTGGTTCGCAAATGCATAAAAAATCGATAAAATCAATCAAAATCAGCCCCCTCCCTTTTTAAGACCCCTCTGCAATGTCTGTACCTTCTCTCAGCCATAAATTTAGCATATTCGGCATATACTTGTCATTGTCTCCAAATTTCATCTAAATTTGACCGCCGGTTCGCAAATTACTAAAAAATCAATAAAATCAATCAATAATCAAAGTTTCCCGGGAAACTCCCTAGTGCTCCCCTTGTGCTACCTCCCCTCCCCTTGTGCCACCTCCCCATAAGCAGGTCTAGGCGCGCCCTACACAACCTCCCCAGGGACCGCTTAGGCTTACGGGCACCATCCCCCAGGGACCCTTAGGCTTACGGGGCACCATCCCCCAGGGACCCTTAGTCTTATTCATGGCAAAAAATCAATAATCAAAGTTTCCCGGGAAACTCCCTTTTCCTCCCCCAGGGACTCCTCGGGCTAAAAGACCGGTCCAGGCACGCCCTATATCCTTCATCACTGCCTATCCTTAACCATTGCACCCTGGCCCCACCCCAGGGTGCACGTTTGGGCCCGCCCGCCTATGCTTAAGCACAGGCTATGTTATAGCATTGGGACCAGGGACGCACGGTTAACTACTGTTGTTACTACAAATTTAATTTACTTTCAAATCTGAGCGTTAGTGTTTCTTACACTTGATAATCGATAATTGATATTTGATCTGTTTAAATAATGTAAGGTTGTCTTGTTTAAAAAGGATAATGCGGACGTTCAGGGGCGGATTTAGGGGGGCGGGGCGGCCCCCCCCATTGGCCTAAAATATAGCGCAAAATTACGGATTTTTGAGCGATTTTCAGCGATTTTCGGGTTAAACGGCTAATTTTTCCGCCCAAGTCAAGGTTCCCCCTTAGAGGTACTGCTCCCCCTTAGGAAAATCCTGGATCCGCAACTGCCGATGTTAAGAACAATATTGTTTCCGCGTTCTTGGACTGCTGTCATTATTGTGGTATGCTACTATATGTGTTTACTGATTGATGTACTCAAATCATGCTAATTTAAAGTAGGGTACTAGCAAAGAAAAATGCTCCGATGGAACAAAAAAGATGAATTTACTTAAAATGTGGATTATTAAGGATGTAAAATAGGGGACTAGGAAAAATCTACCTAAAGTCGCAAAATCTGCTGAAAATCATACTTTCTCTAAGCAACAGAAAAAATCGAAGTATATTTCTGCGGCCTCTAAAAAGTGTCTTTTCGGCGGCGTCAGCCGCCGATCTATATATACGTTTCACTGTTTTAAAAGCGCGCGCAAAAAGTGACGCAATGGATGTATGCAACTGCTTGCTTCTAAGGCAAAAGTGCTCCGCGTGTGTATGACGTTTTACAAAGAATGTATAGGTAGGTTAGTAATAATGAAGCAGTTTAGCTTCATGGCAAAATGTGACGTAAGCTTTCATATTTTTATGTGATGTAGCTTAATTCGCTACTCGAATGTGATGCTGAAAAGAGAAGGCAAGTGTAGAAAGCGAATTTGTGTGATTGGGGTAGGTGGCTACGTCTTAAGTGATAAAGCTAAATTCTGTAGTCGGGTTAACTCTATTGTATGTGGGGTGAAGAAACTCGTATAATTATTGCTCGTGCCTTTGCTCTTTGCGCCTTATTCATGTCTTCGAGCGTAGTACCTACTAGCTAGTATTAGGAAGGATATTGAACGGAGCCATAGGAATTTTTCGTGTTTATTTTTCTATGACTGAATCTTGTCTAAATAATGTTCAAAGTTTCAGATAAGAGTGTATAAACGAAATCTGTAATGTTTTTTTAAATTGCTGGCAAGTAGCAACGCTGACTAGCTTCGTATCCTGATCGATAGAAAACTAA
Source organism: Mermis nigrescens (assembly GCA_036768485.1). Taxonomy (NCBI): domain Eukaryota; kingdom Metazoa; phylum Nematoda; class Enoplea; order Mermithida; family Mermithidae; genus Mermis; species Mermis nigrescens. The sequence goes on from JAVLUZ010000333.1 coordinate 200,935, forward strand.
GTGGTATTGTATTTAAAGTTGTTTTATTTTGTTTTGAGCATTAAAGTAAGCAAAGCAGGGGCCGATTGATTAGTGCACGCAATCCTTAAGGGCATACTGGTGTACCTACATTTAGTCTGTTTCAAGTCAACTTGAGTGTTTCCTACTGTTTTAGACCATTCATTCAATTGGCTTAGAAAGACTGTTAGCTTACTAAACATCATTTCCCATAGCTACTGCGTAGCTAATGTACTGCTTTTTCAATCATTTTATGGTTAAATATTTATTTTAATCTGTTGGCCGCAGAATAACTTCGATTTTTTCTGTTACTTAGAGAAAGTATGATTTTCAGCAGATTTTGCGACTTTAGGTAGGTTTTTCCTAGTCCCCTCCTTTAACATCCTTGATAATCCACATTCGAAGTATATTCATCTTTTTTGTGCCATCGGAGCATTTTTCTTTGCTAGTATGTATATATGTATGGAGGTAATGCCATACCTGATCTTGGGGCCACGGAAATTCCCTCCCCGGAATCGGCATTTTTCAAAGTTTCCGAGAATTTATCTGCAAATTTGCAGAAATGGTGCTGCTTTAAGCGGGTTTAGCTATCTATGTGCATAGTTGCTCAAAAGTCCGGCACTTTTTGTGCTATAACTCGTGTTTTGATTCAGGGTGTCCCAGCTAACTATTCGCGTTTTCGTTTTATCATACTTTCTTAATTCTGATTGAATTTTGTTTAAACTTCAGCAAAATATAGCAACAACATTAGAATTTATTGTGACAAAATTTTATAGTCGTTACTGAACTTTTAGACCTCAACATGAGCACCACCATTTTCGACAATTTTGTACAATTTTGCACGGTATTCCAACAAAGTTTTCATTCTCATTTCATACGTGATTTGATAAAATGCCTCAATAATTCGATTTTTCAATTCGTCGATAATTGCAGGTCGTGTGGTGAAAACTTTGGATTTGATAAATCCCCAGAAGAAAAAACCGCAGGGGTTAAAATCAGGCGATCGTGGTGGCCATGGCATTGTAGGTTATCCTTATTTCTTTGATGAAACTGTCAACAGTGAACGCTACTTAGAAATGCTACAAACCCAATTTTATGCTGAATTGGAACGCCGCCAAATTCAAAATAATATCACTTTTATGCAAGACGGACTCCGCCACATTGGGACAGAAATGTTCGCGATTGGCTTAATGATAGCTTTCCTTATCGATAGATGGGTCGCGGATCACCTCCATGGCCACCACGATCGCCTGATTTGACCCCCTGCGATTTTTTCCTTTGGGGATTGATAAAATCCAATGTTTACACCACACGACCTGCGACTATCAACGAATTGAAAAATTAAATTATTGCAGCTTTGATGAAATCACGTATGAAATGAGAATCAAAACTTTGTTGGAATATCGTGAAAGATTGTACAAAATTGCTGAAAAATGGTAGTGCTCATGTTGAGGTCTAAAACTTTAGTAATGAATATAAAATTTTGTCACAATAAATTATAATATTGTTGCTATATTTGCTGAAGTTTAAATAAAATTCATTAAGAACTAAAAAAACTAGGATAAAACGAAATCGCGAATTAGCTGGGACATGTGTACGCGTATTCAACATTTTCGAGCCTAAAAAGGCACTTTAAAATTTCATTCCTCAGAACTCCCATCTGCCCATTATGAGAAGAAAATTCATACCTACATAATGCTGATTTGTGTGTGATAAAATCAAGTTTTTCAGTTTATTTTGCCGAAATGGTATGGATATATAGTCGCAATAACAATTCTGAATGATCGCAACGTTCTATTGCAATGTCTTGCAAATTACGATTTATCGGTTAATGCATATTTGAATATTGCAAAATTATTAAGCTTCCTGTTACCAAATGGTCACGCACCCTAGACTTACTAGGGTCTAGACCGAAAATCTAATCATTCAGGACATAACAAAATAGATAAAAATACATATTTCTGGTAGCCAAGAGCATGATAATTTCAGAAATGTTATTAAGTTTGCACAAAACTGAAAACCAATTGAAAAAAACGTATTTGAAGATTCCAAAATGTGTAAGAATTACGATCAGCAACACGCGTAACACATGTTATAAAATCATGAAAACAAGCTTATCTAATGAAATATAGGTCAAAACGATTTCTTTTGCTCAATAAAACATGTGTTGCAGTAAAAAAGAGGGTACTGAGAAGCTTGCCACATAAGAATTTATGACCTTTCAGTAAACTGCAAAAGACAGGCATTGAGATCACGGAACTAGAGCTCGGTAAAAGTAGGGTTAATTCGCAATTTCTGAATCACTAAGTTCCATTAACCTTATTCTTTATAACAGAAAGCGTTGTACAATTGCCGCGCGTACATAGATAAATTCAACACTTCAGTCGATAAACCACTTCTCGTCAGAGAGTACACTAATATATTTCGAGACTAATAATACAGTTTTATTGTCTTATTTTGATAATTTCATTGGTGCTTACTTCTGATATACTTGTCGTAAAAATGGTTAAATAATTTTCACATACATCTGTGACATTTCACATATAGGTATTGCGTCGTAATGAATCACTTTTTGTTGTTTTTTTCAAATTGAAGCAGAAAAATAAATCTTCAAATTTTTTTGAATGAATTCAAAATAGAGAGTAATAAATTATTTCGATAATTTAAGGAATCTTGGATGATAATAATCGTGAGATCGCATCGAAAAATTTCAATAATAAACTTGTCAACAATTTTTGTATTAAACTTCGCTCCGATTCATGAAAATGTATCTATGTACATATCCTATTTTATCAGCGGAATGATTACGTGTCGTATTTTTTAGTTATTTTCCAGTGTAGCAATATAATTTCTTTGCGTATTCTCGATGAGTTTGCCAAAAAAATCTCCAATTGCTTAACAAATGTATATGTACGTGGACGAGATAATGAATTGTATATTTTTTGACTGATTTTTGGCAACTTTTTATCAATGATTTGTTTTCGTAGCATAAGTTATGGAATAAACGGTCCTGCCAGTCAAAAAAACGTTTTTTTGTAAAAATGTTTTTTTTGCTGGCAACAAACATTTCGTGCTTCTTGCAAGATATGGAGTATAAAAAGTAGTAATCCTCAGCATCTGCATGCTTATCCATCTTTCTGACGAAATTTCCAGGATTCAACGTATTTTACATGTGAATTAGCTTTAAGTCTGTTAGAAAAATTTTTAGCATATTTATTCTAAAATATAATTAATTGAATAAAATTGAGCTTAAAAATGAGTAATCGAAAATTTGACTTATCAGAGCCAAAGCGTCGCTAAAACGAGTAGAAAAGGCACATTTTTCACGACGAAAATCGAACATTGTGCGGCTCAGGTTCGCATTCCCCCCAGAAAACAGAATACCCCCTAAAATTTAATTTTTTAATTTTTTTCTGTTTTTTTCTCACATTTATGATGCCGATTGAGAGCGCTCGATGAGAAACGTTGAAAAATAGTTTTTTTTTGCCATACCATTATTTTTAAGTCCGTTTTTCGACTTTTTGAAAAAGCCTTGCACTCCCAGAATGTTAGTCCTGCCCACCTATGGTCAGGTCAGGTCGTCAGTATTTTGCGGGAGGGGTGCCAGCCAACAGTTATTCGGAGGTCAAACCTCACCACGAGCTATACTCAGATAAGTTTGATTAATTGAGAAAAAAAAAGATTTCAATCGGTTTGTTTCCTACGGTCTAGAGTGCCGATGAATAGTGATGTAAAAGATCCAGATTTTTACCCAGATCCAGATCCAGTTGAAATTCGGGTTCAGATTTTCTGGTAGGTCCAGATCCACATCAGATAACCATGTCAGAAAACAACCAGATCCAGATCTAGATCGTTTTGCCAGATCAAAATTCTAAAAAGATGCAGATACAGATCCAGATAAAAATATTTTTTGTGCAGCTATTTGTTTTGCTAAAAAAGAGGGCGTAAAGCGCCCGTGCCCACGTGGATTGAGGGGTCTCGGCTGTCGGGACTAATATAACAGCCCCTTCAGAAGGGTCTGGTGCAGAGACAAAGGAAATTCGCATTTTAGAGCTTTTACATAAAAAAGATATCAGTACAAATTGTCTAAAGAGTAAAAGCTCACAAGTTTAGACTTTTACCAATGAGCATGAGTCAACCAAACGACAGTGTAATCTGCTTTTTACCTAAACGATATTAATCCAAATTACGAATGCAATTTTTTAAAGACTGCCGCTAAAGTTATAATCTCTCATGAATACTTATTGTACGTTTGAAACTTCTTTTCTGTGGTGTATTATTTCAGAGGGATATCATTGTCAAATAACACAAACGATACATTACCTAAGAACACAAAATGTAATACTATGAATAAACCTGCTTAATTTCGATTCAGCAAAGAAAAATGCTGTTAAAATTCATGAAAAATGACAGATGCACTTACTAAAACCATAAAGAACAGCATAGAAATTCTGGGGGTTATTGACAAATTTTTTCAAATATAAAAAAGCGATAAAAATAGCCCATGGGCACTAAAGACATTGTTTTTAGACGTTTCTCTATGTCGCGCATAAAAAATTTCAAAATTTTCCCATCTTTAGGCAAAAAAGTCTCCCGAAGTTAAATTCTGATGATCATATTGGTGAAAAAACAGCCTTAAATACATTTTTATCACTTAAGTTACTTTTCTGCTGAGCTTTTAAAATTTTTCTAAAAACAAAAAAATTGCGGTGAGTCAGTGGCACTTTTTGGCCATTCTGAGGGGGGGGGTCAGCACGGATCTAGAGGAGGGAGTCAAAACTATTAGCAGACTTCCCACTCCCACGTTAAAGTAAGGCTACAACTACTAAAATTACCTACCTACAGTAAATCGTAAAGCAGAAAGAATACCATCGCGCAAAAATAACTTTCTGATCTGTTTAATCAGATATAACTTGACTAAATAGATCCAGATCCAGATAAAAATCGGGTTCTGATTTTCTGGCAGATGCAGATTAAGATTTGAAAATAACCAGATCCATATCCAGATTATCTTGATCTGGATCTGTATCTGGATAAAATGATCAGGTCCAGATGATCTTTTACATCACTACCGATGAATGCTTAACAATAATTTTTCATGTATCGATGTGGAAACAGACGTAGCTCTATTGGAGAAATCCGGTCAAGAATATCCGGCTGCGAACTAGGCTTTCACATGAAGAATCGAACTTGGGCTGGGCTCATTTCAACATTTGCTACTGTTGCAATTGTCTCTATTTTGCTGATTGATATACGAATCTTGACGAGAGAACCTAGGAGCCACAAAATTAATTCAAACGATGGGCGTAATGAGCAGGAAATGTCAAAATACGACAAATTTGATGTGGATTGCTCGAGAAATAGGGTAAATTGTTCGGAAAGAAAGGAAACTGAGACGATGAATGTGAAATATATATTTGCGTACTCGACAATTTTTGGCATTTCAATAGCAGACGCCCAAACAACATTGTTAGCGGAATGCCCCGAGCTCAATTGTTCAATCACCAATGATGCGGATAAATGGGACGAAAGCGAAGCGGTGGTCATTCACCCGAACGTCATCGATACTCTCAAGTTACCAAATAACAGGCGAATTGGGCAATATTTCGTATTTTTTACCTACGAACCGCCGACAAAAACTTATCTCGACTTGAACGAATTTTCCAGCATATTTTAACTTGACATTGAGCTACCGGTATTACAAAAATTATATTTAGACCTCTGCAGAGATCATGTTTTTTCAATATTTTCTGAACATTTTTTAACCACACTTTTCTTGAGTGCAGCCGGGATCCTTACCATACATAGGTAGCATCTAAATTTAGAGGGGCAGGATAGGTCAAATCGCCTAAAATGTTACTGAACATAGAATTTAGTGATCTGCGGGGGTTTTACAACTTCTGGGAATACAAATCCCCTACCCCCACGCCCATGTGCGATACACACACCAGAATGGCTATGGACCCCCAACAACATTGCTGCGATCAAAAGAAACGTCTAGAAGCAAATCGTAGGAAGTCTAGTGTTTTTAGCGTTTTTAGTAATTTTTTGCTAAAGAGTGTCAAAAAATACAAATTCCGTAACTATATTTTTATTCAATTGAGTCGAGCTTTATTCAACTTTGTTTCCTGTTTTTATATTATAGAAAGAATCAGCATCGTAAGAAACGTTGAAAACAGTGTTTTTGACGTGTATCCAGTGTTTTTTCATACAAGGTCCCTTTTTACATGTACATAGTCTCAAAAAGTCTTTGACATTTTGTACACACAAATTTTTGGGTACTATAATATGTTACAATAGCGATTTCAGTGTGATGAAAACAGAGTTATTCGACTTTTGGTAGTGTATTTTAGCCAATTTCTGGGTCTCTAGGGCAAAACTCACTAAGAATCGGCTTAAACGGTGCGAAGCGCAGAAAAATTTTGACATTTTCCCTTTTGAAATGCATTTTCTGTCGCTATAAAGATATACAAAACACGCAATTACTCATTTCGGCGCGAAGCGCCGAATTTTTTCTCGAATTTTAGGCCTTTTTTGCAATTTTGTCCTCCCAAAAATCTTTGTGCATGTACAAAGACGGTCTCAAAAAATTCTTTGTACATCGGGAAAAATCTTTGCCGAGTACAAAAAGAAACACTGCGTACATCCCTCCTTTTTAGCCTAAAAAAGCAAATTGTAAAAAATTTTAGTGGCTGACCTCTTGAATTCGCATGCTGAGCTTATGACCATTCGTATTCTTAGGGTGTGGAGTTAGAAGTTTTGATCCAGGATGACTGTTCATACGAGGTCGAAAAATCTGCAAGCCCTACCATAAAGAATTTTTCATTTCCCGGAAGTCTATGAAAACTTATACTTTTTCAATCGTTTTCAGCGATTCTTTTGGCACAAATCAATTAATTCTACTATTTCAACCATCTATCTTTGAAATTCATCAGATTTTGTGAATCAGTGGTTGCGACCAAAATACAATTTATGACGCCCGTATTTTCGCGATTTGTCGCGATATATACCAGAGGCTCCTCCCGGCATTTGGTTTCTGCCTAATACAAAATTGGAACCTCTCTGAGTAAAGTAAGGCGAAATAAAGACCAGAAATCAATTAAAATCAAAATTTTCATGCGATAATGCTTGAAAATTATCCTAAACTGTAGAAAAGCTTAGTTCATATGCTATTTAATCATTCAACAGTTTTTTAGGTCATTTTATTAGAATAAGCTCTCTGACTAACTTCCTTTCCAGACCAGCTGACCCTCTGACCGACCATCTGTGTATATATGATTGCGAGCAGACATGTACGTGGGGTAAAGGGGTTTCTAAATCTCAAATAGATGGGACATTTTTGGGGAAAAATGAGGCAAAGTTACGAAGAAAATCAATATTCCGTGAAAGTTGAAAATTTTTCTTAAAAAGCGCTGGACATTGGCTAGAAGAAATTTTTGAGGCTATTTCGGTTAAAAAAAGCTCTAACCTCACTGCCAGATCGGTGGGGTAGAGGGTTAAGGGGTTCGCACCCATAGAAGTTGAAAACCCCCCTGCAGATTACTCTAGACTCACAGAATTCTATTTTTATTAACATTTCTGGCGATTTACCCCATCCTGACCCCCAGATTTTGGGTGCTGTCCACGTATGCTTATGCTGTGCGTCAAAGGTAGCAGATTGACTTCTATTATGATTTTTTTACAGCTATGATTCAGATTTCTACTTGCCTTATGGTAACATAATCCAACGAAGGAAGCCACTTAAAGCAAATTATGCTAAAGAACTCGAAAGTTTGATGAGGAAAAAGCGAAAGCTGGTCGCCTGGTTCGTTTCAAATTGCGGGGCTGATAGCTTGAGAGACGATTACGTCAGGGAATTATCGAAGCACTTACCCGTCGATATTTACGGCACATGCGGCACTTTAAACTGCTCGAATTATTGCGATCAAATGCTGACCAATGATTACAAATTCTATTTGTCATTTGAAAACTGTATTTGCAAAGATTATACGACTGAAAAATTATTTGATCGGTTTAAAAATTACGTGGTTCCTATCGGTAAGAAATTGGCTTTTCATGACATTATCCGTCTTTTTCGTTGGATTTTTTACGACCATGTACAACGTAGTGGGAGATCAGTAAGAGAGCATTACCGGGCCGACATGGTTCGGTTTAACCCTCCTATTACCAAGGGGTCACGCGCCCTAGACTTAACAAGGTCTAAATCGAAAATCTAGTCATTGGGGAGATAACAAAAATGAATAAAAATACATATTTCTGGTAGCCAAGAGCATGAGAATTTCGAAAATGTCATTAAGTTTGCACAAAACTGAAAAACCAGCTGAATAAAAAACGTATTTGAACATTCAAAAATGTGTAAGAAATACGATATTGAACACGCGTAACACATGTTTAAAAATCATGAAATCAAGCTTTTCTAATAAAATATAGGTCAATACGTTTTCTTTTGCTAAATAAAACATGTGTTGCAGTAAAAAAAGAGGGTACTGAGAAGCTTGCCACATAAGAATTTATGGCCTTACAGTAAACTGCAAAAGCAGGCAACTAGATCACGGATCTAGAGCTCGGCAAAAGTAGGGCTAAATGCAAAGTAAATTGAAAACTACTGTACGGGATCCTTTCCACACATAGATGGGCAGCACAGAAATTCTGGGCCCAAGATGGGGTAAATTGCCAAAAATATTACTAAAAATATAATTATCGATGTCTACAGTAATCCAAGAAGGTGTATCACCTTCTGGATGATACAAATCACCCCCAAACATTCTCTTCCACACGCCTATGTGTGTTCTCACCTGTTTCCATCCGTAATTTTGTCGTGTTTTTCTTGAGAAATTTTTTCTTTTTTCTTAGGGAATTCAGAGCATTGCTGCTCGCTATTATCGATATATGTACATAGCATTGAAATTTTGGAAAGTTTTTACTGATACAAACGACGATCGAAAATCTGCTGGCAGCTTAAAAGCAAATGAAGGACTGATGATCACATATGGGCTTGGGAGAGAGGTCCGAGGTTAAAAGCCCAGAGATAAATAAATCCTAAAATCCACTAGACTCCCGAATAATTTTTTGGCATTTTTTCGCGTTTTTTGCCTCACCAGACCCCAGAATTCTGGTTGCTGCCAATGTATGCTAATGAAAATCTTTAGCGTAGCGATGTATGTTTTTTGCCGCTGGCTTTTCAGTTAAAAACAGGAGTCTTTTTTACAAAAGTAGATGAAGAAAAACTAGAAAAAGTAGAAAAAACAAGAAACAGATCGAGAAAGCCGATTTAGAAATTTAATATCACTTCAGAATGAGGTTTTAACGATATTGTTGGCAGAAAAAATCCTAAAAAAATCTGAACAATAACGTAAAAAAAATTGCTCAAAATATCTGACTAGAATTTCTGTCTTGGAAAAGTAATATAATAGCTCGATTGAAAAACGCGGAAAGAGTCGGAAATGCAACAATTCGCACAAATGAGGGAGGAATTTCTGGTGTAATAAATTAATTCTTATCTTATTTTAACGCTCTTTAATCACAATGGATGCACATAGTCAGAAAGGGATTAAATTCGGAATCTTCAGTCATGGTGGGGTCTCTCGGGATTCTTGATATATTAATTGCTTTTTATAAATTATTCTTTCTTTCCAAAGATGCACTTCGTTCATTCTCTGCAGTAACGTTAAAATTCCCATTTGATTCAAAAAATCGTTCAGCAGAACTTGATCAGTGAGGCTCTAACCAGACATTGACAGCGTCCGAATACTGGGTGTCCGGGAAAGGGGTCAGGAATCCGTCAAAAATTAGAAAAGGGTAAAAAAATATCGTAAGGCGAAAAAACGCCTTTTTTATTTTGCAAAAATATTAAAATGCACACAAAAATTACGAAAATAGTATTTTCAGAGGTCTGTGAGGTTTCAATGGAATCTGGATGTCTTAACCCTTTAGAGTACCTATATCTACGCCCATGCTAACATGTACGAGTAGTAGTATAGCCTGGCCCCTAGCCCACAACACAAAGTATATACGGCTATGTTTTGTGTTATAGGCCCCGCCCACTCGATCGCAGAGAAGAAGCCTCTGCTGAGTTATAGCATAGGCGGAGGAGCACCATGCTTGCGCCCTGGCTTTTTCTCTTAGGGCGCAATGATGAGGGATAGGAAATGCTAAGGCATGGGTTGCAGGGAAGTGCAAGCCAAGGAATGAACATACATATTGTACGGCTAGCTGGCTGGGCCGTTTATTGCATAAGCAGCTTGTGTGTGACACCATCGTAATATCGAGTATTGGCGAAGCAACAGTGAATAATAATAAACTTAAACATCAAGAATATAATAAGCGCATTGGCAGTGAATTTATAATATTGCGCATTGGCGAAGCAATTTTTTTGCAGCTGGGAATATCGCGCATTATCAGCAAATTTATAATACGCGCATTAGCAAAGCAATTTTATTCGATATATAGCTATCGACGCATGTTGTTGACTGGCCAAGCAACAATAGCATTAAATTAATAATTCTGAGGCGCACACGCGCCAGGATTTAACCCAAATTTTTTTGAACGCGACATACATAATTATCCATTTTAAGTGCATGTGATGAAATGCCTATTGATAGTCTAGGTCCACAGTCTACTGCATCTTAATCATTCATGGGGTAGACCGCCGCTCTAGACTATAAGTTCAACCCCCAATTTCCAAGCCGTTTTATACTTTTAGTCTTTAGAGGTAGCAAAATCTATAAATACTTATAATTGTTTCGTCAATTTAAATCTTCAAAAATGCAGGAAAATATGGAACTGAGAAAACGTCCTTTTACGGATAAGAAGAAGAAAGCTTGTGGGCGGACAATACGACCGCCTATTGAGTTATGTGGGAGAAATCTGGAGCGTCCCATGTACCCTCTCATGATATATTTATGTCATTTTTGTCAAACAAATTCGTCTGAAAACGACGTTCTTGAAACAAATTTAAGAAAATGATATTTCTATGTTCAAATGTGCCCAAGATGTTGTGAGTATAATCTGGCATCCCAGGCGGCTGGGAACATGGTGATTAAGAAATATATTGCTCAATAGGTTGGAGAAGCGAAAAATGGCTTGTAAAGTTATAAATGTGAGCAATATCTTATATAAATTATCTACAAAATGAGTTCTCAAGGTTAAATAACTTTTAATCATTTTGTGACCAAGTTGGCTGATAAAGCCTGCACAAGGGACATCACTTCTAATGATGTACAAAGCATTGGCTCCTGCTTTTGGAGTTTGCTTTCTGAAGAATACAAAGAAAATTGCAGAAGCCTCGATTATCGTAAAGCATTTTGGAATTTTGCGCTTTATGTGAAATGATGCCTAATAAAATGTGAAATCAAGCCTTAGATTTATGGCAAGATTTTGATCAAAATGGCAAAAGTACGTGGGAAAGTATGTATGAAAATTGCCTAAATGAGCGAGTTGGTCGGGTATTATAAACAATTTATTTGAATTAAAAAATGAAAAAAATTAGCGCCTCTCTGGGGCATCAGATGTGTTTTATAGCATAGGCAGCATATCCTGTGATACCATGTACCTATTGTGTGTGTAAAAAATGGTGGTTGTCCACCACTTATAACTTGCTTGTAATGTCGCGCATTGGCGAAGCAATTTTTCTACAGCATTGATGATGTCCGGCCAGCCAAGTCTAGGGCTTAATGCAGCTTAGGCATTTTTGTAATTAGATCATAATGATTATCAGCAGCGTACAAGTGAGTTGCTTTCTCAGCCTCAGGCCCTTGAAAGTACAAAATATTGCCATGATAAACTTTTATTTGGTAGTCTGGCACCAGACTTTTTTGAATTTTGTCTACCGCTTCAAGTCCATATTTCTCGTCATTAATGCTGAGATCAGCTTTGTGCATCAGCTTCAATGCAAGTTGCTTTTGCAGAGTATGCCTTGCTTTGTCACCTTTCCGAACAGATTCTCACATGGCGCAGTTGTCTAGCTTTGCTATACCTGTTACAAGAGCTCTGGCTAATGATAAATTACCATTTGATGTGATTTTTATATATGGCCTACCATTTTTGCAAAAGTCTCCTACTTCAAATTCATAACCGGTATCCATTTGGTGTTTTTGTCAACCAGAACTTTGTTAAAAGTTAAGTCTTCATCTAAACAAAAGTCTTTTTTGGACTGAGCCACATTTTCTATAGTACTCAAAACCTTGTCCGCATTTATGTATTGACGTTGAATGAATGGTATTAACACAGGCAAATAAAGGCTTGGCTGTCTAATTTCAATGTTTACCATACTGTCATAAGGACAGCCATTCGAAATCAGGTTGATAGCTTTTTCAAAAATCTGTTTAAATCTCAAAGAGATTAGGGCATTTAACGCAACAAATATGCCTTAGCGGTTGTCCTAAACCTACAAAGAGAAATGTGTGGGACCTCATGTACTTCAAAGTACTGCTCCATTTTCAAATTAAAAGTACATTCATACTAGTTGTTACTTATAGACAGAATGATGTTAATAAATAGATACACTGTTATATAATAATTTAAAAAAATGGGAAAAGTGCTGAAGCACATTTATTACAACCCTAATACAGGGTATAGTAGCATGGAACAGCTAAATAAGAGGACTTAAAAAAGTAAAGCCAAAAATAGACTGTTAGTAAGTAGCATTGATGAGCAATTCCAATTTGATATTGTAGATCTGCATTCCTTAAGCAAGTTTAACGATAATTTTAAGTATCTCTTGAATTGCATAGACATATTTTAAAAGTACGCATGGTCCATCCCTTTGAAATCTATAAGTTCAAAAAATAATCTGACCGTTTTTCGAAGCATTTTGTATTGATCAAATCGAAAACCGCATACGCTGCAAACAGACGCAGGGACCGAATTTACAAACAAAGAATTTCAAAAATTTCTTAAGTATGAATCCATCAATTCTTTCACGACGAAAAGCGAAATGAAGGCTAGCATAGTTGAGCATTTCAATCGCATGTTTAAAGAACGTATGTGGCAGTACTCCACCAAGAGCTATTCATATAAATTTATTGAAACATTACCCGACTTGATGAAAAAGTATAATCACTCCAAGCATTGTACGATAGATACCCACCTCGCCAGCTAATGTTACCATTAAAATTGAGACGGAAATCTTAAATAAAGTCAATGAAGTCCGACTGAGTAGAGTTTTAGCGCGCTTTTGAAGAAGGATTTTGGCCCAAATGGACAGAGGAGTTTTTCATAATTGAGAAGAGGTTTGCTCGCACACTGCCCGTTTACGTTTGAGAAGACCAAATGGGCGAATAAATCGAGGGTATTTTTTACGTACCTGAACTGCAAAAAATTGATATATCCTCGGATGACTTGTTTATTGTTGGAAAGATTTTGAAAACGCGTAAGAAAGGCAATAATACTGATTATTTAGTGCACTGGTGAGGGTACCCAGAAAAGTTTGATTCCTGAGTCTCAAACCTGATAAAATTATAAATGTCTAGAAAAGGGCGCCTAAAGGCCAGATTTTATTATGCGAATCTATTCATATCATCAGTATTGATCTGAAAACTTTACACTTTGCAATATTTTTTGTAAAATTTAGGATATTTTTTGTAAACTTTGTATATTTTTTGTAAAGTTTAGAATTAATATTACATGCTTAAGCATAGTACTTTTGCAAAGTATGGAATATTTTTAAAATTTGGAATATCTTTTGTAAAGTTTGGGATATTTTTTATAAAGTTTGGAATATTTTTTGTAAAGTGTGGAACTTTTTCGTAAAATTTGGAATATTATGTATCTAAGTTGCATTTCTCAAGCATTGTTGAAACTATTTTATATGCTACTGTCACGCCCGGTAGTGGTCAATATATAATACTCACAATTTATTCACTTGGGTCACTCCGCGTAGTGTACGACTGTCGAGACCCGTGATAATATTCATTTAGTAATATACACCGTGTGTCTCTGTGCACGCCATTCGAGTTCAATCAATAATCCTTAGGTCAATATACTTGGACCACCTACCAGGCTGACTATATGTTTGTTTATGGTCACCAGCTCGGACTGAGGTGTCTTGCAGATTGTGCAGGTATGTATATTATTGCACGCACACGCATTAATAAAACCGGTGCTATTGGGCGAACCCAATAGCCTTTATCAGCGCTGACTCCTCACTCAGCAGTTTTTACGTGCTAAGCTTGGACCGGTTCCTTTCAGTTGTTATGTCACTTCAATACATGCATTGAATTCCTGTTATTCTAACATGCGCATCAGGTGTCAATGGATTACTGTAGTGTGTATGGTCGTTTTACCTATGACACCTCCCTCCTTAGCTTTGATCATCCTCGATCAATAATAGCTGCTACAAGACTCAAACAAGATACGTGACTATCCCCTCGCTGCCATCAAATATGTCATGCCCGGTAGTGGTCAATATATAATAATCACAATTTATTCAATTGGGTCACTCCGTGTATTGTACGACTGTAGAGCCCTTTGATAATATTCATTTAGTAATATACTCTGTGTGTCTCTGTGCAGGTCAGTCGAGTTCAATCAATAATCCTTAGGTCAATATACTTGGACCACCTACCAGGCTGACATTATGTTCGTTTATAGTCACCAGCTCGGACTGAGCTGTCTTGGCGGATTGTGCAGCTGTGTATATTATCGCGTGCAAACGCATTAATAAAACCGGTGCTATTGGGCGAACCTCAATAGCCTTTATCAGCGCTGACTCCTCACTCAGCAGTTTTTACGTGCTAAGCTTGGACCGGTTCCCTTCAGTGGTTATGTCAGTTCAATATATGCGTTATATCCTGTTGTTCTAACGTGCGCATCAGGTGTCAATGGATTACTGTAGTAGTGTATGGTCGTTTTTCCTGACACTGCATGCAACTCATGCCTGTGTTTTGCACCTGTGAGAATCATTTTTCCACTTGTAAAGAGTAAAAAGGTCACTTTTATAAATTTATATACTAGCCTGGGAAATAATTCTACTTCATACATGCATTTCCTTTTCATCAGCTTGTAAAACTAACAAAGATCAATGCGAAATCCCAAGTTAGCTGAGCCATCAACAAACAGCTCAGGCTTTATTTTCAACACTAAATTCTCCATCTTCAGTATATCAATGAATGTCTGTATCATGTTTCCGCCTTCTTGCATAGTTTCATACAATTTTACTTGACTTGAAAATCAGCAATGTCGCCTGAGGTATTCGAAATATGATGCCTGTTGAAAATTTTGAGCAATTGTACTGCACAGTATTTGGAAATTTAGGGTAGATATCATCTAGATTCAGCGTATTTGTTAGTGCTGTAGTCAGCACAATGTTCTGCAATGCACCACCAAATTTTTTGATTTTAATATCAATCAAGTGTGCTCTTTTTTCGATTAATCGCGTGACAAATGTTGTTTTGTCAGACTTGGTTGGTCCTGAAACAAGGCAGGTGAAAGGATGTTGAAACATCATGGTTGTAGGTACAAACATAAGTTTATCATGAAGTATTTATAGAAAATGGTTACTATACAGAACATTGTGCTGACTGCAGCACTACCAAATACGCTAATCCAGATGATATCTACCCTAAATTGCCAAATACTGCGCAATAACATCGCTCAAAATTTCCAGGCATCATATTTCGATTACCTCAGGCAACATAGCTCATTTTCAAGTCAAATAAAATTGTATGTGTTGGAGCTAAAACTATGCAAGAAGGTGAAAATATGATAAACCCATTCATTGATATACTGAAGATGGAGAATTTAATGTTGAAAGTAAAGCCTCAGCTGTTTGTTGGCCCAGCTAACTTGGGATTTCGCATTGATCTTTGTAAGTTTCATGAGCTGGTGAAAAGGAAATGCATGTATGAAGTGGAATTATTTCCTGGATTAGTAGATAAATTAATAAAACTGACCTTTTTACTCTTTACAAGTGGAAAAATGATTCTCACAGGTGCAAAACACAAGCATGAATTGCATAAAGCATATAAAATAGTTTCAACAATGCTTGAGAAATGCAACTTAAATACGTAATATTCCAAATTTTACAGAAAAATTTCCAATCACAAAAAATACTCCAAAATTTAAAAAAATATCCCAAACTTTACAAAGAATATTCCAAATTTTACAAAAAATATTCCAAACTTTGCAAAAGTACTATGCTTAAGCATGTCAAATTAATTCCAAACTTTTCAAAAAATATCCCAAACTTTACAAAAAATATATCTAATTTTACAAAAAATATTGCAAAGTGTAAAGTTTTCAGATCAATACTGATGATATGAATAGATTTGCATAATAAAATCTGGCCTTTAGGCGCCCTTTTTTAGACGTTTATAACTTCATCAGGTTTGAGATCCAGGAATCAAACTTTTCTGGGTACTCTTGCTAGCGCACTAAATAATCAGTTGTATTGCCTTTCTCACGCGTTTTTAAAATCTTTATAACAATAAACAAGTTATCTGAGGACATATCAATTTTTTGCAGTTCAGCTT
Organism: Mermis nigrescens; assembly: GCA_036768485.1. NCBI lineage: Eukaryota > Metazoa > Nematoda > Enoplea > Mermithida > Mermithidae > Mermis > Mermis nigrescens. Next base: position 217,401 of record JAVLUZ010000333.1, read on the forward strand.
CATCATAGGTAGCGCGTTAGCGCGTACCTATAATATACTTGGGTACCCCTAACACCTGTGCACTCCCCTACAGCTATAACGGGACACTTCAGGAACGTGCGTTTTTTTTAAAGAAAGATAATAAAAAATTTGCTGCCCGTCTTTTTTTGTTTTCTTGAAACTCAAAACTGACTGTGTAAAGAAGGTGTAAAGTTTTTGTGTATTTTATACCATAGGACAAATTTTGGGACCTTTTATAACGGCATGTGGACAGCTGAGTATTGATGACTCGAACAATTGAACAGCATAGGATTATAGAAGGATAAATTTTACAGATGACAATATTTTTGTTTTCTAGAAATTCAAATTATTCCTCGAATGGCAGTGTAAAGAGTGCGAAAATCTGGGGGTGAAAAAGCACTCTTTGGTCGAGTTTTAAACCTGCTTATGTCTGATACTAACTCTGGTTATGAGTTTTTAAAAGTGTTTTCTGACAGAAATGTAGAGCGGATCAAGGGCTACATTCTGCATATAAGCAAAGTCTTCTACGCTTCATGGTGAGTTAGATCCTGGGGTTTAAAGTTTACACTCTAGTGGATGGTGTAAAAAAACAGATTTTAACTAAGATTACTCTGCCAAATTTTTCCGCTTATGAGTCGGGCTAAAATGAGTATAACAGTAATCAAGCAGCTTTTAAGGGCTACACGTCGCAGCAAATCGCGTTCAAAAAAACGCAATATTAAGTTATTTATGGGGGCGTAAAGTTCGAAATCAGACGTGAAAAATGGGCGAAAAAACACGTTTTTTCCCCCAATTTTGATTGGTGAATCATATCAAATAATTTTTGCAAGAGAATTTTGGCACACAGGAACATACTACGATTTAAAAGCTACAAATTGTACCAAACCGAATTTCTTTAAATTCAATGGGGAGTTCGGTACGGAATTTTAAAGTTTACAGTGTTCTAAATGATGGAAAATACGTTTTTGTTGCGCTTTTTGTTCGCCACTTTCTCCGTCCAGAAGTCGGGATAAGTCCAATAGAATAAAAATAAAGTGCTTTATATCGGGTGCAAGTCAAAAGAAATTGTCTATACATTAATATTTAGCGGGAGTAAAGTCAAAAATTCGGTGTTTAAAATGCGTTTCTGTCTTTTTTTCTGCCTGCTTCTCCGGTTATGAGTCAGGGACACGATTAACAAGTCTAGAAATGGACCAGGAACCAAATTTGATATGCCAGTCTGGCGCATATGTTTACACTCTACAGTGTTGTAGAGTGGTTTACACCTATTGTTAGTTTGCCCATAGAACATTTTGGAGACTTGATTTTTTCATAAATATTAATCGTAATATCGGAGCAATATCAAAATTACGAATCTGACTAAAATCTTCTTTACACTAGGTGTTTGCATGAAGTTTACACGACATATTTATTTATCTTCGTTTTTGAGCATTCCAGAAACCTAATTTTTTCCTGGCAGTCTAGAAATTTTCAAAGAATCAAATGTGAGACGTCACGTAGGCGCCTTTGTTTACATCCAACAGTGATGTAAAGTAGTTTACACTCATTGTTCATTTGTCTTCGAACCATTGTAGACATGCAATTTTTTCATAAATGTTGATAATAATATCCGAGTAATATCTTTGATTTACAAATCCGAATAAAATCCTCTTTACACTAGGCGGTTGTGTAAATTTTACACTGCTAATTAATCTTTGTTCTAGAGCTTTGCGAAAACCTGTATTTTTTTGCTGAAATCTGAAAATTTACATGGAATGAAATAAGGGACGTCAGCTGGGCGCGTTTGTTTACACTCAACAGTGATGTAAAGTGGTTTATCTTCGTTCTAGAGCTTTGCAAAAACCTAAATTTTTTGCCGAAATCTGAAAATTTTCATGGAATCAAATAAGGGGCGTCAGCTGTGCGCGTTTGTTTTCACTCAACAGTGATGTAAAGTGGTTTACATCTGTGTCTATTTGTCGTCAAACCGTTATGGAGACGTAATTTTTTCATGAATGTTGATCGTAATATCCGAGTAATTTCGAATTTACAAATCCGACTAAAACCTTTTTACACTCGTTGCTATTGTAAAGTTTACACTATATAATAAGCTTCATTCGAGAGCCTCACGGTAACTTATTTTTCTCTAAAGTCGTAAAATATATATGGAAACAGATGTGATACGTCTGCTAGGGGCGCATGAAGAGTAGTGTAAAGTGATTAACACCTAATGATAATTTGTTCTTAGAACATTATTAAGGTTTCATTTCTTAATAAATGCTGATCGTTATATCAGCGCAATATCGAAATTATTAATCCCACTAAAATTCTTTACACTCTTGTGTAAAGTTTAAAATGTAAATTAAGTTTAGCTCTAGAAAGTTTTGGAAGCATATTTCTTTACAGGATGTTCTACGTAACATAAGAATTTCTAATCATAATGTTTGTTTCTTCTACAACTAGTAGCTTTGTAAAGTTTAAATCATTCAATCATTAGAAGAACCGCACAGTTTAATTGAAATCTAGTATTGTATTTTCAAATCTTGCTAATTTAAAGTAGGGTACTAGCAAAGAAAAATGCTCCGATGGAACAAAAAAGGGGAATATACTTGGGATTGTGAATTATCGAGGATGTAAAAGGAGGGGACTAGAAAAAATCTCCCTATGTTATATGCCATAAATCGCAAAATATGTTAAAAATCAGACTTTCTGTAAACAATGCAAAAAATCGAAGTATATTCTGCGGCCTTTGAAAAATGTAAAAGTTTAGTAAACAATTCTTGTAGACATGTGTAAGAGTATCTACATAAGGTCTGTTGCACGTCAGCTTCCGTGTTTCCTACTGCTTTGAACCAACAATATCATCGATTGTCTTGAATGCATCGATATGTACTATTTCATTTAATTCGCTTAGCTACTGGATTGCTAATTCGCTCCTTTTTTCAATCAATTTTTTGGTAATTAGAATATTGCTTGCACTTTGACACTCAGAACGGCTGTATCTGCTAAGTTACACGCTAAGTAATAATGAAATACGAACAACTTAATTATGATTTGTTAACAGCATTTCACTTTCAGTCACATTATTAAGCAACTCAAAGTTGAATGAA
>JAVLUZ010000334.1:0-64398 GCA_036768485.1 Mermis nigrescens
TATGGCAGTTCCAGTCCCAGATGGAATTTGGTGAACTAAAGAGGGATTTTCGGATAATTGGGATGTACATATATTTCATAATACAATCAATTTTCTGTTCTAATTTGTGGGTTCCTGTTCCATCATCAAAAGTAGTCATAGAATCGTGAAACAAAGTGGGAGAGTCAAAAGTAAAGTGTGTCCAATTACCAGCCCAGATGAGCTGAATGGGGGTTTGTGCAATGTGAGTGGTGCCCTTAGCTGTGTAGTAATTTTGTTTATCGTAGTATATGCTCTGAATTCTCTTATCACATTGTATCATACAAGAAAACATAGTAAGATCAGTGCCCCCAGGAGAAACAAAAAAATTAATGAGTCCCAACTTCAACAGGGAGGTCAGCATAACAGTTTTTGTTCACTTTATGGTTCAAGTAAATTTTAGTAGTATTAAGTTGGTGACATTTCCATATCATATGGACATCCCCAGCAAAGACAGTGTGGATGTCAGTACCCAAAGGTCAACTTTCATGTTATAGGGGTTTGAGGTAGTTATGGGAGGTATGCATTCTACATTTTTAGGAATTGCTAAAGTGTATCCATTTTGCAATTTATTACAAAAATTGTACATAGGTACATTGGGAGCAGTCAAACAGAGTCCAGAGGGGATGAGACACGTGAGAAGACAGAGAATGGTCAAAAACGTGTTGGAAAACAGTTTTTTGTCAAGGGATTTACCATGAACGCCATCAACATTTACAAAATTTTCAAATTCTCTACTTTCAGCTCCAGCATCAGGTTTTGGTGACCTAGGCGCTTCATTACCAGAAAGTGCTTAGACTGTCCCTATTCACAGTCTTCAAAAACATGATTATTTGTGACTAAATCATCACTGCCTAACTCATATCTAAGGTCAATGGGCAACTCGTCCGCCTTTTGTACCATGGGGAAGGAATCTAGTGCCAAATTTGTCAGAGTTAGGGATTTCCGCCCTAGATCTTCACATTCCCCATGCCCTTCCAAAACCAAACAATTAACACTTTTATATTCAAGGCCTTTTGACTCAGAATCAACAAAATTTACGCCCTCTGGGTATGAGTCAGACACAAAAAAATCATTTTATACATGCACAAAATTATTTGACGTCATTACAACATTTCCATGGGGGTTTATATTCTCACACATTGCCATTACATTATGCCTAGGTATGTTACCTATGGGTGGAACATGCACTCAATCCTGGTACCTTGGTTGCCCTGCCCCGGTGTTAAGATGGGGCTTAAAATTATTTTGGGGTCTGTCCTAAAAATTATGCCTATTATTAGAATAAAGATGCGAGTTCTGATTACATTGAATCACATGTCCTAATTCTCCACATTTCCAGTAACGGTTCTTGCCCTGACTATCCCAAGGGGTATATCCTGCTTCCAGGGCCCTTGGTTACAGTTTTAGGGTCCCTAAGAATTCCAGTGGTCCTGATGGGGTAGTAGATTTAAATTAGCTATTTGTCAAGATAAGTTATTCATGGTAGTAATTAAAACACTTAACTCAGGGGTGGGTTGTTAGTTCACGGTTGGGGTTGAAGTCCGGTATGCTAGTTCTTGGATTTCTTGTTGATTCGCCCTCCTAATAGCTTCTTCAAGATGTTTGGGCTCATTTCCAAGACATGTAAAACGCCTAATTTCAGATCTTGAGCCTCATAGAAAAGCTTCTTTGGCTGCTGTTTCACGTTGGTCAGTGTTGAGAGTCAGATAAGCTGCTTTAACCAAATTTCTGATATCTACAAGAAATTTGGAAACCATCTCAGTAGGCCTTTGGGTCTGGTGCACCAGTTCCATTTCCCAGAGTGCTGAGTCTCTACCTACAGGAAATTCAGTTTTTAGTTCATTAATCCATTGTTGATAAGTTACAGGATTATTGAGCATTTCTTAATCACGGCAATTGAAAAAAGTGAGAGCCATGCCACGTAAAAATGTTGGTAGGAGTTAAATTTTTTGTTGTCCATTTATATTATGGGCAGTCGCAAAGCAATTGAAAAGTAAGAGCCAGTCAGCTATGTTTTTGTTCGAATTTCTCTAAAGGAGTGGAGGTTGGGTTTGAGTTAAAATGGAAGGTGAGTTTTCCTGGACAACGGACAAAAGATTATCTAAAGTTCTCATAGCAATATCATTAGCACTATTAGCCAAAAGGTCTTGCAATTCTTGAAAATCAACAGTTGTCATTTTAGGTGATTTTTCTCAATGGAAAGCTGATCTGGTGTTATAGGACTTATAAGGGACGCGAGAGCAATGTTTAGAATTCAGTTTAGAGCAATTAAGGCGTCTTGTATTAATTCATGGTTCAGTAAAGAACTTAAAAGAAGTTCTATAGAAGTTCTATAGAAGTTTGATAAAGAAGTTCTATAGAAGTTCGATAAAGAACTTCAAAGAAGTTCTATAGAAGTTCTATGGAAGACTGTTGAACTACGAGAAGTTCTATAGACGTTCAATAAAGAACTTCGAATAAGTTCTATATAAGCTCGACAAAGAACTTCAAAGAAGTTATACAGAAGTTCGATAAATAACTTTGATCAAAGTTCTATAGAAGACTGTCGAACATCGATAAGACACTAATCGAAGTTCGATAAATTTTTAAGAGAACTTCGATAGAATGCACATCAAAGTTCATCTAACTTTGAGACAAAGTGCTGCAAATCTTCAATAGAACTTTGATGTTGTGCAAATTGAAGTTTGGCCTAAGTTCGACAAACCTTTTATAGAACTTCGATAGTGACCAGATCAAAGTTTGACAGATCTTTTATAGAACTTCAAGTCAAAGTTCAAAGAGACCAAAAAATGAGGTCATAGAAATTTGAGTGAGCAAATAGCAAGGGTCATTTAAATTTTAATAGGTACCTAAGTACCTATACATAGCTCCTAATACATGCTTCCTTGTTTGATAATAAGCTTGAATTGTATTGATTTTCAGTATCCCATTTCCGAGTCATAGGAAACAGACTAAAATTAATGCATGCGCCTACATAATTAATGCTCATCTTTATTGGCGATAGCATGACCTTGCACTCATCTCTTGAGCAACCCAAAGACGTTTTTCTATAGGCACCTTCAAAATGTCCTCGCTAGAAAAATATCTACGACTTGACTTCATTGACATTTGGAAATCCAGAAAGATGTTTAATTGCAAGAAATGGAATGAGGCAAAGCTTTTTTGCAAGCATAAATCGATAAAATCAAAGCTCATGCTTATGTTTAATTGAGGATTTTTAATGTGAAATTTAATTTTGTCATTTTCAACCAAACTTTACCGGTATAAACAAAGCAGCACAATTGCAATTTAAATTCTAAAATTAGATGAGCGATATTTTTCCAATTTATAACGCTGGTTTGAATGAAGGAGCTATTTTCTAATATTTAGTCTTAGCTTAATTTTATGATCCCTCAAAAAATGTTTTAAGTTAGAAAAAAATTTGAAATTCTACAAAATTTTAATTTTAAAAAATTGTTTTTGTACGTATATTATATTATCAAAAATGTAATAACCTTAAACTTCATAGTTAAATTTTAATTTTAGATGCGTAAAATTTAAAAAAATATTGTTTCTAAAAGCCAACTTAAGTATTTAGTTCATTAGTGTTAAGTCTGGACTTCTGATATCAAATTAAAATCAATTTCTAAATGTGTGGTTGGAATTATAAATTCTAGATCACAATTGCGTTTTGAAGCTCTTGCATCTGATTGAAAATGTTTAGACTTGAATGTCCATATTAATTTTATTTTTTGTTATGTGTGGCAACCACCATACGTGGGCGCCACCAAAGTTCTGGAAGGGGGTGGGGTGCAAGATTTTTTCAAAGGTCAAAAAATGGCCTTGAAAATAATGATGTGATGGAAAAAACAATTTTTCAACGTTCCTTATCGAGAACTATCCATTAACATCAAAAACTTGTGAAAAAGACAAAAAAAATTTCAAAAATCGAATTCGGGAGAGGTGTTTTGGTTTCTCGGGGAGCATACCTCCCAAATCCCCTCCACTCCCAGGTATGGGCGGCACCAAAGTTCTGGTGGGGGATGCAAGATTTTTTCAAAGGTCAAAAAATCTGGGGGCTGCATGGTATTGCAAAAAACACCATTTTTCAACGTTTCTCATCAAGTACTATCGATTGGCATCACAAAATATTGAAAAAAACAAAAAAATCAAAAATGAATTCTGGGGGTGCTTTGGTTTCTGGGGAGTGCATACCACCCTTCCCTACCCACCGCCCCACGCCCAGGTATGGTGTTATGACAAAAAAAAACACGTTTCTCATCAAGTACTATCCATTGGCCACAAAAAAATTGCGTTAAAAAACAAAAAAAATTTTCAAAAATTGAATTCTGGAGGTGGCCACATACTGTGCAACCCCCAGATTTGGTTTCTGGGGGATGCATATGCATACCTTCTGAGGGTGCATACGCATACCCCAAAACCCGCCATGCCCAGGTATGGCGACATCTCGTTCGCTAGTATTACACTGTATAGCAAATCATGAATGTGCGCTTGAGTTGATTTATGAGTTGACTCAAACAATGGCGAGTAGAAAGGACACATCATGATAGGGCAGGGGTCATTGGACATGTCATCGTGGCATGTGTAGGCAATGCTTATTTAAGGCAAGATGCTATACTGATGGTCAAACGGACAGAACACACAGTCCGTCCGACTTACGCGCAAGTAAAAATTTTCATATGAAAAGGCAAGAATCGATATTTTCTAGGAACCCAATCTAACGAATGGTCATTTGTATTCGTAGTCAGGCCAATTAGCCAATGTCCTCATTCATTTAATGCATCTACGTATGTCGACGTAATGTGTTTAATTGAGCCATTTTTACTAATTGATAAGACTCCGAAAATCATAAAGCAAATCATTAAAGGTTCAAAACACATGTTAAAACAGTGAAAATGGTTTGTTAATTGAATTTGATTGTAAAAAACTCAACATAATTATTCTGTAAAAACATATATATTCTAAAGTTGTTTTTAAATTGAGGACATTTGTCAAAAAACCAAAAATCAAGCACCTACGTATATCAAAAAATTTTAAGCCTACACTTTCTTGAGTGCTGACTTTCTTTTTATTTCAATATAATTTCGCCTAGTTCATGGAACAATGAAATAAAAATTTGATTTTTCCATCTTGTTTTTGATTATCTCGCATATTGTTTACCCATCCTTTTTCTAATTCAGTCAATTAATTAAAATTGCCTACCTGAATAAAGTTTCCCAATTTTGTTCCGAAACTCCGTTTTGTAGACTTTACCTTCAGGCCCTGCCACCGTACTACATTATGAGGAAGAAAAACAGATTTTCCATCATTTAGAACACTGTAAACTTTAAAATTCCGTACCGAACTCCCCATTGAGTTTAAAGAAATTCGGTTTGGTACAATTTGTAGCTTTTAAATCGTAGTACATTCCTGTGTGCCAAAATTCTGTTGCAAAAATTATTTGGCATGATTTATCAATCAAAATTCGGAAAAAACGTGTTTTTTAGCCCATTTTTTACCTCTGATTTCGAACTTTACACCCCCATAAATAACTCAATATTGCGTTTTTTTAAATGCGGTTTGCTGCGATGTTTAGCCCCTGTGAGGCACTTTATTAATGCTGTCTTTGATTTGCACTGACTCATAAGCGGAAAAATTTGGCAGAGAAATCTTAGTTAAAATCCGTTTTTTACACCATCCACTAGAGTATAAACTTTAAACCCCAGGATCTAACTCACCATAGAGCATAGAAGACTTTGCTTATATGCAGAATGTAGCCCTTGATCCGCTCTACATTTCTGTCAGAAAACATTTTAAAAACCTCATAACCGGAGTTAGTATCGGACATAGGAAGGTTGAAAACTCGACCAAAAAGTGCTTTTTCACCCCCAGATTTTCGCACTCTTTACACTGCCGTTCGATAAATAATGCGAATTTCAAAAAACAAAAAAAGTGACATCTGTAGAATTCATCCCTCTATTATCCTATTCTGTTCAATCCTTCGAGTCATCAATACTCAGTTGTCCACATGCCGCAGTAAAAAGGTCCCAAAATTTGTCCTATGTTATAACGCTACACAAAAACTTTACACCTTCTTTACACAGTCAATTTTGAGTTTCAAGAAAAACAAAAAACACGGGCAGCGAATTTTTTTATTATCTTTCTTTCAAAAAAACCGCACCTTCTAGAAGTGTCCCGTTATAGCTGTAGGGGGGTGCCCAGGTGTTGGGGGTACCCAAGTATATTATAGGTACGCGCTAACGCGCTACCTATGATAAACAGCTGGATGACTGCTGAAGATATTCGTTTTTAGCCTAAGTTCATCTCTAGCGTTCTGAGTAAGATCAATCAACAGATAGCCATGTGGCTGAGCAATAGCATCAGAGTAGGCTTCTATGAAATATTTAGGATTGGCAGGATAAAGCTGACGAGATAAAACTTGTGCCTGTAATTGATCCGCAGGATTTTTAAATAAAACTATATAGTCAGAGTTTATACATGAAGTTCTGAGTCCCTCAAAGAACACGTTTTGAAAAATGTGAATAATGCTAATGTTCCAATGATGACAACTATGTGTAAACAGCTGTACAATCTGAGTATTACCTTTGCTCTCTTGCATCAGATCATCGAGAATCAAAAGTTGCGGCACAGGACCAAACTGTTTCAAGTATGAGAAATCAGGAAGCCCCTCTATAAACAAAACATTTTCAATTTTCCTGTAAAGTGGTTGATTTTCTGCAAAGCACCACCAAATCTTTTTAATTTTGGTATCAATCAAGTGTGCTCTATTTTCGATTAATTGCCCAACAAATGTTGTTTTACCGGACTTTGTTGGTCCAGAGACAAGACAGGTGAAAGGGTGTTTGATAATCATTTTTGTTTATAAATAACAATTTATATATAGGTATTTATAGAAAATGGTTACAATACAGAACATTGTGCTAACTACAGCACTACCAAACACGCTAAGTCTAGATGATATCTACCTTAAATTGTCAAATACTACGCAATACAATCGCCTAAAATTTCCAGGCATCATATTTTCATTACTCCCAGCTACGTTGCTGATTTTCAAGTCGGGCAAAATTGTATGTGTTGGAGCTAAGACTGTTCAAGAAGGAGAAAATATGATAAAAGCATTCATCCATATACTAAAAATGGAGTATTTAATGTTGAAAATAAAGCCTGTGCTGTTTGTTGGCTCGGCTAACTTGGGATTTTGCATTGATCTTTGCAAGTTTTATGAGCTGGTGAAAAGAAAATGCATGTACAAAGTAGAACTATTTCCCGGCCTAGTATACAAATATAGAAATAAGACTTTTTTACTCTTTACAAGAAGAAAAATGATTCTCACAGATGCGAAACACAAGCACGAGTTGCATATAGCGTACAAAATAGTTTCAACAATGCTTGAGAAATGCAGATTAGATACATAATATTCTAAAATTTACAAGAACTTTTCCAAACTTTACAAAATTTATTCTAAACTTTACAAAAATATTCCAAACTGTACAAAAATATTCCGAACTTTACAAAAGTAGTATGCTTAAGCATGTAAAATTTATTCCAAACTTTACAAAAAATATTCCAAACTTTACAAAAAATATTCCAAACTTTACAAAAAATATTCCAAACTTTACAAAAAATATTCCAAACTTTACAAAAAATTTTCCAAACTTTACAAAAAATATTCCAAACTTTACAAAAAAATTTCCAAACTTTACAAAAAATTTTCCAAACTTTACAAAAAATTTTCCAAACTTTACAAAAAATATTCCAAACTTTACAAAAAATATTTCAAACTTTACAAAAAATTTGCGTTTTTTAGATTAGAACGTTTGTCATGGATGAGGTGATGTGCTCATTGAGCTTTTTTATGTAAAGATTCGCATAATAAAATTTGGCCTCTGGGCTTAAAAATTCCCATAACTTGAAAAGCGTGCTCAATTTGCCTCTTTGTAAATATTTTCTTATATACTTTGAAAAGCGCCAAATGGCGTGTTCATCAATTTCTAGTAATGTTCGCCTATATTGTTTGCTCATTTTCGGCCAAAAATACGCGCCGAGTGATTGAAAAAACACTGTCCAACCTCCATTTTTTTAAGATTCGCAAGAGACAAAATTGTTATTCATACTTTTAGCACATTAGAGACCCATGAGTCGAATTTGGGCGGGTAGCCCCCACGGTTTTTTTGTACTCGGCAAAGATTTTTCCCGATGTACAAATACTTTTTGGGACCGTCTTTGTACATGTACAAAGATTTTTAGGAAGACAAAAGCTGCAAAAAAGGTCTTAAAATCGCAAAAATTTCGGCGCTTCGCGCCAAAATGAGTAATTGTGTGTTCTATATATCTTTATAATGGCAGAAATTGCATTTCAAAAGTAAAAATGTCAAATTTTTTGGCGCTTCGCGCCGTTTTAATACGATTCTTAGTGATTTTTGCCCTTAGAGACCCAGAAATTAGCTAAAACACTACAAAGAGTCGAAGAACTCTGTTTTTACCACACTAAAATTGCTGCTGTACCATATTATAGTACCCAAAATTTGTGTGTACAAAATGTACAAAGATTTTAAGGAAGACAAAAACTGTAAAAAGGTGTAAAATTCCCGGAATTTTTGGCACTTTGCGCCAAACTGATAAATTATTTGTCCTATATATCTTTAGAATGGCAGAATTTGCATTTAGAATGGAAAAATGTCAACATTTTTTAGCGCTTCGCGCCGTTTTCAGATAATTTTTAGTAATTTTGGCGTCAGAAACCCAGAAATTAGCTAAAATACACTACCAAAGATCAAAAACCTGTTTTACCGCTCTGAAATCGCTACTGTACTATATTATAGCACACAAAAATTTGCATGTACAAAATGTACAAAGACTTTTGGGGACCATCTTTGTACATGTACAAACGGACCTTGTACAAAAAAAAACACTGGTAGCCCCTCCAGCGTACCTGATAATCAGTTTTTGCACCTCTTTTTTTGCGTTTTTATGATTTTTTCAATAATGAACAAATTGTCAGTGGAAACGTTAATCTTTTGCAGTTCGGGCTCGTAAAAAATACCAGCTAGTTTTTCGCCCATTTGGTCTTCTAAAACATAGACAGGTGGGGTTCTAGCATATCTTTCCTTAACTACAAAATACTCCTCGGTCCAATTGGGCCAGAACCCTTTTTTGAATGTACGCTTCACTTTACTTATTCTGACTTTGTCTCCAATTTCGAATTTGAATTCAGTTTGATTATTGCCCGTAAGGCGGAATGCTCTGTTTAATATTTCATGCTCATTTTTGGCCGTTACATTTGCCGGACGCATGCCTATTGTTCTATGAAAGGAATTGTTGTAATTCTTCATAATTTTTGGCAAAATGTCGATATACTTGTACATGTTGCTTTTAGTAAAATACCTCCACATGCGTTCTTTGAGTGTTCTATTGAAACGCTCTACTACAAATGCTTTCATTTCGCTTTTAGTGGTGAAAAAATTGACAGATTCCGGTTTCAAAAAATTTTTGAAACTCATTGTTCACAAATTCTTTGCCCGCATCCGTTTGTAGTTTATAGGGTTTGCGATATGCAAAAATTGTTTTAAAAGCCTCAACAATGTCTTTAGAATTTTTGCTTTTTAGTGGAACGGACCATGTGTACTTTGGAGAAAATGTCTATGCACTTGAGTAAGTACTTAAAATTTTCATTATGGTTGGCTAGGGATTTCAAATCGACCAAATCTGCTTGCCACTGCTCGTCTATGCTGCTCACTAGGACTTTGTTTCAAGAATAACGCTTTGAATGCGGGTTTGTGTAAAGTGTAGGTAGGTTGTTTTTCCAGCCATGCTTTTACCTGTTCCGATTTGGCGGTTGGGCAAATCCTTTTCACTTGAGTGTAAAGTTGGTTGACGCCAGTGAACCCACTTTGCGAGTCGTAGTACAATTTTTTTCAGTATTCTATCCATTTCCATTTTTTTCTTTTTTTATTTATTTATTAACATTACAACACACGATTTACATGATAATTGATACAATTTTCGTACAAATTCTCCCACATATTTTTTCCATTTATGACGAACAACGACCATAGACTACATATAGCATCAATATCTTTATTCAGAATCGTTTGCTTTATACTTTGAGCAAAGACCCAGAACGCGCTTGCGTTTATCACTTTTGCGTTGCTCTCGTTTAAACTCTTTGCTCATGAATCCCCAGAAACACGAGCCTATATTTTGAACATTTCTGACGCTCAAGTAGAGGTTGTTTGCTTTTTCAACGAGCCTTTGAACAAAATGATGATACTCTAGTTCGCCAGGAGAAGACATGGTAGTTGCTTTAACATATAAAATATACCTGACGCGCGCCCTTATTTATAGACTTTTAGTAAGCAGCCTTTACCTTTTTCGCCTCGGCCTGCTGCTTGGTGTAGCGCTTCAGCACTCGCTGCCCTGCTTCTTGCATGGCCCTATTGAATTTGGCGGCACCTGGGGCACATTTGTATATTGAAGTACCACTTGCCTGCATTTGTTTCGAAAAAATCCCTTTCAGAACTATTTTTCTGACAAAAGTAGCAGAGGTGAATCATCAGGGGGAACATGGGGCGCTCCAGATTCCTACCACATAGCTCTATAGGCGGTCTAATTGACCTCCCATAGGGCATATTTTCTCCTTTGGTGAACGGCAATTTTTTGATTTCTCTTAATTCTTCCATTTTTTTAAAGTACCAGAAAATCCCAAGTTAAAGCAGTAAAACACTGCTAGTATTTATAGGTTTTGTCTATAAATAAGAATACATTTCGACTTAGGTAAAGTTCTATTTAATCATGGATTTAAATCGATATTATGAAGTAGGTGAACTTCCACCCATTTCTGTTTGCGGGTTTAAATCTACTGCAAAAACGTTTCTGTTGAACTTTCGAAACATTTATGAGTGCTCTAATATAATTGAGGTCTTTGAGCCAAATTTTGAAGATGTTATCAAAAAAATGTTACGTGACTACCCTGCAGACTGTATGGTAGGCATTGAAATTAGGCACCCAAGTTTATATGAGCGTGTAATAGTCCCATTCACTCAGCGTCAATATTTGAATGCTGACAAGATTTTGAGTACTATGGAAAATGTTGCGCAATCTAAAAAGGAGTTTTGCTTTGATGAATGTATGACATTCAGGGTACTTGTTGTCGATAAAAAACCCCAGTGGGGTCAGGTTTAAGTACATTTCCTTCAGATGTTAGGACATTTTACAAAAATGGAGGAAAATACATTAAAATTGCATCAAATGATAATTTATCACTACCCCGAGCTGTTGTAACAGGAATCGCAAAGCTTGACAATGACTCTGAATGGGATTCCTTTAGGAAAGGTGAATACATTCAATGTACTCTGCAAAAACAGCTAGCTTTAGACTTAATGCTTGAAGCTAACCTCAGCGCCAAAGAAGAAATATATGGTATAGATGCTGTAGAACAAATTCAAAAGGTACTAGCGCCTGACTACCAAATCATAGTATACTCAGGCAATGTTATATTTTTCAAAGGACCTAAAGCTGATGAGGTTATTAATTTACACGCTGCTTATTATCATTTTGATTTAATTACAAAAATGCCAGTACGCGTATAAAAATTCGAAAGTTTTGAGCTTAAAAGCTTAAAAGACTGCTTAAAAGCAGCTGTTTTTTTCAGGAGGGCTTGTTAACAGATGCGTTTAAAAACTTCATAAACGACTAAAAACCAATCAATAATTAGCCCCTCTGTTCCATCTCTCAGTCAAATTTGAGCCCAATCCGACCGCCGGTTTGTGAAAAATTGATAAAATCAATCAAAGTTTCCCGGCAAACACCTCATTTCCTAGGACTGCTCTTCTTGTGCCAACTCCCCTCCCTACGGGTAGGCCTTGGCCAACCTGTAGACCACCTCCACAGAATTGCTTAAGCTACCATCCCCAGGCTTGGGGCACCATCCCCTAGGCTACCTTTGCCCTAAAAAATCAATAATTTCTTGAGTTTCCCAGGAAACCCCCATGGGCATGCCCCAGGCCCCTCCCTCAAGCTTAGGGCACGGCTATCCTTCATCATTGCCTATGCTACATCATTGCACCCTGGCCCCGACCCAGGGTGCACGTTTGGGCCTGCCCGCCTATGCTTAACCATAGGGTATGCTATAACATACTATGCCAGGGTGACACAGTCAACTACTGCTGCAGTAAAGTCAATCCTCAAAAATCAAACCCCTCAGCCAGGATTGCATGCTGGGGACTTGCAATTGCAGGAATAAAAATTTCTGTAGTACCACAAAAGGGCAAAACAAATTAGAATTCAGACTCATTATATTGCTTGCCAAACCCTTAGGAAAACACATACTTCAACATTGACAAAAATAGGATGGAGCAAGACAATGCTGATGAATGTAAAATGAATATAATATATGCAAAAAAACATGCTCCCAAACTCCGATCACCTTAAGCTCAAAGAAGGGATTAGTACCTTACAAGAAAAGACTCAGAACTAAAAGACTTTTTTCAAGAAGGAAATGTCCAGAAGGGTGCCTACTCGGAAATGAAATACTTCATAAAACTGATGAGAAAATGAAAAGAATAGTGATTCCGACTCTAATCACAACTCTTATCAGTCAAACTCATCATGATGATGAATTTGCAGGGCGTTTTGGCGCATGCAAGACTGTATGACTTATCACAAAAAATATTTTTGGAAACACACGACAAAAGAAATAATAGAATACTGTAATACTTGTGAAATATGCCAACATAACAAACCCAGCGCGTCAGAAAAATACAACTAGTATTCAGTCTATTACATCCTCAAGATCATTTGAGAGAGTTGTGGTCAACTGTGTTGGACCACTTAACCTTACTGAAAATTAGAATAAATATATAATAGTTTTTATAGACTATTTCACAAAGTATGTTGAAGCATTTGCAATGTCAGACATAATGGCACAAAGAGTAGCAAAAATTTTTGTTACACAAATAGCTTGCAGGATCGTGTAGCATTGGCAAAAGTCCGGACTAAAGACTGTTGGATTGTAGTCAAGGAATAGTCCTTATGATCCTCGGACTGTAAGGACTGGTCTTTTTCAAAACCATAGTGCACTACCAAATCATAGTCTTCTTTTACGATCATGGTCCCGACTATGGACTATGATCCTCAAGTTGATCTTTGATTCACAAATTATTATTTAGTGTAATTACTGTAGATTTGTTTTTCTCTAAAGTTATTCACGCGCTTTTTGTTGTGTAACGCTTTAAACAGTAACGCTTGGAATATATCAAACTCAAAACTTGGCAAAATTCATGATTATTTTACATATAATAAAGATGAAAACAAAAGTGTTTGCAAGGAATGCGCATTTCCACCTATGGATTGACAACCGACCAACCTTGAATGACATTTGAAATGAAAGCACCCACTGCTTCATGAAAAAACTTTGGCGTCACAGAGAAAAGATGTGAGGGTGTGGGTAGAAACTGGAAACAGAAACAGAGACGGAAACAAAGGGTAAAAGCCGGAAATGGAAATAATGAGTAAAAGCCAGAAACAGAAACAATGGGTAAAAGCTGGAACCAGAAACGGAAACAATCCAAAGTGGCGGAACCAGGATTCACCAAGTAGGGCCTATCAAGCGTCAACACCCCATCCCTGTTTCCGCCAAAATTTCCACAACTAAAAAGGGTTTAGGGCACACATGGGCATGGGGGTTTTGGGGGGTATGCACACCCCAAAAGTTGAAATACTCCCCGGAAAAAGTTTTTTGCTTTTTCAACAATTTTTTTGATGCCATTGGATAGTGCTCAATGAGAAACGTCAAAAAATTGTGTTTTTTTCCGCCATACAACCACTTTTAAGACTATTTTTTTACCTTTGAAAATTTTTCACCTCCCCCAGAAATTTTTTCACCCTTCCCCCAGAATTTTGGTGTTGCCCACCTATGGTTTAGGGGTTCAGAAACGGGGTATCACATTATTCATATGTGAAGTATGACCCTGGGTCCGTTGGGGATTTCTCTGCCCTGGAGGCAGTCTAAAGTGGTGGAACTGGGGTCCCCAAGTCGGACCTATCAGGGTCAAGAACACCCCTAACCCTGTTTCCGCCAAAATTTTTTCAACTGAATGGGGGTTTAGGGGCTCGGAAATGGGGTATTCAATTATTCATATGTGAATCTGACCCCAATTCAGTCGGGAATTTCTCTGCCTTGGAGGTGGTCCAAAGTGGCAGAACTGGGGTTGAAGGTCTTGACTTTGATTGGTCCTACTTCGGGAAAGCTGGTACCGCCACTTTAAACTGCCCCCAGGGCAGAGAAACCCCAATGGAACCGGGGTCAATTTACATGTGAATAATGGTGTACCCCATTTGTGTACCCTGAAACCCCCTTTATATGAGGGAAATTTTGACAGAAACGGGGTTGGGATGTTGACCCTAATGGGCCCCACTTGGGGAACCCCGGTTCTGCCACTCTGGATTGTCTCTGTTTCTGGTCCTGGCTTTTACCCATTGTTTTTGTTTCTTTTTCCATTTCCAGCTTTTATAATTTGTTTACGGATATTACTTTTCCCCAAGATGCGAAGGAAAAACCAGCATTGTCCAACCAAAATCAACAAATACTATTGCAAATGCTTTTATTTAAGCTTTGAGCGGTACGTTCATGTCACTTTAAGCTTATTGTGACATTCTACATAATTTAAAACTCACAAAAAACAAAAAATTGGAAAAATTTTTATTTTCCCAGGAACTTGTCCTAGCTGCTGTAAAACTGGCTATTTCTGGCCTGAACAAGACATTTTTTGTTTTGTTTTTTTTTTGTTTTTTGCTAACTTTGAGCCACCTCTGAATATCTTGCTATTGAGTTGTCGATTTTTCAAATAAAATATTAAAATTCTGGGAGGTCATGTGTAGTATTATCCAGGTGAGCTGTATCGGAATTCTAAGGGAGAGGCTGTAAAATTTTTCAAAGGTCAAAGAATGGTCTTAAAAATATTTTAATGGCAAAAACAACATCATTTTTTGGCGTTTCTCATCAAGCTCTATCCATTGGTATTAAAAAATTGCAAAAGAAAACAAAAAAATTTCCAAAAAAATCAATTCTGGGGGATAGTGAGATTTTCAAATACTGGCAGAAAAGGAAAAGTACATTTCCTTTGCTGTTTAAAGTGGCAATGCGCACTTTGAAATCCCAGCCCTCAGCTCCACGTGGACGCGTTTTCAGCCGGGTGAGTTTGATTTTGGTGAATAACCATCACAATTCAAGTGATAATCAAATGAAAAAGGATGTTTTTTTAATTTGATTCCGGTCTATTTTTCAGTTATACAATTGATATTATTGTTGTTTGTTAACTGAATAAATACATTGATACAATTTGTAGCAAACTGGATAAAATTTGATAAGAAATAAAATCAACATAGTAGCATAGCATTGAAGGACTGTGGTCCAAACCAGTCTCTTTTTAAAAGGATCAAAGTCTGGACCACAGTCTGGTAGTCTTAAAAATTAGGTTTGTAGTCCGGACTATACTCCGGAAGTCTTTTTTCCCAGACTTTTGCTAACACTAGCATGGTGCCCCCCCAAATTTTGCAATCAGACCAGGTTACATATTTCACATCATAACTTATGCAAAAAATAATTGCCTTATTCCGATCGCGCCAAGTTTTTACTACTGCATACCACCCAATAGCTAATGGAGAAGTAGAGAGAATGAATCAAACATTGATCGTGAGAATAAGGATGTATTTAAGTAAAAATGAAATAGACTGGGATGATCATCTCCCCTATGTTGTTTTTGCAACAAATATAGGTGATAACAAGACTACGGGATGCAGTCCTTGCTTTCTCATGCATGGACAAACGCCTCAGTTGCCTATTGATGCAGTCTTACAGTACAAACGCTCCTTCTACCTAATTGACCTAGAGACTTATAAAGAAGAGGTCAAAAACATTTTGTGGAAGTGCTAACTTACAGTGCAGCAACAGATTAACATATTGCAACAAAAATACTTAGAAGCAAAAAATATCAAAGCAAAAGACATGAAGTGTAAAATAGGTGATTTAGTGTTACTCGAAAATGAGGCCATAAAACAAGACACACCAAAAAAGCTTCAGCCAGTATATACTGGCCCATATTGTACTATCAGTGTAAATTACCCAAATATCAACATTGACCAAGGAATAGTGTTGTAAAAGATATTTTTATCTTTATGTTTTTAGTAAGATAAAGATAAAGATATCTTTATCTTTATCTTGACAATTTGTTTATCTTTATCATTATCTTTATCTTTTGGAAAAATCACAGGCTATCTTTATCTTTATCTTTTTGATAGGAATTTATCTTGCAAAAAAGGTTTGACCTGAAATATGTTTATACGCATTCAAGTTTTACTGTAATACAAGAGGAGATAAAAACAATTATTTAAACCCTATGGTGTGCAGCTCAAAATAATGCCTGTATATCAACCTAAGTAAGTGGGAGTGATACCAATCTAAGCAGGATTACTACTACTACTAGCAGCCACATTAATCTAAGTCCAAGCCTAGGAAACATAGAGAAGTTTGAAAAAATCAATAACTGTTGCGACTATATGTACATACTTTGTACAGGTGCACAAAACAGAGTTTTGATGCTTGTGAAAAGAAAGAAGTGACTTGCTGTTTGCCAGTAGTAGTAGTATGTGGGTCAGTCAGATCCGTGGGTAGACCCCCTAACCTACATTTATGTGTGCTTAATGCCTATCACCTCTTTGATCTCAGGTGTAAAAGTTAGTGCAATCAGTTAGCTGCTTTACATCAACCACTCTTGTTTATTGCACTTCACAAACATCATTCTCCTGGGTTTAGGCGACCATATTTACATATATACACTTTATCTTTTTGATTCCTTTATCATGCAAATTATCTTTATCTTAATCTTTCTTAATTTTGTAGTCTTTATTTCTTTATTTTTATCTTCTAGATTTTGAAATTTAAACTTTATCCTTATCTTTTATCTTGCAAAAAAACCTTATCTTTTACAAGACTACCTAGTAAGCAACCAAATTAAAACTGTGCATGTCCATTTGGATCAAAAAATATCAAGCTCGACAAATTAAGTAAGAAGTAATATTAGAAAAACCAGCACAGGAAAAAGAAGAAACTTTAAGCAAACTTCGTATGACTCCCAAAAGACCCAACCTAAATGTTGAAGAAATAATTGTGGGAGACACCCCAATGATTCAACATCAGTACTTTTTAAGAAGTCGTCAACAACCATCAGCCAAGGATGCATGACCCTAAGGGAAGGTGTGTCACATACAAATCATACTTGTTTTACTTTTCTGTATATAAAACCTTAATTATACAAAAGTTATCTAAAAGTATTTTTTTCTGTAATATAAAAATTGGAAAATATTGCGCGCATGATCAAAACATTTAAAAGTAGATTTTCTGTGATAGTTAGGCATGGCAAACAACTATGTATTACCTTTTTCTGTGCAAATGTATAAATTGAATCTAAATGAATGTATTGTTCAGCGTATCAGATGTAGCGTTTCGTTTAATGGTAAGGAATTGTCAGTTAAGCAAAGATCAAAGAAAAAGAGTAGAAAGCTGGAATGTGTGCTGGGAACAAATAAAATCAAGTATAACACAGAAAATATGGCAAAAATATAAAATATATTTTCAAGTCCAGATTAACTTGCAACAGATTAGGCTAGAAATGTGACCCGCTTTCTCTCAAGGGTGTCACAAGACAGAAATACTTATACATTTGTTACCTTATTGTAGAAGTGATATGTAGGTATAGTTGCATACATTGTGACCAGCCATAAAAAGAGCAAATGAGCCGTTGATTCAAAGCACTGCTGTAGTATGAGGTAAAAACAATGCAGATAAAAGCACACACCACCTCAGGGTGTGAAAAATGTGCATTCCATGAGGTAAAAAGGGCATAAGTTCATAAGGTCTTATATGCATGCGCGTCAAGAAATACAAACATGTAAATGATATCACAACCATAATTTATGTACCAAATATTAAGGTGTGATATATACAACACAGAAACAGGCGTGTAAAAGACCATGACTTATGCTAATTCCACTTCAAACCAAAAATGCAAAATCTGGCAGAACAAGAAAGTAATTAAAGTACCTATTGTCAAAAATATTATAAAAAACGGTTTAGGTAAACAAAATCGCTTCAGTTCCTGATTTTGTGCTCAAATCTTATAGATCTTTCCGGCATAGTGCTCCTATGGCGTATTTTCCAGCACTAACTTAGCTTAGGGTCAGCATCATCTATTTGTTTTCAATATAATTGTTCTGTATTTATCTGAAATCATTTGTTTGATTGCCATCTCTATTTATTCTCTGCAAACTCGGACGATACTTTATTAGTTGTAAGTAAAGTTTGAACAAGCTACCTACTTGTTTTACTCATAGGAGGGATTGCTCCATATCTTGGCCCATAAGATAAGATAAACATTCTGGGAAATAGGAGCACTGCGCATCACCAAACCTAACACATGCGTAGTCTCAACCCATACTTATCACCTCCAATTTCTGCCAGAAGAAGGCATTTTATGTGGTTTTGAAGCGAAAGTTGAGAGACTCACTTGCTCAAGATAAGTATAGTCAAGTGCTGTTAGTCGCTTTCAAGCTATTTTATCATCTAACCAGAAGATTTTGAGGCCATTATGACTTAAAATGCTCTCTGGCTGATTTTTCAGAACACTTAAACTCCTTGGCTGGCCTTGTTATGCAGCTTTGTATACATTGGAACTGATTCATCACACAACAGCTTTTCCATCATCAAGCATAAGTTTTATCAGTTTTCAAAACGATTTAGTGGAGAATTGCAAAGGGAAAGTTTATTATGCAATTATACCATTTAAAATTAAATACTGATATTGAGGGCTTCCACAAGCTTCATCCTATTTGAATGGCTTTTACTACTATCATGAAGCTGCACTGAGGCACAGGTAAGCAAATAATATTGATTGTATTTGAGTGGAATGAAGGGTACTAACGCAAAATGTATTGCTCCAAACAACGTTTAATTGTTTGGATTATATTGCCATTTCAAGCCTGATCAAATAGAAGAATACATTGTTTACCTTTGTTGAGCTAAGCTCATTGGTAGATTAATACTAGTCAGCATTTTGTACACTGAAGCTTACAAAACTTTGCATGGTATCTATGCATGTACTACATATTCAAACACAAGGCTTAGTTTACATTTGGCGACTATGAAAGCTAAGTGAGCTATTGTAGCTTAACATTATGAACGCATGCATAAAAATACATATCAGCGTTCTTTCCGAACATATTAATCCCGAAGTTATACTGCAAGTCTGTTTCTATTGTTTAGAGGCAATCACAAGCAAGATATTGACTCTTTTGTAATTTAAGGGCTTCAGGAGCTCAGCTTACAATGGTGAGTTATTATTATTTTTTCTTGTAACTTTACTCTTGTTACAATATTCCAAACATGCTTCTTCTCTTACATATGCTCGATTGCCAATGATTGTCGCCATACAAGCCAACATTCCAAGAATGGAATGTTCTCTTATTTTCTACCTATCAGAGATTTTAAGCAGAAATTATGCATGTAATCTAATGACTAAAAATGTAGGTCACAGGTAAAATTTGAAATCAAGAAGCAAACTGCTTCATAGAGTAACGTGTACAAGGTTAAGCCAAAGAAAGGTTGCAATTATGTAGCACTTTTGAAGTAATGTTAGGAACAAATGTGGTTGTGAAATAATTTTTAAAAAATTGTATCATTATAACATTTTCTGTCCGTGAAATAAAATCTAAGTTAGTTTTGACGAGCTCTAGTGCATTTCTAGAATACCATTCTTCAACGCCTTCTAAGGTGCTTTTATTTACTTCAATTTATATCTGTATTTGTATTAAAAAAGCATCTTAGCTCAAATTCTGCTCGTTTTTAGTCATTTGAGGAAATCCACTTATGTACACAAGTGTATGTACATCTCAGGGTTAGTTGCAATTTGAATTCAAACCTAAAATAGCAAAATCGCTTATTCGTCCTTTTTTGCAATAGATCAACCGTATACTAATCAAATCAACCCTCTATTTACCATCATGTTTTTGCAGTCAAAGTGCACCATAATAGAGTAAACTCCTAGTGCATATTCAGCTATGCCTTCTTAACATTCTCTGACAGCTATTACTTTCATTTAGTGCAATTTTCTATGCTCTTTCTGAATATGTATGTTATTTTCTGTGAAAATTATTTTTGAAGAGAGGTATAATTCAAAAAGTATCACAATGCATAGGAATAGACTTTTGTTGGACATTATGCAAAAACAAGAAAAAGTATATTTCTGTTGTGTTAATCACATCCAGTGGATGCATTTACAGAGCTGGAAAGAAATGAACCCACTAAATTTTCTTATTAGAACCTTATTTTCCCATCTTTCAGTTTTTGTTATATCACTTTAAATAGGCCAAAAAAGTGCCTGTTTCTTACTAATCTATAACTTCTCTTCAAGCTAAAGCATTAAAAACGATGTAACTGAAGCCAAAATGAGGCTAGACAAAGTTTTGGACACATGGATAAGGTAGAACAGAAAAAATGCCAGAAAAGTAATTCTTGATGCCTCCAGCATAGGACAGGGTAAACAATGGGTTATGCATGATTTTCATTAGTTTCAGAGGAAGAAGCTGTAGGTTACTGTACTGCTATAAAATGATATATATATATATATATATATATATATATATATATATATATATATATATATATATATATATATATATATATATATATATATATATATATATATATATATATATATATATATATATATATATATATATATATATATATATATATATATATATATATATATATATATATATATATATATATATATATATGTATGCATATATCATAGGTAGCGCGTTAGCGCGTACCTATAATATACTTGGGTACCCCCAACACCTGGGCACCCCCTACAGCTATAACGGGACACTTCTGGAAGGTGCGGTTTTTTTTAAAAGAAAGATAATAAAAAATTCGCTGCCCGTGTTTTTTTGTTTTTCTTGAAACTCAAAATTGACTGTGTAAAGAAGGTGTAAAGTTTTTGTGTAACGTTATAACATAGGACAAATTTTGGGACCTTTTTACTGCGGCATGTGGACAACTGAGTATTGATGACTCGAAGGATTGAACAGAATAGGATAATAGAGGGATGAATTCTACAGATGACACTTTTTTGTTTTTTGAAATTCGCATTATTTATCGAACGGCAGTGTAAAGAGTGCGAAAATCTGGGGTGAAAAAGCACTTTTTGGTCGAGTTTTCAACCTTCCTATGTCCGATACTAACTCCGGTTATGAGGTTTTTAAAATGTTTTCTGACAGAAATGTAGAGCGGATCAAGGGCTACATTCTGCATATAAGCAAAGTCTTCTATGCTCTATGGTGAGTTAGATCCTGGGGTTTAAAGTTTACACTCTAGTGGATGGTGTAAAAAAATGGATTTTAACTAAGATTTCTCTGCCAAATTTTTCCGCTTATGAGTCAGTGCAAATCGAAGACAGCATTAATAAAGTGCCTCACAGGGGCTAAACATCGCAGCAAACCGCATTTAAAAAACGCAATATTGAGTTATTTATGGGGGTGTAAAGTTCGAAATCAGAGGTAAAAAATGGGCTAAAAAACACGTTTTTTCCGAAGTTTGATTGATAAATCATGCCAAATAATTTTTGCAACAGAATTTTGGCACACAGGAATGTACTACGATTTAAAAGCTACAAATTGTACCAAACCGAATTTCTTTAAACTCAATGGGGAGTTCGGTACGGAATTTTAAAGTTTACAGTGTTCTAAATGGTGGAAAATACGTTTTTGTTGCGTTTTTTGTTCGCCACTTTCTCCGTCCAGAAGTCGGGATAAGTCTAATAGAATAAAAATAAAGTGCTTTATATCGGGTGCATGTCAAAGCAAATTGTCTATACATTAATATTTAGCGAGTGTAAAGTCAAAAATTTGGAGTTTTAAATGCGTTTCTGTCTTGTTTTTTCTGCCTGCTTCTCCGGTTACGAGTCAGGGACACGTTTATCAAGTCTAGAAATGGACCAGGAATCAAATTTGATATGCCAGTCTGGCGCATATGTTTACACTCTACGGTGTTGTAAAGTAGTTTACACCAATTGTTAGTTTGCCCATAGAACATTATGTAGACTTAATTTTTTCATAAATATTAATCGTAATATCGGAACAATATCAAAATTACGAATCTGACTAAAATCTTCTTTACACTAGGTGTTTACATGAAGTTTACACTACATATATATTTATCTTCGTTTTTGAGCATTCCTGAAACCTAATTTTTTCTTGGAGCCTAGAAGTTTTCAAAGGATCAAATGTGAGACGTCACGTAGGCGCGTTTGTTTACATCCAACAGTGATGTAAAGTAGTTTACATTCATTGTTTATATGTCCTCAGACCATTGTAGAGACATAATTTTTTCATGAATGTTGATCATAATATCCGAGTAATTTTTTACACTGCATGTTAGCCTTTGTTCTAGAGCATTGCAAAAATCGAAATTTTTTCCTGAGATATAAAAATTTACAGGGAATGAAATATATACGTCAATTGGGCGCGCTTGCTTACACTCAGCAGTATTGCAAAGTGGTTTAAACCTAATGTTTATTGTCTTTAAAACATTATGGAGACTCATTTTTCCATAAATGTTGAAAGAAATATCGGAGCAATATCAAAATTACGAATCCGACTAAAATATTCTTTACGCTATGTGTTTGTGTAAAGTTTACGTTACGTGTTAACCCTAATTCGATAGACTTGCAGAGACTTTGTAACTGAAGTCAAGAAATTTTCAAGGATTCATATGTGAGACATCAATTAAGTGAGTTTGTTTACCCTCAAAAGTAATCTAAAGTGATTTAAAAATTATGTTCAAGTGTCCTTAGATCATTGAAGAGATGTAATTTTGTCTTAAATGGGTTGCATTAAAGTTAAATCTTTCTTAGCCGTGTTTATAATATGTTTCACAAAATCTTGCACATGGAGAGCTATCGTTTAATTGATGTAAATTGCCTGCAAAAGTGGTTTAAAATGAACCAGCAATCACACTACTGTGCACAGAAGTCGACAAAGATATACAGCTTTATTGTAATCATGTACATTAATAAGCCGTAAACTGTTAGTATTCTCTACACCTAGTAGTTGTGTAAAGTTTGCACTATTCATTTGTTGTTAATATGTAGTCTATACTACAAATTTATTTTACTACCAAATCAAAGCGTTAGTGTTCCTTACATTTGATATTTGCGTGAAGTTTTTGAATTTTTGCCGAAAATCTTTGCCTTCTAATTTACCAACATCCCGCCTTTTCCATTTTCTTGAAGTTTAAAATCTTTTATAATTCTCTCATAATTTAATGGTAGGTTTTAACTTTAAGTTTCTCTTGGTTTACAACTCTCGCTTAGCAAGCTCATTTTTCAAAACTTTTTCATAGTGATCAGATTAGTTGCGTTTAGTTTGGAATTGGTGGACGGTCGTTATTTTATTACTCGGCTTAAATAAACCAAGTGACTATCTTTTGATTATTTTCTTCATCGCAAATTCAAACACCCAATTTTCAATTTGAAAATTGACCCAATTTTCAATTTGAAAATTGATCCAATTTTCAATTTGAAAATTGAAAATTGGGTGTTTTCAATTTCAAAAGTCACAACACATTGTGCTTGTGTATTGATTGAGTGAGGATTTGCAATGTGAATTCGTTGGTTAAATTTTTGTGCTTGATTATAAGTGAACTGCACATTAAGAAGAAATAACTTAATGCAGTTTTAATTTGAAAATGGATGGTGTCAATAAGGTTGTCTTGTTTAAAAAGGATAATGCTGATGTTAAGAACAATATTGTTTTCCGCGTTCTTGGACTGTTGTCATTATTGTGGCATGTTACTGATTGTGTTTACTGACTGATGTACTGAAATCACGCTAATTAAAAGTAGTGTACTAGCAAAGAAAAATGCTCCGATGGAACAAAAAAGATGAATATACTTGGAATTGTGGATTATTATGGATGTAAAAGGAGGGGACTAGGAAAAATCTACCTAAAGTCGGAAAATCTGCTAAAAATCACACTTTCTCTAAGCAACGCAAAAAATCGATGTATATTCTGCGGCCTCTAAAAAAGTGTCTTTTTTAAATAATGTTCGAAGTTTCAGATAAGAGTGTATAAACGAAATCTATCAAGGTTACTTTTTTAAATTGCTGGCACCTGATTGATAGAAAACTAAGAGGTATTGTATTTAAAGTTGTTTTGTTTTATGAGCATTATAGCAAGCAAAGCAGGAGCCGATTGATTAGTGCACACAATCGTTTCGGGCATGCTAGTGTATCTACATTAAGTCTGTTTCAAGTCAACTTACGTGTTTCCTACTGTTTTTAACCAACCATGTCTTCAATTGTCTTCGATGTTTGCTATTTCATTCAATTGGCTTGGAAGACTGTTAGTTTACTTAATATCATTTCCCATAGCTACTGCATAGCTAACGTGCTGCTGTTTCAATCATTGTTATGGTTGAATATTTATTTTAATCTGTTGGCCGCAGAATATACATCGATTTTTTGCGTTGCTTAGAGAAAGTGTGATTTTTAGCAGATTTTCCGACTTTAGGTAGATTTTTCCTAGTCCCCTCCTTTTACATCCATAATAATCCACAATTCCAAGTATATTCATCTTTTTTGTTCCATCGGAGCATTTTTCTTTGCTATATATATATATATATATATATATATATATATATATATATAGATATGTATATATATGTATATATATATATATATATATATATATATATATATATATATATATATATATATATATATATATATATATATATATATATATATATATATATATATATATATATATATATATATATATATATATATATAGTACTATGGACAATTGGGTTACTGCCAATTAAATTTCTATAGTCATGTGCTAATTTGGGACTCAGGGGTAGTCAGACATGCACACAAAGAAAGGGGTTGGATGTGGAATTTAGAGATTCTCCTAGAAAAAGAAGTTTGGAATTTTTAAATAAAGAAAGAATAATGAGATTTTATAAATTTTCTACAAAAGTGCTTAAAAATTATCAGTACTGTAAATTTGATACTTTTTCCACTATTTGCAACATTTATGCCAATGTTTGAGACTGTCTCAAAAAGCTCTCTGGCTGCCCGTAAACACACTAGACATGCACATGAGATAAAATGGTCTAAACTAGATCCCTTCAGAATAGCAAACAGGGAAATTGTTCCAATTGGGGGTAAAGCTAACTATAGGCTAAAAACTGATGAAAATCTGAAAATTTTCTTCAAAAGTGCTTGACGACAAAAGATCAAAAAATGTAATTTTGCGTAGTTTTGTGCTACTTTAAGCATCTTCAGGAATGTCCATACAGATCACAGACTTTTTAGAAGGAGACTGTATAATACAAATAATTTTCACATCTCTGCTCAAAAATGTGCAAGATTGGCTTAAAATATGTAGCTTTTCTGCATAACTGTGAATCTATTCTGTTGCGCTTATTATTAGTTGATAAATTCCAATATGGCTGCAATTGTGCAATATCTCCATCATCAAAGAGAGACACCGGCTGCAAAAAATGCATTGCCAATGTGTGATATTACAATGGCGTCACAAGCTGCTTAGCCAAGTGCAATATTACTACCTAATTGTGTCTGTTTATAAGTATTCAAGGCTATTTTTATTATATTGTTCCAGATAATTATGCATTAAACGGCCCAACAAGCAGGTCAAAAACTGGTATTCCAGGGCCTGGTTTCCGAATGAAGGGGTTAAATAGTAGTAGGTTTAAATTACCCTAGGGTTAGTTAACCCAGGATTAAGCTAACCCCGGAGCATAACTTTATCTATGTTTCCTGAATCAAATTTAACTCCAGGGTTAAATAAGCCACAAGGGTTGAAAAATAAGCCAAAGGGATTAAATACTTCATACATTCAATATGCACACATTTGTGTAGCTATGCATTGCATTTGTACTTAGGGCAAAGCCTGTTCATAGTTTGCATTGTACACAACTAATTGATATTCAAAAAATTTGAATAAATTCAAGCATGAGCAAGCACACTTTGCATCTATCACTATTGGAATGTACCAGTATTTGTGATTGACAACACTGGTTGTCAAATGTGACAATATAAGGAGTAAGATATAACTAGTTATGTACTAAATATTATTCAGTCAGTCGCGGATCTAGGATTTAGTAAGGAGGAAGGGTATGGTCGGAACCCCAAATTTTTCCAAAACAGTCAAATATGTTCAAAACCAGCTATTTACTTGTAAGTACAGAATGACGTTTTTTTCTGTTTTATATTTCTTATTTTTGTCAAAAAGATTTCTGGTGCAGAACTTTTGCAGAAAATTTTACAATTATTGACAATTTTGTGGAAAAAACAGCTTAAATTTTTTCAACTTTAGCTTAAACTCGGCAAGAAGACAGTGAAAATTTGTGGAATTTCTACAGAATGACATTTAGAGGCTTGAATTATTTGTTATTTCCAGTTCTTGTGCATTAAAGCATTTAGCGCAAAGCACAAAATTTTTTTAGAATTTATCATAAAAAATGTAGAAAATTACATAAATATGGCTTTTAGTCCAAGAAAGTAGATAAATGTCATAAATTTGAGAAATTACGATGGTCGATGGCCAACAAATGTTGCAAAGTTCACATCAATGTTTTTCTTATTCTTTATATATATGATAAAGTGCTAGATAGTCAGACTCAGAATTCCGATAATGAAAAATCTGAAGTGGACAATTGAAGATTTTACAATATTGGCAGTGTTATAAGATACATAAAAAATTCTAAAATCTGCATTTCATTGTACATTGAATATATAAACTGCATACTATAGTCCGTTTCATTTAACTTTAGGGTTTTTGGAAAAATTTAAAATGATTAAAAGTGTTGAAAACTAACACTATAGTTTTGATATTCTACAGCATATCAAGTTATGGGGAGATGTTTGCCATTTTACTGCATCAAAATTTTAATCCACTTCTGTAGCCTGATTCATCCTGATTAAATTCAAATTAAAACCACAAATTTAAATGAAACAGACTATAATTCAATTCACTTTTTCTCAGAATAGCACAGAATTTAAAGCTGTTCAGATTTCTACTACAAACCAATCTGTATGCGGCCAATACAATTTGCAGAATTAAATCCTGATCGGAATCAGGGTTAATTTTTATAGAACAAAACAAGGAAAGTTGACCCTCAACAATTTAATCCTTCAATTTGGAAACCTGAGATAAGTACTGATATCAAATGCATATTATATACAACGCATTTA
This sequence comes from Mermis nigrescens, assembly GCA_036768485.1. Lineage (NCBI taxonomy): Eukaryota > Metazoa > Nematoda > Enoplea > Mermithida > Mermithidae > Mermis > Mermis nigrescens. The sequence continues at coordinate 27,360 of JAVLUZ010000334.1, forward strand.
AGCCCCGAGGGTTAAATTAACCCTGGTTAAGTTAACCCCAAAGGTTCAAAATTAATCCTTGAGGGTTAGTTAACCCCTTTATTTGAAAACTGGGTATAAATTATTTAACCCTCATTTCAACAAAATATATCGAATTTAACCCCGGGTTAGCTTAACCCGCCCAGCGGTACCCATAAAATGCGTTTGTGACCCTCTTCATACTACTGAGGTACATATACACCCCTGCAAAAGTTAAAAAATCCCAACAGATTACTGTTGACTCCCAGAATTCTATTTTTAGTAACATTTTCAGCAATTTTTGGTTTTTTCTGTAAAATTGCAGTCAGAAAAGTTTTTGGTGCAATAAAGAATTGACGTGTATTTTCTGATGATTTTAGCCATTTTATAATAATTTTTCAAAATTTTTGGCGCTTGGCGTTGGGGTGCACTCAATAATAACATTTACTTACTCTCTTGGTGATATGGAAAAGAATAATTTTTACTACAGAACAATATTTTGCAGTTCTTACAGTAATTTGATTTCTCGAGTGTTTTTTGGCGCTTTTTATTAATTTTTACATTGATTTTGCGAGTTTTTGATGAAGGAGCTCAGCAAATTTTCAAAAAAAATTTTTGACTTTTGTGCATCATACATAATTCTGTCTATCAAAAGATGCAAAAACTACTGCTATATGCATAAAGGCCGAATTATACAGACAATTTTTGACACTTCTAGGGAATTTTGGGCTTCCACCCTTTCCTGTAGCAAAATCATGGATTTGCCACTGTCCTCCAGATTAAGAGGGCCAGCTATGCCACGTGGCCACTTGTTTGACTAACAATAATGAACATATCTTTATTCTATAGGAAATGAATGAACAATCATCAATTTTTAATTCAATCTTTTCATTTTTAACTTGACATTTCTGTAGTGATGAGTGGTTTCCTTAAACAAATTATTATAACAAATTCTTTCAATTTTATAAAATTTAGTGTGACCAAATTTTTGTCCTACAGTATCATCATTTACACTGATGACTATGCATTGTAATGGCTTGAAAATTCAGGTAGGGTCCCCGGCCAGTTTTGGGAGGGAGGAGGGTAAATGACCTCCTATTTCTGGCCAAAACATGCCTTAAAACGACCTAATAGAACAACAAGAATAATTTTTAGCTGGCAGCAAAACTCAATCAAGAACAGTTCCCATCATAGACGTAGCCATAAGCATACTCTTCATCAATTACAATTTATCCAATAAAACATAATTAGCTATAAAAAAGCGTAAAAAGTAAGAAAACTCTTGGATGTGAGGAACTTTTGTCTTGAGGAATTCATAAATTCCCTGATGTAACCTATGACTAGTGTGCATGCATGAGTGCACAGGCACGTAACCATGGAAGGTAGTGGCGGGCAGGGTCTAATCTTACAAAATTTTGAAGGTACGAGTATTTTTTCAGTCTTACATAGGAAAATTGAAAATTCATTCAGCTTAATCATTTTAAAAATTGCTACAATAGATTTGAGCATATGTTAGTTTAAGCTACTATGCATAAAATTTTCAAAGCTTTGCGCTGAATTTATTTTTTGTTGCATAACTTGCAGAAAGAGTCAAAATTTTCCAACGCTTCATGCATAATTATTTATTTTCTATATTGCTGTTCTTTGCAATCTACCCAATTGGAGTATAATATAAGTTTAGCAATTTTCAACATGTTTGAGCTTTTATATAATGTTGAGAAATTATTTGTGTGGTCATTTAATATGACAGGATTCTTGAAGACTAGTGAAATAGGCATGTTTTTTATTTTTTCAAACCTTTTTCTCCTCTATGTCTCACTGTGAAAATGCTCAAAAACCACCATTATCTTAGTTTATGGTAGTTGTTGAGATATTCGAATTAAAAATTTTAGTCTCACTAATTCAGTAGGCCATCCCTAATTAAATAAACATCCGCTAGCATTTATTTTCGTAATTTTAGACTCCATCATACATGCAGACCCTTGATTTCAAGTGCTGCCTAAGTACTAATAAAGGCTGTTAGATTTCAATGCCTCAAAAATCTTTTATTTTTAGGCTTTGATTTCGAGGATGAAGTCTCTTCACTTTGCTTTTGTTATTAATTTTATACACATATAGGTATACTTACAGTTTAGGATGTCTGAACTTTCTGTCACTCACGTCATTCTCACACAATTTGAGAATCTGAGTACATTTATGCCTATAACTTTTGATCCGCTGGTATTTGTTAAAATACAATAAATGATCACAATCCATTAGGCACGGTCAAAAATTTGTCCATGTTTCATGTTATAACATGCCTACAGTGTGACAGTTGGTCAAAGCTGATGAACCTGCTCACCATCAAATAACTTATTTCAGTGAAGTGAGGTTTTTTGAGATGAACTCAAGAACCGCCATACGGATTTTGAAATAAAATGTTTTAGATTGACAATTTTAGAATGATACTATTTTGCCAAAAAGAGTATAGCTAGCTTATGTATACAGTGTGCTAGGCTCAAAAAAGTGCTCAACCTCTGCTTGGTCACCACAGTATACAGGTTAAGTTTCATATTTTGGAAAATTGCAAAATATTTATGTATTTTTGTTCTCTAAATTTCACCTTTTTTGTGTTTTGTGTCTCTGAATAGTTTGTCCTGTAATTCTAATTTAATTTTTTCATAATATGGCTGCCCCATAATGTATGCAATTTTACAAGCACTATTTTTCATATTTCTGAATGTTTGAGCACATTTTAGACAGCACAAAAATAAGCTCGTTTAAATGATTATTTGTCTGATTTACCAAAGAATTAGAGTTTTTCAATATGACCGCTAGGAAGGCTGTCATAGTGTAGCATTTGATGTTTCAAGCTATTATTCTGTGAGTTTCTGATATATTTTAATCCTTTTGTAAATAGCTAGAAAATTTAATAATCTTTTGAATGAGCTATCTGAATCCTCCTAGTTTGTTCAGGAAATTTTGAAGACCTAATAAGCATTAATTGTATAGTGAAAACAACGTGGACTTTATTCTGCTGTCTGAATTATTTTCGTTTTCTGTTAGGAATAATTGCTTTTACAAACTAGTGAATCGTTATTGTAGTTTATGCAATAAAGGGTGGCAAACAAGGTATGAGTAGGTATGTACATACACAGAGATCATCTTTTAATAGAACACATTGACAGGGATAAGACGAGATCTGAAAATTATGCAAAAATAAAGTACTAACATTATTGCAGACAGCAAGAGCCAAATATAGTCTATTTCACAAAACCTTTTGCATGCATCACAATTACAGAATCAGTGCAAAACAGTTACAAAAGCGGTTTAATCTGAAGCATGAACCACGACACTGTGAAGAACAACAAAAAAGCATAAGAAGTTTTGATATGCAAAATTGTATTACAGTAAGCTGCCTAGAGGCCACTTTTGTAGCTACTCGCTTGAGAGCTGGGAACTAATTTCTGTGCAAAAAGTTTCATGAAATAGACTTTAGAAAGCTGCTTATAATGTTGTTGTATGAGCAAGTTATAGTTGTTCCGCATTTGTTTGGGCATAAAATTTCAAGAATTTTCATTGACACTTAGCCAACAGATTTTATCATTACCGTTTTAGTCCCGTCAGTCGAAAATTGGCTACCAAAAATAGGTACTGGAGGGGCCAAAAGTAATGGCAAAATAAGTTTTTAATTTTTCAATTGAATTGGAAGTCCAGGACGTAATATGAAAGTTTCTTGAAGAGCTTGGCCACAAATAATTATTCTTACAGTGATTTGAATTCTATACTTCCAAACAAGGCACAAAAATACTTTGTAAACAGTATTTGTCTCCAGTTTAGCATAAGTCCTATAAAATAGACAAGCGGAGGAACAGTACAAAGAACCATATCCTGCACGACCACATGTTTCTGAAGAATATGTGAGACTGATTAAATCATTAGCTTCTCGATTTAGTACTTCAACCTTTGAATTTACTTTAAGACAAGCTTCTGCTTGACAACTACCCATTTTATAACATCTTTTGAAGACTGAACATTCATTTATATTGAACAAGTAAAATATTCACTATGAAACTGACAAGCTAAGCTAAATTTATTAACTTCAAACGTTGCAGTGCCAAGAGGCTCTCAAGATCCTTTATTAATCAACAAGAATATTGTCTGAATGGAACAAGTGATAAACAAGTAACTTCTGTTAAAATGCATTCCATTGAGCCATTAATTGACATGGATCATTCCGATTTTTGAGCATTTAAGATAGCTACTTCAGCACGATTATTTGATAAATGACAATTTGACAGGAGAAAAATAATAGTGAGTAATATCTGTCTAGGTTGATAAGAAAACTGAAATCTTCTCGTATTTTGAAAGTCACTATTTTCTCTATTATGAATTAGGTTTACCCCATGACAACATAGCCTGAATATTCTTATGAATATCTTCAATATAAATATCAATATCATTGCAATTTTTCTAATAATTTTCAAACAATAATACACTGCACTAGAGAACATATATGCAGCTATAAATATAATCATAGGTAGCGCGTTAGCGCGTACCTATAATATACTTGGGTACCCCCAACACCTGGGCACCCCCCTACAGCTATAACGGGACACTTCTGGAAGGTGCGGTTTTTCTTAAAAGAAAGATAATAAAAAAATTCGCTGCCCGTGTTTTTTGTTTTTCTTGAAACTCAAAATTGACTGTGTAAAGAAGGTGTAAAGTTTTTGTGTAACGGTATAACATAGGACAAATTTTGGGACCTTTTTACTGCGGCATGTGGACAACTGAGTATTGATGACTCAAAGGATTGAACAGAATAGGATAATAGAGGGATGAATTCTACAGATGACGCTTTTTTTGTTTTTTGAAATTCGCATTATTTATCGAACGGCAGTGTAAAGAGTGCGAAAATCTGGGGGTGAAAAAGCACTTTTTGGTCGAGTTTTCAACCTTCCTATGTCCGATACTAACTCCGGTTATGAGGTTTTTAAAATGTTTTCTGACAGAAATGTAGAGCGGATCAAGGGCTACATTCTGCATATAAGCAAAGTCTTCTATGCTCTATGGTGAGTTAGATCCTGGGGTTTAAAGTTTACACTCTAGTGGATGGTGTAAAAAAACGGATTTTAACTAAGATTTCTCTGCCAAATTTTTCCGCTTATGAGTCAGTGCAAATCGAAGACAGCATTAATAAAGTGCCTCACAGGGGCTAAACATCGCAGCAAACCGCATTTAAAAACGCAATATTGAGTTATTTATGGGGGTGTAAAGTTCGAAATCAGAGGTAAAAAATGGGCTAAAAAACACGTTTTTTCCGAAGTTTGCTTGATAAATCATGCCAAATAATTTTTGCAACAGAATTTTGGCACACAGGAATGTACTACGATTTAAAAGCTACAAATTGTACCAAACCGAATTTCTTTAAACTCAATGGGGAGTTCGGTACGGAATTTTAAAGTTTACAGTGTTCTAAATGATGGAAAATACGTTTTTGTTGCGTTTTTTGTTCGCCACTTTCTCCGTCCAGAAGTCGGGATAAGTCTAATAGAATAAAAATAAAGTGCTTTATATCGGATGCATGTCAAAGCAAATTGTCTATACATTAATATTTAGCGAGTGTAAAGTCAAAAATTTGGAGTCTAAAATGCGTTTCTGTCTTGTTTTTTCTGCCTGCTTCTCCGGATACGAGTCAGGGACACGTTTATCAAGTCTAGAAATGGACCAGGAACCAAATTTGATATGCCAGTCTGGCACATATGTTTACACTCTACGGTGTTGTAAAGTAGTTTACACCAATTGTTAGTTTGCCCATAGAACATTATGTAGACTTAATTTTTTCATAAATATTAATCGTAATATCGGAACAATATCAAAATTACGAATCTGACTAAAATCTTCTTTACACTAGGTGTTTACATGAAGTTTACACTACATATGTATTTATCTTCGTTTTTGAGCATTCCAGAAACCTAATTTTTTCCTGGAGTCTAGAAGTTTTCAAAGGATCATATGTGAGACGTCACGTAGGTGCGTTTGTTTACATCCAACAGTGATGTAAAGTAGTTTACACTCATTGTTTATATGTCCTCAGACCATTGTAGAGACATAATTTTTTCATGAATGTTGATCATAATATCCGAGTAATTTTTTACACTGCATGTTAGCCTTTGTTCTAGAGCATTGCAAAATCCGAAATTTTTTCCTGAGATATAAAAATTTACAGGGAATGAAATATATACGTCAGTTGGGCGCGCTTGCTTACACTCAGCAGTATTGCAAAGTGGTTTAAACCTAATGTTTATTGTCTTTAAAACATTATGGACTCATTTTTAAATAAATGTTGAAAGTAATATGGGAGCAATATCAAAATTACGAATCCAACTAAAATATTCTTTACGCTATGTGTTTGTGTAAAGTTTACATTACGTGTTAACCTTAATTCGATAGACTTGCAGAGACTTTGTAACTGAAGTCAAGAAATTTTCAAGGATTCATATGTGAGACATCAATTAAGTGAGTTTGTTTACCCTCAAAAGTAATCTAAAGTGATTTAAAAATTATGTTCAAGTGTCCTTAGATCATTGAAGAGATGTAATTTTGTCTTAAATGGGTTGCATTAAAGTTAAATCCTTCTTAGCCGTGTTTATAATATGTTTCACAAAATCTTGCACATGGAGAGCTATCGTTTAATTGATGTAAATTGCCTGCAAAAGTGGTTTAAAATGAACCAGCAATCACACTACTGTGCACAGAAGTCGACAAAGATATGCAGCTTTATTGTAATCATGTACATTAATAAGCCGTAAACTGTTAGTATTCTCTACACCTAGTAGTTGTGTAAAGTTTGCACTATTCATTTGTTGTTAATATGTAGTCTATACTACAAATTTATTTTACTACCAAATCGAAGCGTTAGTGTTCCTTACATTTGATATTTGCGTGAAGTTTTTGAATTTTTGCCGAAAAACTTTGCCTTCTAATTTACCAACATCCCGCCTTTTCCATTTTCTTAAAGTTTAAAATCTTTTATAAGTCTCTTAATAATTTAATAGTAGGTTTTAACTTTAAGTTTCTCTTGGTTTACAACTCTCGCTTAGCAAGCTCATTTTTCAAAACTTTTTCATAGTGATCAGATTAGTCGCGTTTAGTTTGGAATTGGTGGACGGTCGTTATTTTATTACTCGGCTTAAATAAACCAAGTGACTATCTTTTGATTATTTTCTTTATCGCAAATTCAAACACCCTATTTTCAATTTGAAAATTGACCCAATTTTCAATTTGAAAATTGATCCAATTTTCAATTTGAAAATTGAAAATTGGGTGTTTTCAATTTCAAAAGTCACAACACATTGTGCTTGTGTATTGATTGAGTGAGGATTTGCAATGTGAATTCGTTGGTTAAATATTTGTGCTTGATTATAAGTGAACTGCACATTAAGAAGAAATAACTTAATGGAGTTTTAATTTGAAAATGGATGGTGTCAATAAGGTTGTCTTGTTTAAAAAGGATAATGCTGATGTTAAGAACAATATTGTTTTCCGCGTTCCTGGACTGTTGTCATTATTGTGGCATATTACTGATTGTGTTTACTGACTGATGTACTGAAATCACGCTAATTAAAAGTAGTGTACTAGCAAAGAAAAATGCTCCGATGGAACAAAAAAGATGAATATACTTGGAATTGTGGATTATTATGGATGTAAAAGGAGGGGACTAGGAAAAATCTACCTAAAGTCGGAAAATCTGCTAAAAATCACACTTTCTCTAAGCAACGCAAAAAATCGATGTATATTCTGCGGCCTCTAAAAAAGTGTCTTTTTTAAATAATGTTCGAAGTTTCAGATAAGAGTGTATAAACGTAATCTATCAAGGTTACTTTTTTAAATTGCTGGCACCTGATTGATAGAAAACTAAGAGGTATTGTATTTAAAGTTCTTTTATTTTGTTATGAGCATTATAGCAAGCAAAGCAGGAGCCGATTGATTAGTGCATACAATCGTTTCGGGCATGCTAGTGTATCTACATTTAGTCTGTTTCAAGTCAACTTACGCGTTTCCTACTGTTTTAAACCAACCATGTCTTCAATTGTCTTCGATGTTTGCTATTTCATTCAATTGGCTTGGAAGACTGTTAGTTTACTTAATATCATTTCCCATAGCTACTGCATAGCTAACGTGCTGCTGTTTCAATCATTGTTATGGTTGAATATTTATTTTAATCTGTTGGCTGCAGAATATACATCGATTTTTTGCGTTGCTTAGAGAAAGTGTGATTTTTAGCAGATTTTCCGACTTTAGGTAGATTTTTCCTAGTCCCCTCCTTTTACATCCATAATAATCCACAATTCCAAGTATATTCATCTTTTTTGTTCCATCGGAGCATTTTTCTTTGCTATTAACAAATATCCGGTTGGACTACACTGAGGATTGTGAAGCATCTAAAGACAAAATATGCAATTTATCATGTCACAAAATAGTTAGTGTAACATGAAATACTTATTTGTCTAATTAAAAGACCATTTTGCCAAATTTTGATGCTAAATTCATGATTAAACAGCTCTATGTCTCGAGGAAACTGTACTTCCATATAAACTTGAGGCATACTCCTCTGATAACAATAAGATTTGGAGCAAATTTCAATTAATGCAATATTTTTTTCTAAATTCATTAAAACACCACCTCAAATACATTTCAGATTGCATTCACAACAGTCTATATTTAAATCTTCTTCTTTTAGGACCATAAATTTCGAGAGTAAAACTACCCCAAGCAAGTATGGGGATTTAACCATCATTGTTTACAGTGGCGCATCATGTATTTTCCTAGGGGGGCAGTACCCCTAAGGGCGCGGAACCCTGACTTGGGCGGAAAAATTAGCCATTTTAAGCTAAAAATTGCTCAAAAAATGCTTAATTTTGCGCACTATTCTGGGACAATGGGGGGCGGCCGCTTCTCCCCTGCCCTCCTTAATCCGCCCCTGACCATTTATATACCAGACTGTTTCATTATCTTCGAAAAAAACAAAATTTTGTACCCAATCCTGATTTTTCACAGGAATATTTTGACAAAATTAAGATGTTCCAGCCTGTGGACCCTCCCCCTAACAAATATAATTTTGTTATGCTCCAATTTTATAGACTAATTGTAAATTTTGAACAATATACGTTTCTTCATCATATAACACTATTTGTAGTAATTTAGCTTTAATTGGCTTAGACGAAGAGCTAGGATTTGCAGAAAAGGAACAAATATTTGGTGCAGCTAAGGCTAAAATTTTATTTTTGTCCCCTTTTACTGATGGGGTATCCTACTATATATGAGAGCATTGCAACCATCTGCCCATTCTTGGCATTTACATTGAGTATCACAACGTCCTGTGAGCCCTATAGCATTTGTAGGACATGTAATAGATATTAAACATAAATATATACTAGGTTCATGCTTTCTTATCACTAACCCAGTTTTCTTGCACACTTGACTCATTACAAAACTCATTTCTGAAGCCGAGCATTCATTTAAAATTGTTATCATTTCAACATCAATTCCCTTTACTAATGCAAGGCGGTGTTCTAACAATTTAATTATACTCGTAGAAACCTTAGATTCAGGTGAGACTAATGTAAATTAGCTTGATTTATAATTAGCATTAACATTAAGATCACAGTTGAAATATTTGACAAATTGAAATTTATTCCTTTCAAAAAAACGAGAATATTTTGAATTGTGTGTGGAAGTTTCTTCCACCTTGGTTTTCACACTATCAACCAGATTTTGAACAATTTTAAGCAGAAACAACATATTTATAGGTCTGTATGTTGTTTTTTGATTTGTTGTCAAGAGCTCTATTGATCTAATTTTTTCATCATGACTTCTATTTACTTTGGAGATTTTTCCGAGTTTTCAATGACCCTGAGAATAATTATCATCCTTTATCAAGACAATTGTATTTTCTCTAGGGTCTTCTTGAGAAACTATTCTCAGACGTTTATGAGAAGTCTTAAAACGTTCCGCAAATTCAATAAATAGTGTTCATACCATAAATTCCAAAAAAATCTAGACTTTTTTGACTAGATTTCCAATATTTTAGAATTTAATCACTAAAATTCAGAACAGGAACAAGACCAGGATCCAAATGACTTTCCTCTAACTGAGGAGTACGAATTTTTGAATGTGGCGTAAAAAAATCGATTGGTCTGATTACAGGAGAACTTATCTAATTTGTTTTCATGAATAAGTGGATGATAATTGACTAGAGCTTCAATTTCTATTATTTGCGTGGTCAACTGATCATAATTCAATAAATTGCGACCAATAGATTTTCTTAAAGCATTTTTTACAATGCCAATAAGTCTTATAAAATTGGCATTGCCAAGGCGATAATTGTGGAATAAAAAAACCATTATTCATAGAAGAATAATTCAAAATGTTCTCATCTTCTTGTAATGTTGACCAAACAAGAGATAAAACTTTATTATTAGATTTAAATTGAGGAGCATTATCAGAAATAATTTTATTGGACTTTCCTGACAAGCTATAAATCTCCTCAAGCAATTCAAAAAAGAATTTGTTTGAAGATCATCAACGCATTCAAGATGAATTGCTCGTATCACTAAACAAGTAAATAAACAAATCCAAATTTTCTTTATACCTTCTTTGATTCTTACATTTAATGGACCTAAGTAATCCAAACCAACAAATAGAAATGATCAGGACTCAGTCACTCGCTCTTTTGGATAAGATAAAAATTCTGGAAGTTTATAAGGTCCAAGAAAAATTTCTACATATCATACATTTTTATAAAATTCGTTTCACAGTCATTCCAGCTTTAAGAATCCAATATTCTTGCCTTACAGCTGATAAAGTGTAAGCAACTCCAAAATTTTTCAATTCTTTATGTTTTTCCATTACAATAAAATTTGTTAAATGATCCTTTGAATGAAGTAAAGTAGGAAATTTAGCATCAAATCCTAAATGAGAATTTATTAGACGTCCAAAACACCATAAAATTCTAATATTATCCATTTGAACATTTAACCCTTTATTAACAGCACTTTATGTAGGGTAGTTCATTTAAAATCTCATTCATATTCGAATTCCCCATCCTTCAAAAGTCTCCCTGATTTTTTTCGTGACTCTAGCTACAGTAGGACGTGAGAAAAAAAGTCCCATTTTTGGGATGGTCGTTAATAAGTGTATGTCCCATTTTTGGGACGGTCGTTAATAAGTTTACATGCAGGACGCTCATCAATAAGTGTACATCCCATTTTTGCCATCATTTTTGCATGGAAAATTTTTGGGATTGACGTTCTCTATATAGTCTGATGTCGTTCCAAGGCAATTCTCTAGTTTAGATACATACAAGGTACATATAGGTAGGTATAGGTACCTATGTACCTAATTGGACTGTAAAGCAGCTGGTTTACATAGGTAGTATCAGGGACGGATGGGGGGCGACCGCCCCATTGGCCCAAAATAATGCGCAAATTAACTATTTTTGAGCAATATTCGGGTAAAAATGGGCAATTTTTCCGCCAAAATACATAAGGGTCCCACCCCCCCCCTTAGGGGTACCGCCCCTCCCCTTAAGAAAATCCTGGATCCGCCACTGGGTAGTATGTATGTACATACAATTCTAAGAGAGAATTTGAGCAATTTCAGAAGGTAATAAAGGCCATGAAGACATCAAGAGAAAAACAGAGTTGCTTTTTCATGCTGTCACTTATGAGCGCAACGTCCCAAAAATGGGACTTTATTTTTCGATTTAAATTTCTCAAAGGGTATTAGCCGCATTTTAATTATTGAGATACCGTTAGAAAGCCCTGAATGAGCTCCACAGGTCGTAAAAATTCCTGACCAGAGAAACAAAAAATTGTGGAACCCGGGACAATCAAAGCGGTAGACAAAAAGTGAGGTTATTTCAATACAGTATATTTCAAATTTCACACTACTAACATAAAAGAAAATGCACATAAACTTGCAGATCTTGGACAATGCTTTCAAATGAACACTCGCACGCTTTATAAGATTCCATCGTTCTTGAGTTATTTTGCAGCAAACTTTGTGGAGGAAAATGGGACGGGCATTAATAAAGGGTTAAGACACAATTTCTGAGAAGTTCAACCTTCGACAATGGTGAGTTGTGATAAGTCAAAAATTAATCATACCTCAAAACAACAAATGTAGCACAGTTTTTTATTCTAAACATCAAGATGCTATTCATTTGACATGAAAACAAAAATTCACTGTGCTACAGTACGCCAAACATTGAATTTTTTGCCATTTTCACCATTTTTCATTATCTTTAATAAAATTCGATTTTCTCCACGAATAATTAATATCATTCATTCAAACAGCTTTCAATCGATAAAAGAATAAATTTTCAATCAGCTGAATGCAAAAACTTTTGATACATATTAATTTACACTTTACACTGCACTTCAAACTCAATAAGTATTCGTTGAAAATTACAAAAAATTTTAACTTATTTTCGGTTCCTCTAGGTCCCTTACATAAACAGCAAAAATTTTTGCCCTTTTTACAGAGCTTGTGCCTTGGACTATATACGAAAAAAATTTTATCAAAAAAAGTACCCTGGACTACCGAAACAAGCATCCGATTGACCCAATATATCAAAATTTGCATATAAAAACAGTGAATTGCATAAGCAGAGCCGTTTTTCAACTAATACTATCCGTAAAAACAGCTATCAATTGATAGAGAAAAAAATTTCTTATCAGCTGAATGCAAAAAATTGTTATACACTTTTGTTTTCACTTTACAATGCAGTTTAAACCGAACGCATATTCTTTAAAAATTACAAAAATTTTAACATATTTACGGTTCCTGCGGGACTGTTACATGAAAAGCTAAATAGTTTGCCCTTTTTATACAGCACATCCCTTAGTCTAAACATAAAAAAAATTTAGCAAAATAAAAGTACCCTGAACTCCCAAAACAAGCGTCCGATTGACCCATTATACCCAAATTTGCATATAAAACAGTGCATTGCATGAGCACAGATTTTTCTCAACGAATAATCAATATCATTCGTTGGAACAGTTACCACTCGATAGAGAAAAAATTTCCTATTCGCTAAATGCAAAAATTGTCATACATTTCACTTTACACTTTACGCTGCGGTTTAAACATAATAAGTATTTGTCAAAAATTACAAAAAATTTTAATTTATTTTCCGTTCCTGTAGGCCCCTTACATATACAGCAAAAATTTTTGCCCTTTTTACACAGCTTGTGCCTTGGACTAAGTACAAAAAAATTTTATCAAAAAAAAGTACCCTGGACAGACCCATAGGAACCGTAAATATGTTACAATTATTGTAATTCCTAAAGAATATGTATTTAGTTTAAACAGTAATGTAAAGTGTAAAGTGAAGTGTATAACAACTTTTTGCATTCAGCTAATAGGAAATTTTTTCTCTATCGATTGGTAGCTGTTTCAACGAATGATATTAAACATTCGTTGAGAAAATCTCTGCTCATTCAATGCACTGTTTTATATGCAAATTTGGGTATAATGGGTCGTTCGGACATTTTTTTGGTAGTTCAGGATACTTTTATTTTGATAAATTTCTTTCTATATTTAGACCATGGGTAAAAAGTGCAAAACCTTTTGCTTTGCACATGAAAGACCCGCAGGAACTGTAAATATGTTGGAATTTTTTGTAATTTTTAATGAATGTATACTAAGTTTATACCGCAGCATAAAGTGTAAAGTAGAGTTTAAAACAATTTTTTGCATTCAGCTAATAGAAAATTTTTTCTCTATCGATTGGTGGCTGTTTCAACGAATGATATTGATTATTCGTTGAGAAAAATCTGTGCTCATGCAATGCACTGTTTTATATGCAAATTTGGGTATAATGGGTCAATCGGACGCTTGTTTTGGTAGTTCAGAGTACTTTTATTTTGCTGAAATTTTTTTTATGTTTAGACTAAGGGATGTGCTGTATAAAAGGGCAAACTATTTTGCTTTTCATGTAACAGACCCGCAGGAACCGTGAATATGTTGAAATTTTTGTAATTTTCAAAGAATATGTATCAAGTTTAAACTGCAGTGTAAAGTGATAAATAAAGTGTATAACAATTTTTGCATTCAGCTGATAGGAAATTTTTTTCTCTATCAATTGGTAGCTGTTTTTACGGATAGTATTCGTTGAAGAAAGGTTGTGCTTATGCAATGCACTGCTTTTATAAGCAAATTTGGGTATATTGGGTCAATCGGACGCTTGTTTTGGTGGTCCAGGGTACTTTTTTTTGATAAAATTTTTTTGTATTTAGTCCAAGGTACAAGCTGTGTAAAAAGGGCAAAAATTTTTGCTGTATATGTAAGGGGCCTACAGGAACCGAGTATAAGTTAAATTTTTTTGTAATTTTTAACGAATACTTATTGAGTTTGAAGTGCACTGTAAAGTGTAAATTAATATGTATCAAAAGTTTTTGCATTCAGCTGATTGAAAATTTATTCTTCTATCGATTGAAAGCTGTTTGAATGAATGATATTAATTATTCGTGGAGAAAATTGAATTTTAATAAAGGTAATGAAAAATGGTGAAATTGGCAAAAAATTCAATGTTTGGCGCACTGTAGCACAGCGAATTTTTGTTTTCATGTCAAATGAATAGCATCATGATGTTTAGAATAAAAAACTGTGCTTTATATGTTGTTTTGAGGTATGATTAATTTTTGACTTATCACAAAGTTGGTCGAACTTCTCAGAAATTGTGTCTTAATTATTTCAAATGCTTATTCTTATTTTTAGGCAAATCTAAAATATTTTGAAAATATCTTTTTTGACATTCTCTAACCAATATTCTTTTAGCAAGATCTAATTCTTCCGTTTCTATTGCTCAACTTCATTTAATATCTCTTAGAAAATTATTATTTGTTTCCATTTCTTTGACTGGCATTGTCTTTATCCTTATAAATCAAAGGACATATACTATAGCTCTTTCTGCCTTCATTAAACTCGAAAATCGTATAATGTTGAACATAGACTCTTCATGGTTAGCTAGCACATTTGAAAACACATTCTTGCTCTATTTCTTCTGTTAGAGCAAAATATTCACTCATCTCTATATCATTTAAATTAAATTCATAATTTGGCCATTCATTCATCAGCAGAATCAGAAATGAAGGTCCATGCTACCATTTAGAGCAATTAAATCCATTTCTGACATAACTACGGAATATATTTTTCTATACAAAATATGGGTAGCTAAATCTGCTAGATTTTCTTCACTTTTTACATATTTAGATAATGAATATTTTGATGAATTCAATTCTCGAAGAGGAATTTTAAGAAATATACTGAGAGGACAGCATGTGAGGTGCATCATTTACAACACATGCTTGATTTCGATCTAAGTCCAAGATTTTAGCTCAATTGGTTCATTATTTGCAATGGTAGAGGTAGCAATAACGGACTGCATGACAAAGGGCAAGGAAGTGACAAAGGACCAGAAAGTCAGAAAGCCAGTAAATGACGAAGGACCAGGAAGTCAGAGGACCAGGAAGTCTAATTTATATATACACACTTCATTACTCCTTAGGCCCAATTTACTCTCTAGCTCAGCTAGGCTTACTCGAATTTGCTTTACAACATTCATTTACTCTATACTTAAGACTTAATTGCATAATCAGCCAGGTGAACATAAAGGGCCATGGAGCCATACACTGCTTGATAAATTTCTATAATGCTTAGACTTGTTTTACACCTTGGTTTACCTAAGCTTAGTTTACGCTCACATCCAGTCCTTTGGCTTAGTTTTGTCTTACTTTGGCACATTTTAGAGACATATTTGAGACTGAGTGACAGGCACACATGGGCGTGGGGGGTTTGGAAGGGGGTATGCACTCCCCCCAGAAGTTGAAATACCCCCCCCAAAAATCAAAATACCCCTCCCCCTCCAGAAAATTTTTTTTGCTTTTTTAGCAATTTTTGATGCCATTGGATAGAGCTTGATGAGCAACGTCGAAAAATGGTGTTTTTTTCGCCATACGGCCATTTTTAAGACCATTTTTTGACCTTTAAAAATTTTTCAGCCCCCAGAAATTTTTCACTTCCCCAGAATTTCGGTGCTGCCCACCTATGGTGACAGGGGTAGCAAGAGCGGAACCCTGCTTCACAGTCCATCTGCTTAGTTTTGTCTTACTATGGCACATTTAAGGCAATTTTTAGACTGAATGGCGTTGGTAGCAAGAGTGGACCACTGCTACATTGTAGGGGATTTGTTAGGGGAAACATGCTCGACATGTTAGGTGGGACCATACATGGGCAGCAAGAAACTTCTGTGGTGCACGATTTTTAAAGGTCAAAAAATGGCCTTAAAAGTGGTATATTGACAAAAAACACCATTTTTCGACGTTTCGCATTGAGCACTATCTATTGGCATCAGAAAATTGCGAAAAAAACTTAAAAAATTTTAAAAATTGAATAATGGGGGTATTTAGATTTCTATGGGGGTATTCTGGTTTCTCAGGGGGTGCATACCCCCAACCCCCCACACCCAGGTGTGGGTGAGACTCCCCCTCCTCCCGGAGCTAGATAGCAATGAATATAATAGTATTTTATCCATACTTCACACTTAGTTCAGGTTTAATCCTAGTTTAATCTTAGGCTTGTTTTACACCTTGCATTGCTTAGGCTTAATTTACCACTTCCACTCCTCAACTATGTCCTATCCTTAACCATTGTATATCCTTAACCATTGCCTATTTTATAAAACTACCTATCCTAACCATTGCGCCCTGGCCCCAACCTCAGGGCGCAAAGTTCCACCCCCTCGCCTATCCTTAACTATTGTATATGTTATAGCATTAGCCTATCCTTAAACATTGCCTATCCTTAACCATTGCCTATCTTGTAGCACTGCCTATCCTTAACCATTGCGCCCTGGCGCCTACTCCCAGAATGCAAGGTTCCACTCACACATGGGCGTGGGGGGTTTGGGGGGTATGCACCCCCTCAGAGATTAAAAATACCCCCCCCCCCAAAAATCAAAATACCCCAAATTTTTTTTTGCTTTTTTGGCAATTTTTTGATGCCATTGGATAAAGCTTGATGAGAAACGTCGAAAAACGGTGTTTTTTGCCATACAACCACTTTTAAGACCATTTTTTGACCTTTGAAAAATTTTTCACCCCCTCCAGAAATTTTTTCAATCCCCCCAGAATTTCGGTGCTGCCTACCTATGGTTCCACTCCCTTGCATATCCTTGACAATTGCCTATGTTATAGCATTAGCCTATGTTATAACGTCGCCCATCCTTAAGAATTGCCTATCCTCAATCATTGCCTATGTTATAGTATTGCCACTAGGCCACCACGTATAACTACTCAAACATATGGCTATCTGCTGCTGAAAACTTATGAATATGACTCCCTGATCCTTGCTTAGACACATTATGCGACTAAACTTGAGCACAAAAGGGGTGAGTATCATACGTGGGCAGCAAGAAAATTGTGGGGTGGGGGTGGTGCAAGATTTGTCAAAGGTCAAAAATGACCCTAAAAGTAGTTCATATGGCGAAAAAACACTATTTTATGACGTTTTCATCAATGCACTATCTATTGGCATCAAAAAATTGCGAAAAAAACGAAAAACATTTTCAAAAATTGAATTCTGGATGGTATTTTGATTTCTGGGGGTAGGGGTATTTTGGTTTCTTGGAGGGGGATGCATACCCCCAATTCCCCCTACGCCCAGGTGTGGTGCGTATATATAAATATGACTTCCTGGTCCTTTGAATTCCTGTTCCTTTGACTTCCCAGTCCTCTGACATCCTGGTTCTTTGACTTCCGGATCCTTCAGAAAATGGTACCTACCATTATGTAGAAAACATAGGACGACTTTTCCACACGTTTTAACATAGCTGTACCACTGAAATACGCACGGGGGATCTCTATACTACTGCACACACCTGGGGGTGGGGGTTTAAGGGGGTATGCAACCCCCAAGGAAACAAAATACCCCCCCAGAAATCAAAATACCCCCAGAATTCGATTTTTGAAATTCTTTTAGTTTTTTTCGCAATTTTTTGATGCCAATGTATAGTGCTTGATAGAAAACGTCGAAAAATGGTGTTTTTTACGCCATACCACTATTTCTTAGGCCAATTTTTGACCATTGAAAATTCTTGCTGCCCACGTATGATGGCATGGCTTTGCTTTATACGTACCTACATGTACCTGCGTATAAGTTCATACATATGAGCGTAATTGTGCCTGAACTCTAAATCTTCTACGAAAACCAAGCATCTTCAAGTTTGCTGATAAAATACCACCTTTCGGGCATCAAAACAAAATTTCTGAAAATGAACGTGCAACAAAACTTAAACTATACATATGAGCAGGAAAATTACTTGATTTTATGTTGGTTACCTGCATGTAAATTTGTGTTATTGCAGTGATCTTAAGATAGTATACATCTATTAGAATGACTGCGCTGAGTAGTTGATCAAAATTTGGCCTATTTTTACATGACTATGATAATGAATAAAAATTTTAAAATCAATATTACCGCATTTTTGCATTATTTATTATTTCATTCTAGCTTAATTTAAACAAATTTATCAATTCTACATTTCTAAACAATTTTCCTTCATACTGTGCATTGCATAGTAATACCAATTTGCTCGAAAATTTGAGGCCTTTTTGTAGATGTATTCAAATTTTATGAGAATTCAAATACATATGTACATAAGTAGCTGTTTTTTGAGACAATTGATATGTAAGTAAACCTACATACATAACTGCAGTGCATTAACAAGAACCAAAAGAATTCAGTTTAAGCTACGAGAAAATATAAAATTGAGTCTCCTTAGAAATATTTTTTGTCAGAGCATATTGTACGCGCACAGAATAAACAGGCTGCATGTATGTATGTCAGTTCAATTTTGTTGATCTAAACTTTAACTCTGAATCTTTCTTATCCTACTTTTTCTGCCCAAGCTGTGCATTAAAAGGTGGGTTGTACCTATAAATGCATCATTTAGCCTGATTGTCAGACTGCATAAATTATGTAAATAAAAGGCCAGCCTGATGCTTACATTAATTGTGCGTTTTTGATGCAAACTGTACACTTTTACATTTTGTAGGTACCTACATACTTCTATATACCTACGTTATTTATTTGACCAACAGAAATGCAACCGCTCTTTCGAGCATGGTGCGGAAGAGGGCTGAGCTAGATATTTCGAGTTTTTCAATCATTTATGCACATTTTTTCACTTTTTTTGAATAAATAGCAGACAAAATTTCTGATCTGGAGGGTGCTAGGAACAATTTTGCGATTTTCACTATCGTTTGTCTTCAAAAATGATGCAGAAAATCTAATATCTGCTAAATATCACCGGCTAGGACATACCATAGGTGGGCAGCACTAAAATTCTAAAAGGGGTGCAAGATTCTTCAAAGGTCAAAAATGGTCTTAAAAATGGTAGTATAGCAAATGAAGAAAATTTCTTAATGTTTCTCATTGAGCACATTCCATTGGCATCAAAAAATTGCGAAAAAATAAATTCTGAGAGTTATTCGGCCTTCTGGTATAAGAGTGCATACTGCATACCCTTTGCCCACGGTTGGTACATACCTATCTGGCTCATTGTTCAGTTGGGGTAATGCCCTCTTACCATACATGGGCCGCAAGAAATTCTGGGGGTCTGGTTGAGTAAAATCGCCAAAAGTGTTACTGAATATAGAGCAGGGTCTACACTAACCTGCACGGGGTGTAAAACCCCCAGATCCCACGCCCATATATTTTCCTTGCGCCTAAGTGCATGTTTGACGCTTGTGTCATTTAGTCGTTTTGCTTAGTGAATTTAATATAGGAAGATGACGTATTTGCGATCTCTTTTTATGTTTATAATTCTTTTCCTTTCTTATACGCAGGCAGGACAAATTAATGAGTTTGGTGACCTTTATTTGAAAAGGACTTGTGTGCATTTTCGCTTATAGTATCGATTCTTTCAGCATCTTTTGATAGACAGAATCATTGTGATCAGTTCGAAAAAGTTAGAAATTTTCCCAATTTTTTACGAAAAATATGCATTGTTAATTTTGAAATCGGCATAAAGCACCAAAAAATGGTCGAGAGATTATTATAATAGGTAAAAAAGTCCTTCTTTTGTCAATAAACAACTCTTCTGACGTAAGAAAATAAACTATATAGTCAAAAAGTCAGTAAATGTCGTTTATGGAATTTTTTATGAGTTTATGAGTTTATAATTTATAATTTATAATTTATAATTTATGAGCTGGAATCATTTGAAAAATTGTGATGAAAACAAAAATTGCTAAAATCATCAAAAAATACATTTCTCTCTATTAAGCCCAACTATTTTTTGACAAAAGGGGGTCCCTACGTCCCTCTAAATCCGTACCTCAGCTTTAATAGCTTATATACATACAAATCTTGTTGTGCACCTCAGCTTTAATAGCTTATATACATACAAATCTTGTTGTGCCTATCTTTGTGCCTATTCTTAAAAACTTTTTCTTACCAGTCAATTGTTTTGTAACTCGGTTTTATCCACTTACTTTTCTTCTTTAGTAAGTGTTGCAGTCTGTGTCATATTATGTTTTCAACATTTTACGCGTATCATAGTCCTTCTGAAATCAATAAATGTATCTCACCTTTATCATACTCGTACATATGTACATGTGTATCGATCAAACCTATTTTAGCGTACAATGGAAAAATTTCATGTAAGTATTCTAGAAGCAACCGACAGCACAAAAATTTTCATGTTGGATCAAAACTAAATTTTAGTGTCATGTGAAATTAATTTTCATATTCAATCAAAACGAAATTTTTGTGCCATCATAATACTAACCTTAAGTGGCAGCCAGTTACACCCTAATTGTTCACTTAGATACAACAGATTATTTTTTACAGTGTACATTATTTATTTGACCAACAAAAATGCAGCCGCTCTTTTGAGCGCCATTTGAATGAGGTCTGAGTGAATTATAACTAGAAAATTTTTCCAAGCCGGTGTCACACCTTGAAGTGTCTGGCACCTTAAAGTGTCCGGGCCACAATAACCTGCTTAAAAGCGAGAAAAAATGTATTTAAACATTGGGGTAGAGGGGGCATCATACGTAGATGTAAAAGGATAGGGTTTGAACCCCCAAAATCCAAAGTCTCTCGCCGAATTGGTAGATCCGTAGAATTGAATAATATAGCGTTTTTTCTGTTGACTGCTAAAATTTGGTCCGCTGCCCATGCAAAGTAGCAGGCATTTAACAACCCAAAGTTTTGGTTGGGGGTTCGCTGATCATTAGGGGGAAGGCGCGAACTTCAATTTTTTTGATATTTGAAAGAATGCACCTAAAGTGGCTAGAAATCGCAAGTTTTTGCAAAAAATCGGGGGAGGGAATAAACAATTTATGTTTATTTATATTAATATTTTTATATTTACGATTTGGTTATGGGAATCTCCACCATACCTGGGCGTTTTTAAGGGGGTTCAGGGGGTATGCACCCCCCTGAGAAACCTAAAAACCCCTGTGACGTACAAGCCTAAACTTCCTATTCAAGATATACTAGATAGTCTACATGTATATTATTCAAATAGACAACTAAGCTTATGTGAACTTTAGCTACTTAGTTCTTTTGACTTAAACTAATTGCTTTATTCTGTTTTATTACTTTTCTTACATAGTTAGCAAACGTCGCCCAATTATCACAGTGTCCACATTCATTTTAAGCTGTTTTACACCTTCTCAACATTTTTCGCATATGAATTCAACGTGCTTAATTTATGACCTCAAAAATAGTTGAAAAGCAATTTTATCCTATGTATACGTGACTGCCGTTCTTCTGTGTTATAAAGCAATATTTAAGTTGCGTGATATGAGTGTTCAGTTTAGTTTTACCCAATTTTTTGTTAGTTGACGGTGGAATATTTTTAGTGAAGATTCGTCCTTAATACCTCGCTAGTGAGTTTTAATAAGTATATTATAGTCGTACTTAAGCATTATCCCCTTACATTATATGGTGAGACTGACAGTTAAAAGATTTTGATTAAAAAAACTTGACCGAATCTGTAAAAGGAAATTTTTAAAGTTATTAAAGAAATTTCCAAATTATTCTCACTGGTTTAATTTTGCTGCTTGTGTGAAAGCAGACTTACATATTTTCGTTCAGCATTGTGCTAATTTTTTTCTCTGCATATGTAAAGCAGATTTAATTTCTATTGCTTATCTTGTGTGAAAGCAAACTTTATTTCCTTACTTGTTGTGGAAGCTTGTTGTTTTTTTCTCATTTTCGTTATTTTGTTGTCTGACAATATTTGTCGAGACCCCCGAATCTTGCAATTTTTTTCCATTGTTTAAATACTGGAACACAGGAGTTCAATTCCTATTAGAACTCATCTCCAAGGTTCTCTGTCAGGAAACCCCCGTAAACTAACTGTGAGCGAGGAATTCCAGAAAGTCATAATTGAAGCAAAGTTATCTCTACTAAAAACACCTGAACCAAATAGAATGCCTGATCAAGCTAAACATTTGGATAACACAATAAAAAATTCTCTTTGCACAGTAATCGAGCCGTTGACCCAAAGGCTCGATAATTTAGACATAAAATTTGACAAAAATCTTCAGCCAGTGAATCCTGCTCTCGACAATGAGAGGCGGAACTATTTTCCAGTCAATCCTTTATTGAATTTACGCCCTCTCCCGATTTTTAGTGGAGCTTTTGGCGAATGCTTTTCCGACTGGATTGAGAAATTTAATCAGTTTTTAAAGTTACAATGTATTCAATATGATGATGAACACAAAATAGCGTTTTTACAAGCAAATTTATCAGGTGCAGCGCAAGCAGCCCTACAGGACATTGAGTGCACCCTCACACTTTCATTTTCGTTCGATGAATTTATTAATAAATTAAAGGAATACTTTCCAGACGGCTGAGACGCCAATGTTTTTAACAGTTTCTGTATGATAAAAAACAAAAACCTAGTGAAGGTGTTTAAGTTTTTCTCGAAAATTTGAGGAAAATGGCTAGAATTTCTTACCCAGATCTACATAACCTAGCAAGAGAATCAATTTTTAAGCCAATCTTTTTACGAGGACTTTTGCCCAAAATCAAGCAAGGAATCAAGTTTCATGATTTTTCTTCTCTGAGTGACGCCCAAAAAGCAGCATTATACATAGAATTCAACTAATTCGTGATCAACTGGTACCCAATGCAGACACTAATGACTCAAATCGTATTTTTTCCAATTCAGGCAAGGATGACATCAGCGAATTAAGAGGAAAAATTAATTTTTTGACGGATCTTATTTTGAACGACCGGCAAATGCGGGACAGAAGCAGCAGGATAATTCCACCGGCAGTAATTCTACCCAGGCAATATACACCTTTTAACACACAACGTAGCACTAATTATAATAATTCTAAGAAATCAGTTCATTAGTAATACATCTAATCCAAATCGAGATAATTATAATACAGGCACTAATAATTTAAGCAGACAGCATAATAATTATCGGAATAATGCTTCACCTCACCCAAATGATGTGCGTTTTCAGAACCGTAATATGAATTCTACCTCAGCAAGACTATCAAAAAATTTTAACAGATTTAACAGTAGCGTTGATGTAAGAGAACATATGCAATCCTTAGACTCAGATGATCAAAATGTTAATTGCAACTTCGCCCCACCAAAACCTAATCGTGCTGGTGCAAGTGTTAATTGCATTGATTTAGTATTCTATCCATTAAGCATAAATAGTTTTGACTTCAAACAAAACAACTTAGAACCGCGTCGGGGATCAAAGAAAGAAAAAGTGCATCCCCAGCAGCAAACTGTGGCTCAAACTCCGAGGTTGCAGTCGCCTGATCATGAATATCGTTTGGCTCCTCGTTTTGAAACTGATGCAACAATGGATTGTTTAGAGGCCAGACTACTAACAACTTGCGCAGGCATTCGGGAGGCTACGCGTAGTCTTGGAGAAATACACGGGCAGTTCAGCAATGAGCCCTGTCCGAGTGCACGTAATATCATATTTTCAAGGAAAAAAATCCCACCCGGGAAAAAAAATAATACCACTATATTTCAGCAATCGTCAAAATCACAGAGTCAGACGAGGATCAAGACTAAAACCAAGAAAAAGGTCCACAGTTCGATTTATGATTCTAGCTTTAGTCATAGTTTGTCATTATTGAAACCTTCCACAAAAAGGTCCTTTATTTCTATTTTTTCATTTGCATGCAGTTCATGCTAGGGAGAATAGAAAGCTTGCATATTTGCGGTACTTCTAGAGAGGTCACCCACTCGAAATTCCAAGGAAAGTTTCTTGCATATGGCCCAAGAATTTAATTAATCGACCTCAAAAACTAAATGTGAATGTTTTTGTACCTCTTGATAAACCTATTACTTTTCCGGCTCAGAAATGCTTAATCCGAAAATGAAAAGTTTGCACAAATGTTGGATTTTTCGGTTCAAAGGGACTACTAAGTGACAATGTGAAAATTGAGAATGTACCCCCAGAAATTTGCAAAAACGTTGTAAAAATGAAAATTTTTATGGGACAACTACTAATACTGATGCCGACTGGCATATAGTCGACAAATAATTTGCTACCTTTTAAGTACCACTGGTGTTGCAAGCAAGTGTGTGGGGAAGTGCAAAACTTCATGCTTGAGTTAGGTACAATAGCAACATATGATGGTAAGACAATATTTAGTGATTTGGGTGATGTAGGTGGTTGTATGGCTAATGCAAGTCAATGTTTAAATAGCAATGGTACAATAGTCTGGAATGAAACAGACATTGTGCCCGCATGTCTTCTTTCTTTTAAGGGCCATTACAATGCTTTATTTAGTGACCATTATATAATTGTTGAGAGGTTACAAGCATCTTTTAGTATTAAAGCAACTTATAAGGCATGCAGCCACTTAAGTGCAGCATTTCACACTCATCAGGGTGCGATTTTACAGTTTAATGTGAGTGCTAGACCCGATTTTAATAATTACGCAGTAAGCAAGAGTTACTCAAGTGATAGTGATCCTGTTAATGCAAATTTAAATTATTTCGAATATCATATGATAAATTCTGATAAAAATAATTTTCGTTATATGTGGACTGAATTATGTAATCATGCACAACAATATCTAGATTTTATATGGCAATTACTACAGTTTGATGCAACATTAGGAGCATGTGCTTTATTACAGCGGAATGATATTTCTGCTCAATTTGTGGGTGAATCTCTTACAGTATGGCGTTGTAAACAAATTTAGAATGCGAGAATATTGCATAATCATAAGATAAATGATACCTGCTATGTAAATATTCCAGTTTTCCTAAAAAATGAACCATTTTTTGTAAGTCCAGGTTCTTCAGATCTCGTATCATTTTCCCCAAAAATTGATTGTAATCATTGTACAGTACCAATCTACCATAATGACACAAAGTAATTTACCCAATCTGGGCCCATCCATGTAAGCAAGGTACCATTAAATTTATTGTTGAAGGGTGACCACCACTGACCATACCGTTTTTCAGTTTGATGCTCCAGCAGTTTTTCACAATAAACTTGCGGAATTGCCAGTAAGCCTTTTGTACCTAAAACAATATGTTTTTCGAACTCACGCGCTTGAAAATAAGTTGAATAGTGTCTTAAAATACACTTCTGACCTATCTATAGTACCTAATTTGCTCTGCATGATGCCCTTACAGGTGTTGGCATGGGTGTAAAGAACGCAGTGAGTAAAGTTTATAATTTGCTGGAACATTTTGTAGAAAAAATACAGAAAAACTTTAATTCTGGTCTTAATTCTCTCATTTCTGGACTCGTACAATTAATCATTAATGCAGTCCTTATTATACTTGTCATGGCTGGTCTAGGATATGTAGCATATTTATGCTTTATGTTCTATATGTATGCAAACAAAAAATATGCTTTACAATAATTGATTCTAACTCAAATAATATTGGTACTGCTCTTCTTGCTTTATTTAAAATGTACAAGAAAAATAGATTTTCTGATTTAACACCAGTCGTGTCTCACAAAACTTCAGCGGACAATCACATAAAAATTCACAATGCATCAGTCGCAACTATAGAATGATGTCAGACAAACATTTTTATAAATAATGATAATGAAAGTATACAAAATCCTGTTAATAACTTTATAGCGTGAGATTGTTTAGCAGATTTTGTGTTCGATAGAGCGTCCTTTACTCGGTTTTGTCCCAGGCAGCTTTGGTAAATTTAGTGCTTGGTCATCTGGCAATGATCTCTTATATTCTGACAATCCTTTAAATGGGGATGATGCCTCTGTATCAGATATTGTTGATATAAATATTGAACGACGAACGCCTCATATTACTGTTGTAATAAACGGTAAGCTTGCAGTTGATGCACTAATAGACACCGGAGCAGTCTTTTCACTTGTTGACGCTAAAATTGTTAAGCAACTTAAGGATACCCCTATTTTCCCTACCTTCGCTCAACCATTAGCAGCAAATGGAGACTTTATACCCTTAATAGGTGAGTGTTTTCTCACAATTCCAGTCGCAGACATTGAAGAAACCATCTTAGTGCATATTCAGCAAGATTGCAGCGAACCTCTGCTTTTAGGATCCAATTTCGTTTTAAAAATTATCAATTTGATAACAAAAAACAATTTGTAAGGCTTAAAGGAATGAAAATATTGTGCACTGGATTACTTTACAACCCGCCCTTGAAAAGGAGGTGCAGTTACTGTTGTAGACACATGTGAGATACCAGCACGTTCTATCATGCTAGTTTCTGTAAGCGTCTCATCACAGTATAATAAAGTAAAAAAGTTCAGTTCGAACCAGACAATCAACACTCTGATTATGGAGCGTATTTTGCAGCTTCCATAAACACTGTAAAAGATCAACATATTTTAGTCCAAGCACTTAATCTTCCTGCTTATCCGATCAGACTCTATCAAGGCATGCATATAGGAAACATAAAGTTTTATGAGGATATGGGGAATACTGAGTCAGAAAATTTTATTTTGACTTTAGTGAACAAAAAGCCAGAATTGAAAGAAAAATTGCGCACATACATCTTTCAGCATGCAGTTATATCTGATAATCTGCTCCAAAAAGGAGAAAATGAAACTCATAGAAGTACTTCGTCTTTTTCCTACCCTTTATGCTCTAAATGAGAAAGACACGGGAAGGACTCATTTAGTCTCCCACACTATTAATACTGGAGATCCTTAGACCAGTCAGTAGTATAGCCGTGCGTCCCTAGGGTGCAACGTTATAACATAGCCTGTGTTATAGCATAGGCGGAGGGGCTCAGAGAATCTGCGCCCTGGCTTTTCTCAGGGAGCAATGCTGCAAGCATAGGCTGTGCTTAAGCATAAGGAAGGTCGCGACCTGCTCGTGGGAGGGGGCGCAACGCCAGGAGAGGGGAAATTTCCATGGGGGAAATTTCCAAGGGTAAAATTTCCCAGGGGGAAATTTCCCTGGGCAAAAGCTTGAAATAACTATAAATCAAGAACCAGTGGTCGGATTGGGCTGAAATTTTAGGGTTAGGATGAACACCTTATTAGCAAACTATTACAAAACTTTTGAGGGAGCACCTACAGTATACCAGCATCAGTTTACACTTGTGCATAAGTCGAGAACCAATGGCCGGATTTAGCTCAGACTTCCATGGGTAAGATGTATATAGACTGAGGCATGCGCTGCGCACAGAATTTTTAGCGCGCAGCCTACAGTATACCAATTTACTTTACACTTTCTTATATAGCACTATATCTCAAGAACTATGGGGCGGATTTAGCTCAAACTTCCAGGGTAAGATATATAAATTGTTGCTGCGCTATGTACAAAATTTTAGCGCGCAGCCTACAGTATACCAATTTTTGTTTACACTACTTGATTTTAAGCAATTTTAAGGATCAATTGGGTGCACGCGCTTAGGCAGGGGGTCCAGAGTCAGACAGGGGACACTCCCTGGCTTAAATATGGAATAATTATATTGCTATTTTGGCTGCAGCATTATGCTGTAAAATATCGTTTTTAATAAAGCGAATAATGTAGAGGATGGTTAGAGTGCATAAAATTGCAATACAACTCAGAATCTCATTAGAAATTGCACCAAGCTCTTCTTTATGTGAGCATTTTTTGTTACTTTCTAGGCACCTTCCCTCAACATTAATTCCATAGGTACAAATTTCATAGACTCAAGTTTTGGAAAACAGGTGGTTAAATTCTTCCAATCAGAAACTTGAAAATCGCAGCTGTCTCTCAAAATCATGTTTTGAACTGATCTTGGAAGCCTATTATAGTCTGCTAAATTGTGACACACTACGGTAGACTCATTTGCATAATGATCACAGGTTTGTATTTATAGCCGATACCTGAAATGCAATTTGACAATTGTTTTGCCAAATTCAAAAGGCACAGGTTTATCTTGATCACTTTTAATATTCACTTCAATGGTATTGAATGATTTTTTGAGCACAGGTATATAATGCGGACTGATATATGCATGATTAACAATATCCATATATTTTCCTTCTATATTCACAACCTGCAGAAGCGGTGCAAAAACATTTCCAACGATTTGAGGCTCAACTATATCGCAATATACGTAAAAGTTATGCATTCCACCCAGCATGTCGGGTGAATGGTGCGCAACTATGTTTAATTCTTTTTTGACAGTATAATCTA
Source organism: Mermis nigrescens (assembly GCA_036768485.1). NCBI lineage: Eukaryota > Metazoa > Nematoda > Enoplea > Mermithida > Mermithidae > Mermis > Mermis nigrescens. The sequence goes on from JAVLUZ010000334.1 coordinate 56,027, forward strand.
TATTGCTAAGCTGGTTCTCTAGAAATCCTAGCATATACATTAAATGCTTTGTCAGCTTTACACTTTGAATATATTCAGTATTGATTGTTAAGTGACAAAATTTCCTATTTTCATCATACTTTATGCCAAAATATTGCATGTAATCAAATTTGTCTATTTGGCTGACCGTTTTTATTCCATTTCTCATGGCTTGAATAAGGTCATGTATATTTAAATATCTTGCTCGAGGAATAAGCAATTTTTGTCGCACATTGTTTTTGATGTCGTAAAACTGTATCATATTCTGCTCCTCGGCAACATTGTGCCATGTATTTGCATAAATTATTTCAGCTAACCCAACCTCCCAGTCGCCAGTTAATGCGATTTGTCTAGGCAGATTGGTAACAAAAGTGGCTGCAGTATTTGTTTCTTGTGAATTGCTCGGAAGCGTTATGTAAAACTGTTTCATATCCATTTTTTTATAACCTTAGTTTATTGAAATATTTATAAAGTTTTTTTACTGAGCATAGATAGAACAATGTTTGTGAAACTTATGCCTTTGCTCATGCAGACCAAAAAGTAGATACACATATGACCACAGCTGATTGAGAAAAGCCCTTGTACTCGCATATTATTGTATGTAAATGAGAGCGCATTATCAGAAATGTATTTATGCAATTGCACAGGTGGTTCTAAGCCATAGCTGTCAAAATAGTTGCAATGCTTCTTATTTTGAAAATAAATTGCGACCCAGTGTGATCCTGGTTCCTCACTGGGGTCCAAATTTACAACTAGAGCCGCAGGGTAGGTTCTTATAGGTGGCAGACGATCTATTGGGAAAACGCCTGCAAATGTATTATTATGTTTGAGAATTTTGAATATTTCAATAGTGTTCATGTTTATGCATCATAGTCATGAAACGTGTTTCGGTTTTTATCAATCATTATTAAGTTATCAAATTCAGCATATATAATGATTTCAATGCCAGAATCGGGCAAATTCTCAGAGAATCTAACAGCGATGCTTGTTGTTCCTTCACGGACTAGGTCCCAGTGTCCTCCATCATCTGCATCAGGAGTCAAATCGAACACAAAGAAGCAGTGACTTGTTTTAAAATCTTCTCTGCTAATGAAATTACCTTCATGCCCAATATCTAATGCATCAAACATCTGAGTATAGGCTTGCAAGTACCTGTCATGTTTAAATGAAATGCTGAGTGGGTAAGCAGGATACGTTATACCTCCACACGTTACTTTTACATCATTTATGCTGAACGGTTTGAAGTTGAAAGGCGATTTTGCTAGATTGCCTCGATAAGCACTGCCTTCAACACATGCAAATACAATACGCCGAGGGAGCTGACCAGTAAACAATGTATAATTGGGCGTTTCTCTAGCAGGATTTGAAATGTGCAAATTGGTCAAAGCTACTCTCCTTATGGGATATTTTGCTGTATAGGAAAGCATTGTTTGCTCAAGAGCTAAATTCACAGTGTCCAAAACCTCAACTTTTCGAATAAATAATTTCATTTGTGAGACTTTCAAGTCAAGGCTGACATCCTCAAAGCACTGCAAAACAAACGCATTATTATTTCTGTGTAATTCTAGGCGGAAATCGGTAAAATTAACTAAAAATCTGTCTTGCAAGAACATGTCAATGTGCAGTGGGGCCGCAACTTCCACAACATTTTCATCTTTAAACATTTTTGAGCGTTTTTTGAAAGCTTCATTGTCTTTTGTGTCAACATCACTTCCACCTTCGTGAAAGTACAGCGCAGATTGCAAATGCGAATGCTTGGCATCATACCCATAATTTAATTCGGTTTCAAAATACGATCTATATGCATATTTATCAGAGCTGTCAAAAACTAATTTGCCTCCTAAAAAGCATTTTACTTGCTTAAAGAAAGTCTTACCAATAAGATTGATAGGCGCATAGTCAGGCACTGCTGCTCCAGCAGCAACTACTGGTTTTTTGATTCTCAATAGCATGTAAATGTAGTTTTTATTGAGCTGAATGTAATGTGGATCAGGAGGTACTCTAAATTCATATGGTCCCTCATTAGTAATAGGATTTGTAGGTTGAATTTCATGCCAAAAACCACGCTTTATCACTACTTGAGTAGGAGGGACCGTAAAAAGGTCCAGTTCAGTCTTGGTACTGGGGATAGATTTTTCGTTTACGAGAGCCATTTTTTTGTTTTGAAAAAGCATCTATCATGCTAGTATTTATAGACTTTGGGCGGCTACCAAGACCCTCTCCTTGCTGCTGCTGAAGGGCATGAGAGGCTTCATCAAAAAGTTGGGCAGCTTCTCGCTTTGAGTGTTCTTTAGTAGACTCAAAAAGCGGTTTTCCCTGGGCCAAATCAGATGCTATGTTTGAGCCTGCAACTAGAGCATGTTTCCCAACTCGCTTACCAATTGACTGCAAAACTGGGACTGCCATTCTAAAAAGCGAACGGAAAAAACTGCCAAGACCTACGCCCCGCTGGTATGGGATGCCTTTATACCCTTCCAACCCATAGCCTGTTTGGGCAGCCTGCCCTGTGTAGTAGTCCAACCAAATGTTGTAATCGTTAGGATTGAATTGAACGTGCATTTTTGTAATTTTGTTTTGAATAAATTATATGTGATAAGTATTTATAGACTTTCATCCCAGTCGAATTCCCCACCTGCAGCAAAAATCTCCTTACCTTGTCTATTTACTATACTTTCCAGTGGAACATTTGTGCGATTAAACACTTTCAGCAATTCTTTTGTGCCAGGGTGCCTGCTTATTTTCTTACGCTCACGTGCAAGATCATTAACTAAATCTGTAATGTTTGAGCCTTCAATTCTATTGCCATCTATCACAAGCTCACCATTAGGCTCAATTTCAATAAATGGGTTTGTACGAATGTAGTGAAGAAGGAGTTTTGCCTTTGGAATCTGATTTTTTGGCATACCAACAAGCACATTTTCATCACTCAATGCATTCTTTGCATCTGTCAACTATACTAGCTCTATATGGCTGCTGCTTTTGTTCATATAGTCGTTTAAATCTGCTAAGCACCTGATTGTATTTCATGAGTTTTATTTCAGGAGCTATACTTTTGCTATGCAAAACTTTTTGCAATTCATTATCCAAGGAATCTAGCACAACATCAATAGGTTTAGTCCGCTCGCTGATTTCAGCGGGTATAAGAATCATTTTTTCAGTATGTTTCATTTTCTACCAGCTATTGCATCAGCTAACAAACTACCAGCTATTGTAAGTATGGGAGTAAGTAAAAGAGGAAGAAAACCACCTTCCTGTATTATAATATCTTTCTTTTGTTTTGTAGTCGCCTGCTTATTGTTTGCCAGGTATCTTATTTGATTCTGATATCTTCGAAGTTTATTTATATCCTTTTTATCGAAAGGAATATTACCGTTCAGAAAGTTGTTTGCACAGTCACAGAGACAAAGGATTTGATCTTTGCTGGCAGTATTTATAATAGCGGTTCTTTGAGGTTTTTTTGCTTGACTTAGGAGATGTAAACAACCAATATTGCGTGTTAATCGTTCTTTACCCATTTTTTTGTCACAATATCTCTTCTAGTATTTATAGATTTCTGCATATAAACAGTTGGATGCCTGCTAAAAATATTTGTTTTAAGCCTGAGTTCATCTCTAGCATTTTGAGTTAGATCAATTAAAAGGTAACCATGTGGCTGAGAAGTAGCATCAGAATAAGCTTCTAGAAAATATTTAGCGTTGGCAGGATAGAGCTGTCTGGAAAGCATTTGTGCCTGTAGCTGATCAGCAGGGTGTTTGAATAAAACTATATAATCAGAGTTGATGCGTGAAGTTCTTAGACCATCAAAGAAAACGTTTTGAACAATGTGTATAATGCTAATGTTCCAATGATGACAACTCCTTGTAAAAAGTTGCACAATCTGGGCATTACCCTTGCTCTGTTGCATAAGATCATCGAGAATCAAAAGTTGAGGCACATGACTAAATTGTTTCAGGTAATTAAAATCAGGAAGCCCTTCTATGAATGAAACATCATTTAATTTTTTATAAAGAGGCTGATTTTCTGCGAAGCACCACCAAATCTTTTTAATTTTAGTATTAATTAGGCATGCTCTATTCTCAATTAATCGCTTGACAAATGTTGTTTTGCCTGACTTTGTTGGTCCTGAAACAAGGCAGGTGAAAGGATGTTGGAACATCATGGTTTTAGGTATAAATATAAGTTTATCAGGAAGTATTTATAGAAAAATGGTGACTATACAAAATATTTTACTGACTACAGCACTACCCCATACGCTTAACCTCGAAGAAATCTACCAGAAATTACCAAAGACTGCACAATACAATTATTTGAGATTTCCAGGAATTGTATTTCGACTACCTCAGGCAACATTACTGATTTTCAAATCAGGTAAAATTGTATGTGTTGGAGCCAAAACAGTGAAAGATGGTGAAAGTGCTATAAAAGCAGCTGTAGATGCATTAAATGCTAGAAGTGATGATTTAAAGGTGAAACCCCATATGTTTGCAGGTTCGGCAAATTTAGGGTTCTGCATTAATCTTTGCAAATTTTATGAGCTGGTGAAAAGAAAATGCATGTATGAAGTGGAATTGTTTCCTGGTTTAATATACAAATTCAGAAATATAACATTTTTGCTGTTCACAAGCGGAAAATTGATCCTTACAGGTGCAAAACAGGAGCATGAGTTGCACAGAGCATATAAAATAGTTTCAACAATGCTTGAGAAATGCAGGTTAGATACATAATATTTCAAACTTTACAAAAATATTCCAAACTTTACAAAAAATATTCCAAACTTTACAAAAAATATTCCAAACTTTACAAAAAATATTCCAAACTTTACAAAAAATATTCCAAACTTTACAAAAGTACTATGCTTAAGCATGTAAAATTATTTCCAAATTTTACAAAAAATATTCCAAACTTTACAAAAAATATTCCAAACTTTACAAAAAATATTCCAAACTTTACAAATTTTTAGATCAATACTGATGACATGGATGAAGTTATGTGTTCATCAATGATTTTTGTATGGAGGTTCGCAAAGTAAAACCTAGCCTCAGGGCTTAAAAATTCCCACAAGTTAAACAGCAGGCAAAGATCGCCCTTTTTCAGGCGTTTTCTGATAAACTTTGAGAAGCTCAAAATAGCATGATCATCAAATTTGAGCAATGTTTGCCTATACTGGTTGCTCATTTTTGGCCAAAAATAATCACCAATGGCATCATTAGACAAATGTGCGTATTGTGATAAACGATGTAGAATATGATTGAAAAAACACTGACCAATAGACTCCATTTTTGATCTTAAGATTTAACTTACTATTTATAGCTTTACAATATCAGAAACCCACGAGTCAAATTTAGGCGGGTAGCCTCTCCAGCGCACCAAATAATCAGTTTTCTTGCCTTTTTTACGAATTTTTATAATTTTTTCAATCACGAATAAATCATCTGATTTTGCACTAATTTTCTGCAGCTCGGTTTCGTAGAAAATACCCTCTAATTTTTCCCCCTTTTGATCTTCGAGAGTATAAACGGGTGGTGTGCGAGCAAATCTCTCTTTAACAATGAAATATTCTTCGGTCCAGTTGGGCCAGAACCCTTTTTCGAATGTGCGTTTCACTTTACTTATACGAACTTTATCACCAATATCAAATTTAAAGACAACGTTCGGTTTATCAATCCTGAATGCCTTGTTCAAAATTTCTCTTTCGTTTTTATAGGTAACGTTAGCGGGGGATGTACCAATGGTCCTATGAAAAGAATTATTATAATTTTCAAGCAAATCGGGCAAAATGTCAATATATTTAAATGTATTCTTTTTAGTGAAATATCGCCACATGCGTTCCTTAAGCGTACGATTAAACCGCTCAACAATACTAGCTTTCATTTCGCTTTTGGTCGTGAAAAAGTCAATAAATTGAGATTTCAAAAATTGCTGAAATTCCTTGTTTGTAAACTCAGTTCCCTGATCCGTTTGCAGTTTATATGGTTTACGGCCCGACGATTTGAAAATTTTCTGAAAAGATGCGATAATTTCTTTACCAGTTTTTGATTTAAGTGGCACTGACCATGCGTACTTTGAGAAAATGTCAATACAATTGAGTAGGTACTTAAAATTATGATTGTGGTCGGCTAACGATTGCAGATCAACCAAATCCGCTTGCCACTGCTCATCAACCCCGCTAACTATTACCTTGTTACGCGAATAATGTTTCTTTGCAGGTTTGTGTAGTGTATATGTGGGTTGCTTTTCCAGCCATGCTTTTACCTTTTCAAATTTTGTAGCTGGACGTAACTTTTTTACTCGAGCAAAAAGTTGATTCGCCCCCGTATACCCAGTTTGAGGGTCATAATATAATTTTGTCAACAATTTATCCATTTTTACATTTGTTTAATTTTTTAATATTTATGCTCTTATTGGCCGATCAAACGGATCGTTTCCGGCTCCCACCGCGTGGAGGTTAAGAGCAACGGGAGCCTGCGTTTTTCGAAAACGCACATTTTTCTGTAAATTCACAACACACGATCTACTTGTTGCAAAATACAGTTATCATACATGTTTTCCCACATGTTCTTTCCATTTTGATCAAAAGCCGCATACAAGCCACACAAAGAATCAATATCTTTTTCTAAAATGGCTGCTTTTAATTTTAATGCAAAAATCCAAAATGCTTCGCGTTTATCAATTTCGCGCTGTTCCTCCTTGAATGCATCGCTCATGTAACCCCAGAAACAGGAGCCTATACTCTGAACATTTTTGACGCTCAAGTAGCGATTGTTAGCTTTTTCAACCAGCTTTCGGACAAACTGGTGGTACGCTAGTTCACCGGGTGAAGACATGCTTTCTTTTAATAAGCTGCATATATAATATACATAACGCGTACCCTTATTTATAGACTTAGTAAGCTGTTTTGGCCTTTTCCTCCTCAGCCTGCTGATCAGAATAGCGCATTAGCACTCGTTTGCCTGCTTCTTGCATGGCTCTATTAAACTCACTGCACCTAGGGCACATTTGGATATTCAAATACCACCTGCCAGAATTTGTTTCAAAAATGTCCCTTTCAGAACTATTTTTCTGACAATAATAACAAAGCTGGATCATTAAGGCATACATGGGCCGATCCAAGTTTCTCCCACATAGCTCTATGACCGGTTTGATTGACCTGCCATAGGGCTTTTTCTCCTCATCCACAAAAAGACGCTTTTTAAGTTCTCTTATTTCTTCCATTTTAGTACTAAGAAGATTAGTTAAACAGTAGACCATTATTAGTATTTATAGATTCTGAGTGCATGTCTATAAATATGGGCTAAGTATAACTCCATGCAGTTCTTACGTTAGAAATGGATCTGAATAAATACTTTGAAGTACATGAGTTCCCAGAGATTTTTGTTTGTAGGTTTAAGACAACCGCAAGAGCATTTTTGCTGCAGTTCAAGAAATGCCTAATCTGTTTGAGGGCTTTGAGCAGATTTTTGAGGTAGCTATTAAGCAGATGTTGCATGACTGTCCTCCTGACTCTTTGGTAGGTATTGAAATTAGACAACCTTGCCTTCAGGCGCCTGTATTAGTTCCATTTACTCAACTTGAGTATATAAATGCTGACAAGGTTTTGAGCATTATAGAAAATGTAGCCTAGTCTAAGAACGAGTTTTGCTTAAGCGAGGACATAGCTTTCAAAATAGTTATTGTTGATAAAAAACAACAAACCGGAGCTGGCTTTGAACCTGATTTGAGGGAGTTTTGTAAAAATGGAGGAGGATATATTGAAATCGCCTCAAATGATAATTTATCCCTACCTCGAGCTGTTGTAACAGGAATAGCAAAGCTAGAAAAATGCCTAAAATAGGATTCTATTAGGAAAGGAGATAAGAGCCGATGTACTCTGCAAAAACGGCTAGCATTAGAACTGATGCAAAAAGCTAATCTTAGCAATAATGAAGATAAATATGGGCTTAAAGCTGTAGAGAAAATTCAAAATGCTTTGGTGCCAGAGTATCAAATAAAACTATATCATGGCAATATTTTGTTTTTGAAGGACCTAAAGCTGACAAGGTGATTCACTTGCACACTGCTAATAATCTTTATAACCTGATAACAAAAATGCCTAATCCTAGCTAATCTGTGGCAACATTTTGCTTGAGAGCAAGCAGAAGAATATTAATCATCACGAACGATCAATCAATGAGCAGGGTTGCCAGGTGCAGGAGAATTCTCCTGGGTGGGAGAATCTATAATTTTCAGGAGTAGGAGCAGGAGAATGGGCTTTTCAGGAGAAATTTCAGGAGAAGTTGTAAACATGCAGGAGAATGCAGAAGAATTTTAAAATGTCAGGAGAATTCAGTGGAATCCTGAAAATCTGGAGAAATTCA
>JAVLUZ010000334.1:64799-197299 GCA_036768485.1 Mermis nigrescens
TTTTGCTGATCTATATGGCTGCCTATTTCATTTTTGCTGTAATTTTAGCAAAATTAGTTGTACATCACTTATTTATTCGTGACTTGTTGTGTACGTACTTATTCCGAATAATAAAACAAAAGTAACAATTGGACATGCACGTGGGAGTATCTCAGCAAGAAAAATTTCTAAATGAAATTGTGCGAAAATCGGAAAAATGCTTGACCGGATACATAATTTTTATGCAGGCATGTGTTTCTGGGGGAATGGGGTCTTGACCATACATGGGCAGCAAGAAAATTCTGGGGGAGGACGCAAAATTTTTTGAAGGTCAAAAAATGGCCTCAAAATTGGTGGTACGAGCGATAAAAACACAATTTTTCGACGTTTCTCATCAAGCACTATCCATTGGCATCAAAAAATTGCGAAAAAAACGGAAAAAAATTTTTAAAAAATTGATTTCAGGGGGGGGTATTTTTATTTCTGGGAGGTATTTTGGTTTCTGGGGGATGCATACCCCCCAAATCCCCTCCACGCCCAGGTGTGGTCCTGACCCCCCAAAATTCAGAAAAATCGGACTTTTTTTAATGTTTTTTTGTGCTATTTTTGGTCCTTTTGGGCATAGTTTTCCCAAATCAGTGCTGGTCCCCTAAAATAGGACGGCCAGTAGAAGTAAAGCGGGACCCTTCAGCCTTCCCTGTACTTAAGCATAGCACATGCTTAAGCATAGAGATTCTATTTGGACAACGCACGCTCTTAGTACACTTGCACTCATCCGCTTGAATCGCCAAATTTTCGGCCATACTATTACACTTAGGTGTGAAACGCCCAACTATGCACAGTCGGTTATCCAGGACGGGAGGAGCCAATAAATTTTAATTTACAGAAATAGCTAGCACCGTTCCCCCATGCTACTATTCTAGTTTTAGTTTAGCTATCTTGGTTCACTACACATTGAGGCATTGGCACGCTGTTCTATTTTTGCATGTTTTTCCAACTTCGAGACATGTAGGTTCTACAGTTTATGAGACAAAACTTATGTTATTCATTCTCATCTTATTTATAGCGTATGTGGGGTGAGTGAGTAGGGTATACTGTTGAAAAGTAATTTATTCATTTCTACTATTTTTCCAAAAAAACTTTTAAAAAAAATAAATAAAAATAAATAAATAAATAAAAATAAGCATCGAATTTGGACATCAGGCTATACAACAAAAATACAACACCTTAATTAATCAAAATCAGAAAAAACAAGCCAATTAAAATTTACAGAGAATTAGCCAGGCAGCACAACATATAGCAAGTGCTCAATACAAATTTCTATGACACAACGCATTAGTACGACGCATAAAACATCATAAAACGGCTTAAACGCTTGAACATAGAAACTCTGTCCTTTCAGGCACGAAGCACCAAATTTCGGGTAAAAAATTCTTTAGAATAGTGTACTGATTATATTATGAGCATTTTTATCCGATTTGGATAGTCTAGCAGAGCACTACTAGACTCTTCAACAGATGTGACAACTTCATTATTGTCTTCTCGTTCCTTCTGCTCTTCCTCAAATAGATTGGCATTTTTGCGAATCAATTTTTTAAACATGTATTTTCATGTAGCCCAAGCTGTCTCATCAGCTTCCCTTTTTCCAAATTTCGATTTGAACCGGTAAAAATTATTAGCGTTTTCTATTTCTTCACTTAATTCGCTTTCATTTAGAGCATTCAGGAGTGAGTCATAAAAATCATAGAGAATATGGATTTTATAAACAAAACTGCTGTAAAATGGCTCGGTTTGGAAGTCTTGCATACTCTTCGGAAAATCTTCAAAATCTGAAAGCAGGGCTTTTACTAAAAAGCGCCAAAACGGGTTGGTTCAACTACTTTCGATTACAGTCTCATTTGAGCTGCTTTCAGAATCTGAAGAATTTCCATCGTTACTGTCTTCACTACTATCATCATCTGTCCTTTGTTCAGATTCTGATGTATCATTCCTCTTTTGTGATATCCCATGCATGAGGTATTGTGTCTTTTAAAGTAAAATTATTAAGTAATTGCTTACTGCAGATTTCACAGATTTTATTCATTTTGTCAACTATTCAAAATGTGGCATTCCTTAAATAAACTTTTTTGCACATGTGATTCGCGTTTACATCACATTCTTGACGTTGAAGCTCACATTCTTCACAATATTGGTCACTATCATCACTTCATTCAATTCTATAGCCTAGCATGCGTTTTCTTCATAGGCAGAACGTTAAGCCTGATTCTGAAGTGAAAAATATCGCTGACAAAGTGCTCCAATTTTTGACAGTATCTCCAAGAATCTCAATTTTGTCGGTAATATTGTCAATAATAATACAACCTCACGCAGAAAGGTGGTTTGCTAGTCAGTTGTTAGCTGATGCAACTACAAATAGATGATTTTTATGAAACGCGCATAAGATATGCCCAATTGAGATTTTCAGAGTAGTGTGACGATGTGATGGTTTTTGTGCAGAATGTGAGGATTTTGTGCACCTCACATTTTGCAGAAAAATCTCACATTCCAAATTGTGCACCTCACATTCTGCTCAAAAACCATCACATCGTCACATTCCTCTGAAAATTGGGCGCGTTTGCTTTTAACTTATCAGTCGCCGAGGGCGAGAAGGTATGAACCTCCTGGTATACATTTTTAGACTAATGTGGCGATGTGATGGTTTTTGTACAGAATGTGCCTGATGTCCAAATTCGATGTTTATTTTTATTTATTTATTTATTTTTATTTATTTATTTTTTAAATTTTTCTTTTGGAAAAAGAGTAGAAATTAGTAAATTACTTTTCAATCGTATACCCTACTCACTCACCCCACATGATCTATAAATAAGATGAGAATGAATAACATAAGTTTTGTCTCATAAGCTGTAGAACCTACATGTCTCGAAGTTTGAAAAACATGCAAAAATAGAACAGCTTGCCAATGCTTCAACGTGCAGTTAACCAAGATAGCTAAACTAAAACTAGAATAGTAGCATGGGGGACAGTGCTAGCTATTTATGCAAATTAAAATTAATGGGCTCCGCCCGTCCTGGATAACCGACTGTGCATAGTTGGGCGCTTCACGCCTAGGTTTAGTGGTATGGCCGAAAATTCGGCGATTTAAGCGGCTGAGTGCAAGTGTACTAAGAGTGTGTGTGGTACAAATGGAATCTCTATGCTTAAGCATGTGCTATGCTTAAGTACAAGGGGTGCTGAAGGGTCCCGCTTTACTACTGCAGTCAAGTACCTGTTTTATGCCATTTTAGCATTTTTTGACACACCAGCTGATACCTCTAGATCGACGATGCAGCCTGAGGAACAACACTGCTAGGCAAACCATGCTATAACAGGCGGTGCGGTGGCAGCCCCCACCCCTTACACACCCCTCCTTTCCCGTCCAAATGCTCTATATACTTCAACGTTGCTCCCTCCGCTTACCTCAGGGAGCAGATTTTTACGTTATCGCCTATGTTATAGCACAGCCTATCCCACAGCGGTTGCGCCCCAGACTGACAGCCATTACAACTGCTAAATAACAATTTATGTGGCTAACTCAGACCAACTAAGCTACTATCGCTCTTACATAATTTCAATAGATACGTTGTCATTCTTTTACTATTTATGTATTCTACCATTTTTACCATTTTTTACTATACTCTTTCAAATTAGGTGTTAGCCGGGTTACTTCAATTTGTTGTGTAATTCATTTCAATGTTTGCAGTATTTCTGTACTATAAATTTAATTAATATTTAAGCCCGGTCACACAAGTAAAATCTTCTGCAACTTGCAACCTGAAAACCAGACAGGGCCGTCTGAGATGCAGCGGTTACAACGGATTGCACCAATGTGAAGTGTATTGCAACTAGTGTTGTAAAAGATAAGGATTTTTACATGTTAAAAGATAAAGATAAAGTTAAAATTTTAAAAACTGGAAGATACATAAAGATACAAAATTATGAAAGATAAAGATAATGATAATTTGCAAGATAAAGGAAGCAAAAAGATAGAGATAAAGTTTAAATATGGCCGCTTGGGCATAGGAGAATGATGTATATGAAGTGCAATAAACGAGAATGGGTGATGCAAAGCAGATAACTGAATGCCCTAACTTTTACAAATGAGATCAAAGAGGTGATAGGCATTAGGCACACATAAATGTAGGCTTGGGGGTTTAACCGCAGTATCTGACAGACCCACGTACTAGTGCTACTGGCTGACAGCAAGTAGTCACTTCTTTCTTATCACAAGCATCAAAACCCTGCTCTGTGCGCCTGTACAAAGTATAGTCGCAACAGTTATTGATTTTTTTCGAACTTTTCTATTTCTTCCAGGCTTAAACTTATATTAGCGTGGGTGCTAGTAATAGTACTCCCGCTTAGATCAGTATCACTCCCACTTACGTAAGTCGATATACTGTCATTAGTTTGCGCCGCATGCCAAAGAGTTTAAAGAATCGTTTTCTTTCTTTTCTTGTATTACAGTAAAACTTGAATGCGTTTTAGATTATGTGCTTACTCATGTAATACTTTATCTTTTACAGCAAAATAATTTCCGACCAAAAAGATAGATAAGATAAAGATGGCTTGTAATTTTTCCCAAAGATCAAGATAAAGATAAAGAGAAAATAAAGAAATCATCAAGATAAAGATAACGATATCTTTATCTTTATCTTTATCTTAAAAAGATAAAGGTAAAGATATCTTTTACAAAATTACTTTTAGGACAACTATCTTTAAATTGCAATTCCAGCGTATTTAGCATATTTATTACTGTGTGACAGGGGTAGCAAGACTGGATCCCTGCCCTGCTACGTTTTAGGGAACACCCCCTCCTCCCACTGAGGACCCACAGGCAATAAGGGTGTCCCTGGAAGTCCTATACATCATAGGCTGACTTAACACTTAGGCTTAATTTACATATAGCTTACTTTACACCCAGAATTTTGACTTTACACTCGAGCTTAATTTACACTTATGCTTAGCTTACACTTAGGCTTGGCACCCTGCCAATTTTAACTCTCCTGCTCCTCAACTATACCCTAAACTTCACCATTGAATATCCTTAACAATTGCCTGTGCTTAAGCACTGCCTATGTCATACCGTAACATCCAGGGTAGCATGTGTGACTACTCAACCTTTCTCTCGGCATTCCAGTACATGTTTGAACCCGCCTGTGTTGCCACCTATTCAAGAAATATCACATCCGAGTACAATTTAAGATGTGCCCAAACATACTCATATTGCCACTCATTGTAGAAGTTTTATAAATATACTTTCCTAGTCCTGTGCAGAAAAGAGTACCTGCGTGTACAGAAGATTGGCCGACTTTTTCACATGGTGTAACATAGTGATACCTGCAAAATGCGCTTGCGACCTCCACCCTCTATATTCCTGCGTCTTTTTGTAATGCATTTGCTCTACACATGACAATAAAAGTGAGATCCGTAGATTCAATTCACGCATATTTTCAAGCACGATAATATTTGTATGTATATTTTCTTTGTTTTGTAGCGGGACTAGGTTACTTTCTAGGTCAAATGCAGAAATAAGTTCTTGAGGTCATTTGTTGGACAAAATATAGGCTCACTCACTGTACACGACCAATTTGTTTATTGAATTTTTTGGCTGAAGCATAAGCAAACTGATTGTTACTGGTATGAATGCTACCAGTAGTTAATTTGTCATTCAATGGCTGGAGTATGAAGGATTTGCCGGAGGCGGCAATTGTATATATAAGTCTGATGTGGAACCAGTTTGCTAGTTTGGGTGCTGTCTTAATGTTGTTGATAGCAATGGAGTGTTCCTTACAGGAGGCATGTGCAGAATTTTTATCAGGCATTTTGTAAAGATGGCAATGTACGATAACATAACAATAGGTAAGAAAAAATCGGCCATCTTAAAATTCATAGAAATTTTCGAATCTAGGTCCACAGAAAAGTGGTCTTTGTGCACGTGATTATACTTGCTGAAAGCAAGCAGACACGTTGGCAAGGTGAGAAAAAATGCATGGTGGAACCGACTGACCTTTAGCGTCTGGAAAATTATTAGTATGTGTGCCTTGCTTAATGCAGGTACACAATGAAATTGGCCAAAAATTTGTGAAAACGTTGATGAAAGAGATGAAGATGGAATGACGTTGGGGAGATTTATTTGGAAAAATTTAGGCGTCACATTTTTAAATGTCCAAAAATTTATTTTTTGACAGGAAAATTAAATTTTGTTGATGAGCGAACAACCTAAGGGTGGGACCTCTAATGTAAATTTATTGGACTAATAATTATCTTTGGGGCTTACCTAAGTACGTTGGCTAACCTTAGTGCTAGTCAGGTTGCTAGAGATTTTTTTTAATTTGGACGTTATGCACCAAGCTAGATGACGCTCAGATCCTAAAACTTCAATCACCATGGTCCTAAATTGCTCATCGCTTCAGGTTGGAAATCTAAGCAGCTACGCTCTAGTTCCCTAATTCTTGTTACTTACATAACCCTGGAATATTGCATGCAAGATTAATTGATATTTTCCTGAAACCCCAGAAATTCTCAAGTTGATAAATTAACTTTTTTCCAAAGTCAACCTGTTCGAAAATGTTTTGGCTTGAATAGCACTCGTGAACTAGACTCTAGCAACAAAGAGCTCTAGGTCGGCCAGTCATCATATGATAATGATTGAGTAATATTTTTTATGATTTCATGATTGAATTTCTTTTAAAAAAATAATATGAGAAGGGCGATTCACCTTTTCAAATTTGTCTCTCAATAGAGGAGATGCTCCGTGGCAATGAATAACAATCTGAATGATAACAGTTTAATTTACGAACTATCACCAGATTGAACTGAATCAAAAAAATAAATTTAAGGCGCAGCAGCACCGTGTTATATCCAAAATACTTGATAAGTTAGAGCGTGCCTGGTCGAGATTTTCTACCACTTGATGGGATTCCCTACTTAACTGATTTTGTGGAAAAGTACACCAAAATTAGGAAAAAACGCAAGGAGTAATTAGCAAAGAGACGATACAGAAAAAAGGACGCTAATCCTCACCAGGAGAAATAAATAGGCATATATGTACAAATGCATTGAGATGAAAATGACACGTTATAATTTTACATGTTGTAAGTATAGTAAGTATGATAAAACACTGCAACTATTTAGTAACAAATCGCATTTCAGCAAGTAGTGATCTCGTTGCCAATGTTTAAAATATAAAAATGTATGTGAATTTTTGATAAGAGGTAAATTGGTCCTGGGCTAATTCACTGTTGCTAAGTGCCTGTAAGATAGATACCTGCAACAATTGTCACATAGAGTCCTTGATAAAATCTTTGCAAAGCATTGCCTTTAATGATTGGGTTTTCATGATCAAAGCTTGATTGACCTATGACCAAATACAGATGAACCACAAGAAAGAAAAACGTTGCAAAGAAGGATACAGCTTCACTGCTATATAATTATAGTTCTATGATGAGAATTATTATAGTTTTTACACAAATCGGGTGGAAAGTCTAATATATTTAAATGTATTCCCTTTAATTAAATACCGCCACATATGTTCTTTAAAGGTATGATTAATTCGCTGAACAATACTAGCTTTCATTTCGCGTATGGTTGTAAAAAAGTCGATAAACTAAGATTTAAAAATTGCTAAAATTCTTTGTTTGTAAACTCAGTTCCCTGAATTTTTTGGAAAATTTATAGTGTACGGCCCAACGATTTAAAATTTTCTGAAAAGAGGTTTATAATTTCTTTACTAAATTTTGATTTAAGTGGAACTGACCGTGCAGTGTTTGAAATAATATCAATACAATTCAGCCCAAATTTGTATTTCGGTCATTGAATTTGCTCAACGACTGCATGTCAGCCAAATTGGCATGCAACTGCTCATCAATTTACTAAAAATTACCTTGTTATGCAAATAGTGTTCCTTGTAGGTTTGTGAAGTGTGTTGATGGGTTGTTTTTCCAAATATGCTTTTACCCACTCAAATTTCGCTGCTGGGCGCAGCTTTTTCACTCGAGCGAAAATTTGATTTGCACCTGTTAATGCAGTTTGAGGGTCATAATATAATTTTCGCAATGTTTTCTCTATTTTTACATTATTTCATTTTTCGATTATATTATTATCTATGCTTCTATTGGCCAATCAAACATGTCGTTTCCAGCTTATGTGCGCACATTTTACTGCAAATTTACAACCACACGATTTACTTGTTGCAAAATACAGTCATCATACATGTTTTCCCCACTTGTTTTTTTCCATTTTGATCGCAATGCAAAGAGTCAACATCTTTGTCTAAAATGGCTGCTCTCAATCACGATGCGAAAAATCCAAAAACTTTGCGATTATCAATTTGCGCTATTCCTCTGTAAATGCATCGCTCATGTATCCCAAGAAGCAAGAGCTATAATTTGGACATTTCTGATGCTCAGGTAGCGATAATAAGCTTTTTAATAAGCTTTCGGGCAATATGATGGTACGCTACTTCACTATAACACATGCACTCATTTGCCTGCTTATTGCATGGCCCTATTAAAGTTACTGCACCTAGGGCGTATTTATCGATTTTGGTACTAACATATTAAACGGCTTCAAACTTGGATGTTGAAGTTCTACTTAGTTCAGAGCAGCTGTCTACCCCCTAAATGATTACAGATGCAGTAGATTGTGGACCTGGACTACAAATAATTGTTTCATCACAGCCTTATAAAAGCACGTAAAATGGATAATTGTGTATGTCTCGGCTGACTTTGCTATATAGTGAGCCAAGTGCATGTGTAAAGTAGCGCTTGTGATAAGCTTTGGCCTTAGTGACGTGAATTGTGTCATCATATGCTTATGCTATTACTGTGCTTCAAAAGCTGTAAAAAATGTACAGTACAGTGTAAAATGTAAAGCAGTGCAAATTGGTTTAGAGTTTAAAAGGTTGTAAAATAGTGTAGAGTGTAAAGTGATGTGAAGTGTAAAGTAGTTCGCATCCTATATTTATTTCCCTTTATATCCTATTCCTATCACAGGCTTTCCTTATACTGTATTGTAGTGTAAAAGAACTCTTTCCCTGGTCCCTCTTGTCCTAAGACCTTTTTGTTATAAGTGTCAGTGTAGAGGAGCACCAGTAGGGCTTATGAACCCTAGTTGCGCTCGTAGGCCTTGGTGGCGCTTGTGGAGTCCTCTAACTTCCGACAAAATTTGAGCGTAATCCGTCCATTAATGCACCCTGAGGGCATTAATACACAGTAGATATCAACAACTTTCACTATTACTAAAAATATTCGATTAGTGGCTATGTTATAGCGTTGGACGCCGGAACAGTGTAAAGTCACGGTATGGTAGCTGAAGTGAACCTTCGGGTGTTCTATATGCATTAAAAAAATATTTGGGCAAAATCCATCCATCGGTTTCCTCATATAGAATTTCCACTAGGGAAATGTCCATTAGGGAAATATCCAACAGAGAATTTTTCCACCTTCTCCAGCCCTGGGCTGGAGGCGCCCCCTCCCACATGCTTCATCATTGCGCCCTGAGAAAAGACGGGGTGCAATATTCCACCCAATCTGCCTATGATATAACACAGTTATATATTTTGTCCCGCTACCTAGGAATTCAGCTCTAACTACTGCTATATCTAGCAAATATGTACATAGAAAGGGAGGGTTTTCAACAAGAGTATTATGGCATAATTTATTCTCATCATCCAGCAGATCATACAGCATGCAGATGGAATTCGCGCATTCAGCTTATCATAAATAGACCGTCAAATAATATAGACTAGCATTTTAAACATCATCAAAAACTTCAGCTCAGCGTAGTGGTAAAAAGTCTGATTGCTGTTGAAGCAACAAGGGTTCAATTCTTTTTGCTAGATTTTCAATTTGCGCACTTACTGTATTATGTCACAGTACTGTTTAGATGCTTAATCCTTGCGTTCCTGTGAAGTAGGATGGCATCCTGGCTGATCACTCTTTTGTAATTGTTTTGTTGTATGATTTGTATGACCAGAAAACTTTGTCTAGCCTCATTTTAGCTCTTCCTACATCATTTGAAATGTTAAAGCTAGTAAACAATATTATACATCCTAAAAAATTACCATTTTTTAGGATTATCACATAAAAATTCGAATTATTAAAAATGTTTGGGTCAATGATTAGTACAAGTTTGGTGAGCTTGGTTTTTTTAATCGGCTGCTACAGTCCTAAAATGATATTTTAGTCAACTAAAATATACTCTTAGTATTTATTTTATGCATGTCTACCTCATGCCTATGCTTAAGTATAGTCGTATTTTTAGTTATAATTTCTGGCAAAGTTACTTCAGTGAAAAATAACAAATAAGCTCGGAAGCAGCTTAAAAAATCGCACAATATGGTACTAATATTGGTTATGTTGAGTGAAACTGATTACATTTTAACCTGGCTGCATATGAACCTTCGACTACAAAAACGTGAGGGTTGAATTAAGTCTACATGGACGGTTTAGTACAGTAAAAATGAAGGAATTATGGCCGCTTGCCCCACTCAACTTTTCTGTCAACTTACAGTGAATCATCTAGTCAAGCATACTGTAGCCTCTAATAAATTTTGCTGAAAAAGCTCAGATTCTAGGTATATGCGAAAAACCGGTCTGAAATTATTTCAATTCACTGAAGTGAATTGCAAAAAGTAATAAAGGTCGCTCTCTAACAATGACTCGTAGAGTTAAAATTTTTTTGCCATGATGGCCAATTGCTGCATCTCTGGACAAATATAATGATTGCTTATAATTTATTAGCAAATACAGACATGTATGATAGCAGTGGTGTACATAACAGTGCAAAAAACAAATGAATTATAAACAAAACATTTTTGTGTAATTTGCATATGTGACATTTAATGCCAAAAATCGCGATACTCGCTTATGATAATAAAAATGGTAGATTGTACTCAAGAATCGAGATTAAATGACAAAAATGTGTAAAAAAAATTTTTAGCAGTGGTGCGCAATATGCAACTCTAGTCGACCTCTCTCCATGAACATCTTTCTTTTTGAATACATAAATGTTGCCTGCCCGACCAGGCATAATTAGTCTCACATTCACAGGCGTGTGGGCCATATATTTCTGAGCACATTCTGACTCGCCTGCAAATACTTCACGACATGCGAGTTTTCATCAGGCGCCACAATTATTGAATTGCTCATTTAGAGAAAATTTGTCAGTAAACCGAAGCAAATTTATGAAATTGTGTATATTGCAAGGTTGAGAATAAATTCTTGACCATATGCCGACAGGAGACTTGAAATATATAGTCATGTTAAGAATGAGCATTAAGAAGAAACGAAGCTTGCTTTTGCGCTATAGCACGCCTCTATAAAATTTTCAAATGTTTGAATTTTTTGTTGATTTTTGTCATTTTCCGTCAGTTTTGCAAAATAAAACAATTTACTCATATTTGGAACACTCAAACTTTTTATCCTAGTACATAATAAAAGTACTTAATCATTTTTATTAACTTAAGAGGTGCAATAAATTGATTTTTACGATGGAAAGGTTAGTGAACTGCGTGAATCCTTTAATTTTCAATGAATTGTCGCTTCACAGATACCAATGGAGCTGAGCTGTCTAAGCCGTTCGGACTTTTTGCTAATTAAACTTGTCCTCAGTACAGTTTTTTGTTAAACAACTTTATTCTAACTTTTTTTGGTAATCAAACTTATCTTTGTGCCTATTTTTTATTAAAGAGACTAAGCAGCCTTGTGGTTGTTCAGTTTTTTATAGATAGTAATTAGTCAGTTACTTTATAAAGCCGCCTGGTGTTAAAGACATGATTTCTAGAATTAGAAGCGACTCATTCATGAATCCATTTGTCAGAGGGATAACGAGATTATGTGTAAATACCTGTTTTTAATGCAAGAAAACAAAAGGATTTTCAAGAAATCAATAAATTCTCATGTAGCTGAAATATATGTGAGAAGAAAGCATTTGCACATTGAAAAACAGGTAAGGAAATACGATCTGTCATGCGTGCAATGGATGTTCGAAAATTAAGTAATCGGACTTTTCTGCAGAAATACACATAAATATTTCTTGTTCTGTATAGAACATGTGTTACAGTCACTTGAGAATCTCTGGTCTGATTATTTACTTAAAAACAGGCTTTTAGGTCAAAAATTTCTGAATATATCGATTTCTAACAGAATATTGATATCCAAATTTAGTAAGATATGTTAACCATTTTTTAAACAATCAGCTTCATTAATACAGTCGTTGTTTTCATCTCGAGCATATCCTTTTTACATGCACAAGCCGCAGGACCACATCTCGGTAAGCATGGCCCCATCTTGCCGCATTTAAGATCACAGGCGTTGCCACACTCATCCCACGTTTCATTCTTACCACATATGTTAAGTCCTAAGTGTAGAGAAAAATCTTTGTTACAAGATTATGACGTCATAAATTCTAACTGAATATTTATCGAGCAAAAAGTTTGTTCACTAAAAATAACGATTTGAAACTAGAGATGACAGCTTTTTCATATAAAGTTCAGTCACATATACAGTTGTAATCTTACTTTACATATGAATTTAGTTTTTGCAAGAACATTTAATAAACTGGGTTTGTATTTATCCAAAATGTGACCTTACATATGAATTTAGTTTTTGCAAAAGCATTTCATTAACTGGGTTTGTATTTATTCAAATAATTGAATCGACTATCACAATGAATCTACACTAGTTGCTATGTAAGGTAAAGAATGACTTACGGATACTTAAGTAATCTGTAAGCATAAATGAAACTATAATAAATATACGCAAAAATCAGATTAGTGACCCGTATACAAATGGAGAGAATACAAGTCTTTATAGCAGCTGGATTTACTTAGTACATGGGAAGGAAAACTATTAAACATTTATCAAAATTTGAATAAACAAGTAAATAAGGGGTGCATATTTATATTTTGCTAATCGTGTACTATATAAACTTTGCCACTTTTTCTAAAACGACTACCTACTTATAAGTAGGTAGTTGTTTTAGAAAAAGTAGCATGTTTATGTAGTACACGATGAGCAAAATATAAATAAAAAAATTGTATGCGTGAAAAAGCATTGTAAATTTTGTCAAAGCCAAACATCATATCAGAAATTTTATGAATCTGATGAGATATAAACAGTTTTGCAAAAAAATAGTCGGGTCTGGTATCAAAAGCCGAATCAAATCAGCGAGTCAATTTGCATTTAATTTGCCCATTTTAAGTTTGTAAGAACTACTTAACTAGAGTAAGCTCCTTGTAGATGTAATGCATTATATGAACAATTGCGTTTTTATTATACTATACTAGTTGTATCATGTAATATAATATAATATTAGTACCTAATAATACTAATACCTAATAATAATACCTAATATAATACCCAACATTGCTTGGCGTTGCCTGGGCTAAACTTGGGCCTAATAGCTATATGAAATTGAGATGTCCATTGTATTTTTTATTTTTTGGACTTTTCATGTTTTGCGGGTATTTCTAAAACAATTGTTGGTAAAATCATATTTTCTATTTTAGATTTTTTTCAAATGTTTTTTGTCAACAATTTTTTTTATCAAATCCTTTTTTTGACGTTACAGATTGATTTTTAAAATTCTTTAGCCAAAATCATAATTTTAATGTTTTGGGGTGTTTTGGAAAATTTTATCATTTCATCCATATTTTTAATGTTTTGAAAATTTTTTTGTTCTAGCAAAGGGTGTCATATATCATGTTATATCTTATATAAGTCATATGTTATAGCATTGGGTAAATCCTATCTTATATCACTGCATGTTATGGCACTGACAGGGTATATTATATCACATCACTGTACCATATAACATTGCCCATATTGCAGCATTATCTAGGCTATATTACTATATCCATAACCATAACCTTCAAAACCCATAACCAAAACCATAACTCGAAAATAGTGTAAATTCAATTTATTCCGATTTGCGAAATTTGGCAAAAAATCGGCTATCCAGGAATCAGCCATGCTTAAGCATAGGGACGCCTCATGCTTCAACCCTGTACATTTTTTTGAACAAATCCATATTTTTGACATAAAAGAAAGTTTTTTTGAATTCTTTAGCCAAAATCATATTTTTGGTCAAACCCAGATTTTTGGTGTTTTGAAATGATTTGGAAAATTTTTGATCAAACCATATTTTTGATGTTTTGAAAATTTTTGTTTGTTGCAGCAAAGGGTGTCATATATCACGTGATATCTTATATCACTCATAATTTATAGCAGAGGATATCTTCCATATTATATCACTGCATGTTATGGCACAGACAGGGTATCTTATATCATATTATTGTACTGTATAGCATTGCCCACCTTGTAGCATTATGTAGGCTATATTACATCCGATCTTATGTTATAACGCACTGCAGTGGCAAAAGTACCATAAACCAAAAATAGTAAACTGAATTAATTCCCATTTTCGAAATTTAGCAAAAAATCTGCTATGTTCTGAAATGGCCATGCAATTGTCGCTGCTAGACTCCCAGCTGGTAGGGCGATCCTGGGCCGAAACGTCAGCTCCCCAAGTGTTATGGAGCCAGAGCAAACCACGGACATACAATATCACTTTCACAAATATAATATACTATATACAAGATGTCCTATCTGATTATCCTATGCGTTTTTTTTCTTTATATTTTCCTCGAATCATGCGATTCTTGTTATTTTGAATGATTTAATGATTTTTGGATATACTTAGAAGGTTTGATAGAATAATAATTGACTAGGTTTGATCAGTTCTGCTCATTCATTGTGCAAACTAAACTGCATAATTTATTGTAAACCTTAGATTTCTTAATAATCTTTCGTTTTAAAATAATGTAAGTTGCGATCGATGCACAGCTCACTATTCAAGGCAGTCTATCAATTAACGATAATGCATTTTGAATATCAGAATACCTGTAAATCAAAATGAAATTGTTGGATCGTTTTACACAAGTTTATGAGAAATTGCTGTCAAAATTCGGCAACAAATCTGCTATATTTTGAAAAGTATATTTCAAATTCATGCCAAACTTTGTCAATCAATGGCCTACTAGACATTTTATCTTTCGAAAAAGTTTTTCAATATATTGAAAATTAAACGAGCTAATGCATGATAATCCTTCAGATAATTAGGTGGGATCGCCTGTAAAAACCAAATTTCACACATTGTTCATGGTAGCTGGTACCATGAACAAGCAAAGACAAGCAAATCAAGTCATCAAGTTTCCTATTGGACTTCATTACTATGTCCAAAAATCATAAAAAAATATTAAGAATTAGTGGAGTTATTGTAAATCAGAACAGTTTTGGACACTCAGTAGATCTCATTTTACATCGCTCATCATAATCACCTTCCTACTTATTTGGGTTGTAGATTTTTCAGGAATATTTCCAGTCCCTGGCTGCACAATTTAAAGCCATACTTAAGCGTTTATTTTAATTTTTGGCATTCAAGGTGGTTTAAACTTAGCAAAGGTTTTAAAAATAAATTGGAATATACTTGTCAGACTTAAACCCGTGAAGTTATGCCATACTGTTGCCAATTAAGTCTCTTAAATATTCTCATGGTTATTAGGAGCCTGTTTGTAAGCACAGCCATTGCATGCACACTGCGATAATGCTTAATATTCTAAAGCCCTTTGTAGTGAGCCTCTAAAGTATGCATCTTGATTCAAATTCTAGTTGATTATCAAGTTCCAAATCATTCAGGTAATATTGTTGATTTTTTTTGTGATGCAGCCATAGGTGAAGAGCACCAATCTTCTGAGGAGTAAGAATGCAAGATTTTTAAGTCAAAAAGGGTCTCAAAAATAGTAGTATGTAGTGATGTAAAAGATCCCGATTTTTACCTAGATCCAGATCCAGATAAAGATCGGGTTCAGATTTTGTGATAGATCCAGATCCAGATCAGATAGCCAGATCAGAAAATAACCAGATCCAGATCGCTTTGCCAGATAAAAATTTAAGAAGATTCAGATACAGATACAGATAAAAATATTTTTTGTGCAGCCATTTGTATTCCTAAGGAGAGTGTAAAGCGCCCGAGATCACATGGATTGGGGGTTTTGGTTGGCAGGACTAATATGAGATGAGAGCCCCCAGAGGAGTCTGGGGCAGAGCCGAGCAAAATTTGCATTTTAGAGCTTTTACATAAAAATGATATCAGTAAAAATTGCCTGAAAGGTACAAACTCACAAGTTTAGACTTGTATTAATGGGCATAAAATTGAACATAAAAATGTAAAAAATTATTACAACAGCTTTAATTGACAACTTTATAAACGAAACGGCATCAAATATTCATAGGAACGTGAGATGTCTGGAATTTGGCAACATTGTGATTAAACAGGTGAAACAAATGCTTCTTTCGATCGCTTGTAAGAAAGAAAGGTTGTATTATTTCAGGGGAATATCACTGTCAAATAACACAAACAATACAATTACCTAACAACACAAAATGCAATACTCTGGAGAAAACCAGCTTAATCTCAATTCAACAAAGAAAAACGTTGTTAAAATTCATGAAAGATGACAGATGCACCTAATAAAACTATACATGTACAGTATAGAAATTCTGGGGGTCAAGGTCAAATTTTTTTTTCAAACATCAAAAACAGCAATAAAAATGGCCAATTGGCACTAAAATCATTGTTTTTAGACGTTTTTTCGATGTTGCGCATCTACTGCAACAATTTTTTCAACAAAAATATTTAGGAAACATTCAAGATTTTCACATTTTTAGGCAAAAAAGTCTCTCAAAGGTCAATTCTGATGATAATGTATGTGGAAAAACAAACTTCAATACATTTTCATTACTTAAGTTTCTTTTTGGCAGAGCTTCAAACATTTTTCTGAAAGCAAAAAATTATGGAGGGTCGACGGCATTTTTTGGTCATAATGGGAAAGTCAGCTCAGATTCGCGGGTCAAAACTCGCAGCAGCCCCCTCCCCCTACCCCGCTTGCATGGGTGATGTTTTAACAGCCTCACCAGTCCCAACAGCCCCCCGTTTTGATAGCCCTACCGAAAATCCCAACAGCCCCACCCGTCCCAAACAGCCCCAACGGTCCCAACAGCCCAAGCGTTCCAACAGCCCCACTAATAATCACAACAGCCCCACCAATCCCAACAGCCCCACCAATCCCAAGAGCCCCACCATCCCAACAGCCCCACCAATCCCAAGAGCCCTACCGTTCCAACAGCCCCACCGTCCCAACAGCCCCACTATTCCCAACAGCCCCACCAATCCCAACAGCCCTACTGTTCCAACAGCCCCGCCGTCCCAACAGCCCCACCAGTCATCCAGCAGCCTCACCATTACTGCAGTGGCTATTATACGATACAATAAAATAGGGCAATATTAATTTTTTATGACAGATATTTTTTTAACTATTTTCCGAATTCGTATATTTCATCAAGACCATAAACGAGTGTGAAGGTTTATATTTTCCGAATAAGTCTACCTGAGAAACTAAGAGACCTGTTAGGATTGAAGCTTCACCATTTGTGCGCAATCCAGGATTTTGCCTCATTCGAGTCTCCTCGCAAGATTTGATTCCTGCTCATTATGGTCTACTTTACACTGCCAGAAAAAATGAAAAATGTTCCTGTTAAAAAGGAAAGATGAGTGTTAAAAATAAATGAAAATCAAAACTTTCACGCTATCTGCTTCGAAATAGCCAGAAAATGTGGATTAGCGTAGTTTTTATGCTATTTTAATATTCATACCAGTTTTGAGGTCAATTTTGGGCTCAAAACTCTTTCTCCAAACCGGTCGTGCTGTGCATCTATGATTATTACAGTGAGGCAGTTGGAACCAACATTGGCAACGTATAAATTCTGTGGGTCTGTTGGGTTAAAGTGACCGAGAAAAGTGCTAAAAATAAAGTTCTGGGGTCTAACATAATTTGGGGGATTTCCAGAATTTCGGCTTGGGTGGTTAAATCCTAAACATTCCTTCTCCCACGCTTATGTGTGCTTAGGACAGTGCGACTGTTGAAATGGTAGGACTGCTGAATGGGTGAAACTGCTGGGAAATGGTGAGGCTCCTTAAAGCGGTGGGGCTGTTGGGATTATTGTTGGGCTGATAATACGGTAGGGCTGTTGGAACGAAGGGGCTGGTGAGACGGTGAGACTGTTGAGATTTGTAGGGCTGTTTGGATTGGTGGGGCTTTTGGGAATGGTGGGGCTGTTGAGATTAGTGGGGCTGTTGGTATTGATGTGGCTCTTGGGATAATTGGTGGGGCTGTTCGGATGGTGGGCTGTTGTGACTGGTGGGGCTGTTGGGATGGGTGGGGCTGTTGGGATTTTTGGTGGGCTGTTGGGATGGTGGGGCTGTTGGGACAGTCGGGCTGTTGGGACTGGTAGGGCTGTTGTGACACACTCCATGCATGTAAGGCTACAACTAATTAGATAACCTACCTACCGTAAATCGTAAAACAGAAAGAATACCATCGTGCAAAAATAACTTTCTGATCTGTTCAACTAGATATAACTTGACTACACAGATTCAGATCCAGAAAATAGATCGGGTTCTGATTTTCTGGCAGATCCAGATACAGATCAGATAACCAGATCAGAAAATAACCAGATCTAGATCCAGATGATCTGGATCTGGATCTGAATCTGGATAAAAAGATCAGATCCAGATGATCTTATTCATCACTAGTAGTATGTCGAAAAACAACGCTTATGTTCTAAAGATTAGCCCTATACAACAAGACTAATGGGCTTTAACAGCCACATTGGGTAAGATTCAAGTTAACCAATTATGTTTCTAATTGCAAAGTTGTAGTTATGCATGCATAATATAGTTTTCACTAATGCACACAGATGCCACAATCATTGGCGGGCCGTCTCAAACTTGAAACAGTATTTTGCATTTCAAATACTTTAATTGAAGGAGGATCAAATGAAAGAAATGATAGATACATTGTTGGAATAAGTTCTTTAAGAGCTACAAATCTATTTGACTTGTAAAAAAACCCAGAATCCAGAAATCAGAGGATCACGAGGTCTCTAAAATTGTACTCTAGATGTAATCCTCTTTTATTACAAAATACCTCTACTGAATATTTTCTAAGTTTTTTCAAAATGTGCTCCTTCTGTTTACGTCCAAAACGAACAACTAACTTGCAATAGGTAAAGAGGTGTGCATCCCTTAATTTTCATCTCATTCTAATGACGGCTTTTAATAAAGGGTTACAGCATTCTGCAAAAAATGATTGATTATCGATTCCAAATTGATTTGAATGCAAACTAAACGAATATGACTAAACTATAGCAATCAATTCTATCAGGTAAGTACAAAAAAGTGTAGACTGTTCATTAATTCCTGTACTTAAAAGTTTATTACGTAAAGCGTTGTTCAGATTCAAACAAAAATTTTTTCAGGCAATCTCTATCCAGTTTGTGAATGAGAAGTGTACTGAATTTTATCAGGTTTTAGTAATGTGCTCTCATGCATATAAATGTAGAATTCAAGATTTCTTGCACTGTTTTTGAACCTCATTCCTCGGATAGTCGCTTGCCTTTACATGTGCATGGGCATGAGCGGATGGAGGTTAGAACTGCCCTCGATAATTCAGTAGACATATTATTTTCTAGAGCTAAATTATTTTGCTTGTACTAAAATTTAAGTCAATTCAACAGTCTTTGAATAAGGCTGCTCTCTAACGTTTGACTGGCCCTAACATTAATGAGAAATACTTAATACTTCAATCCATTCCTATATTAAAAAATCGAAAGAAAAATATTTTAATCCTAGTAAAAACTTATTTGCTTGAAAACAGACAGCAAGTGACAGTTTTACACAAATATTAACCCTCCTGTTACCAAGGGGTCACTCACTGTAGACTTACCAAGGTCTAGATCGAAAATCTAGTCATTGGGGACATAACAAGAATGAATAAAAATACATATTTCTGGTAGCCAAGAGCATGAGAATTTCAAAAATGTCATTAAATTTGCACAAGACTGAAAACCAAATGAAAAAAACGTATTTGAACATTCAAAAATGTGTAAGGAATACGATCTGCAACACGCGTAACATATGCTATAAAATCATTAAATCAAGCTTTTCCAATAAAATACAGGTCAATACGTTTTCTTTTGCTCAATAAAACATGTGTTGCAGTAAAAAAAGAGGGTACTGAGAAGCTTGCCACATAAGAATTTATGACCTTACAGTAAACTGCAAAAGGCAGGCAACTAGATCATGGATCTAGATTTCGGTAAAAAAAGAGTTTTACAAGGAGATCATACGCACTTTACACTGATGATTGTTATTCATTTGTCGGATGAAGGATTATTTTTATCCAGATGAAAGAACAGTAATGAGAATGTATTATTTCATAATTAATTAAGTCGTATTTTATTCCAAAGTCTATTTAAATTCTTTATTTGAGCTTACATAATATGATTAAAATTTGTAAAATCACTCTTCAAATAATAACATTTGCTGAGAAATCGATTCAATTAAGTTTTCTTCGAAAATGGTCCGCTGTAATATTTCACTAATTTGCGGATTTTACTATATTTACATGCTCTAAGCGTCACGCCCTATCTAAGTATTATCTATTCTGTTCTACACCAAATTTAAGCCATTTGTAGTTTTTATCTACTTGTTGGTATTTTGAACTTTTTTCTTGATATAGTTACGTTCTGGTCAACAAACTTGATTTTTACTCTTTATTTTTACAGTTGATGTGTGCTATAAGATCCGAATCAATAAATTCGTGATGTGCACGTCTCTAGGCTATCTTTAATGGTTATTATACATATTTTTAACGATAATAATTTTCAGCTTAAAACAAATTGAAAATATTTTGCACAAGTTTTGTGGAAAATTGCGATAAAGGTTGTTTACGGTTTGGATATGTAGATGCTTGAGGTACGAAGAAAAAGCTGAAAATCTTCATGAACCATCATTATATTTTGGCCTAACTCACCTGCAGCACTATTGCTGAGCAATAGACCAACGAGAGAAATAGAGATCAGATATTTCATTCTGACTTCGAGAGTATGAGACTAGATGGACCGAAAGCTAAATGAATCCCATAAAAGTTTACTTTTCTCGTTACTTGAACAAAAAGAAAAATATAACAAACAAAAGTGAACTGCGGATCAGTGGCACATCTGCAAATGGACTAGACGTACATTTTTGAAATGCGCGACAAACAACAGACAAAGCGATAATCTGAAAATTCGTACAAACAAGTCATAAAAGAGTGCGTAATCAAAATTCTGTCGAGACTAAAAGAACAAACATTTCGGAAAAAAGCACAGCGTCTAAGAACAGGTTTATTTAAATACAAATAATGAGGGGAGTAGAAAAAAAGGTAATAAATATTACTCTAAGCAAATATCATGCCTAAAATTTATTGAATCGGATTAAATAAGCGTAGAGCTTTGGATGGAGACATAAATCATTTTACAACACAAACACGTGGGATTAGACACAAATAATAAATCGTATACTGATTTTTCGAAAAGTAACCATTGTTCCATTTTACTCTGTTTGGTTCGATAAAAAAATCGGATATGTATTTATTACGATTCGACTGATTATAAAGGAATAGTTTCGAAAAATGAGCTTGCTAAGCGAGAGTTGTAAACTAAGAGGAGCTTAAAAAGAGCTTAAAACCTCTTAGTTTACAACTCTCGCTTAGCAAGCTCATCTTATTTATTACGAATTGTAAATTCTTGGGGTACTATAAACACAGAAACATTTATAGAAGTATACACGTAATAGGCTAGCTAAAGTATAGTGAGTTCGCCTTACATGGCTACGCTTTTCTGTACGTGTATTTTCATGAGCAACTTTATTATACGAATATATCTGTGAAAATATTGTTTAATACACAATAAAATATACATGCGTGATACACTAAGATCTAATTAGCGATATCAACACTTCTTTTCCTGCTTCTTTATTTTTTTAATTATTTTACTACTAAAGTAATTAAAATGATGAGAATTATCACCGCTTCAACAGACAATGTTCCTGTTTGTGCTAGAATGTACGAAAACTCAACTGCGTACCATGGTACACAACATACAAATGCAGCAACGCCAGTTTCGAAAAAAATATTATACGAAATAGTGCCTTGTGCCTTAAATAGGATACACGTCGTTTTCAGTGTAACGTGTATGATTTTGGAAGTTGGAAAGCCAAGATCAAAGAATCTATCATAAGCCATACTCCAAAACATATTTATTAGAGAGAGCATTGAATTTTCTATCTATTTACTAAAAAAATGACAATTGTCTATGAGCAGTAAAAAATGATAAATCTTGATTTGTGAAAATGCCCTTTTTTATTTACAGTAGCTAAAATGGCAGCCATATCGATACTTTTTTCAACTGATCCAAATCAAACAAACAGGTAGCTGTTTGAAAGATCTTTCTTTGTTGTATGTAAAATGCGCTTTAGTCTTGAATTATGTGAAATAGATAGACAGCTGCAGCTTGAAGTATTATTTTTCAAATATGGTTGTCCCCTATAACAAAACTCAAATTGAGCAAATTGAGAGAACGAGCGAATCTTGTTTTAATGTATTTATTGAACCAAAAAACCCATCTAAAGATGCAACCATTTTGCTGCTATCGAGCTTTCTACCGACAATAGGGAGCAAACGGGAGCCTGAGCAAATGTTCTCTATTTTTTAGGTAAGAGGCTATAGCAGGTGCGTATCCAGGACTTTATTACGGGAAAGGCAAAATTTTCGATGTCACACATTTCGAGAACCAATAGGAAATAGGCAACAATAATGGCATTTCTTGGCGTTTCTCGACGAAATCTATGTCACGGTAAAGAATTTTTGACATACTCGCTATTTTCAAGTCAAATGTGGTCTTCTATGGTAGGAAATGAGAGAGAAAATTCAGCGCGAAATACTAAAAAAATTTGAGTTTACTAGCTAAAACGTGTACTGAAAACGCATTTAGGTTGTCCTTCGAGTAGACTTCGAGAATCTTCAATTTTTTACTTTGAGGACCCTCGTGAAAAATAAAAATATTTTTCCATATCGGTGGGGACCAGGCCTCCCGACTTCTACCCCTCAACTGCTTATGCCCCTAGGCTGGACGCCTCGTACCTTAAGAAAAGCCTACTGGCTTTGTCGACTAATTTTATATTGAAATGGAAATAAATAGGAAAGCTCGCCTGAGGAAAGCCATGTTTTGCTGTGGAGGTCTCAAAATATAGTATATTTATGAATTTTTTAAATTAATTTTGGATTTTTGCACCTCCTGGCGAAGATCTATTATACTCGCAACATCTAGGACATATCTATGCCGCCTTCTGGCAAAGATAACAGAGTTGAATCATCAGAGGGTACATGGGTATTTCTAGATTGCGTCCACATAGCTCAATGGCAAGTCTGATTGACCTCTCATACGGCTTTTCCTCCATGTCCGTGGAAAAATCCTTTTTTTAATTCTTAAATCTCCTCCCCTTTTGATAAAATGAAAACTCGTATAATTTTTCATATTTATAGACTTTGCTTATAAATATGAATAAAAATTATTCTTGTATAGAAGAAAAAATGTCTTCTAGAGTTGAACATACCCCGAGACACCTTGGTCTACACCTTGTACATTTTCCACATGTATCTGAACAAAAAACGAGCTCTACTTCTAGCCAAACATGGAGCAAGAGTACAAGGATGAAATCGATAAAAAGGCATTCCTGATAGGGAATGAAGAATTTTATAGAATCATCGATTATGAACCACTAGGTAATTTATATTATAGCTCTACTCAGGCAGCGATGTCACTTTCAACCTTCCCCGCGGACAAGCAGCAACACAGACCGTGCTATAACAGGCGGCGCAGTAGGGGGGCCCATTACGCAACCCTACTTTCCCGTCCTGACTATTCTATAAGCTTTCGGACAAAATGATGGTACGCTATTCACTGGACGAAGACATTCTTTCTCTTAAGCTGCAAATACGTAATATGCCTAACGCGCAATCTTACTTATAGACTTTAGTAAGCTGTTTTTCCCTTTTCTTCCACAGCCTACCGATAAGAATAGCGCTTCAACACTCTTTCGCCCGCTTCCTGCATGGCTCTATCAAGCTCGCTGCACCTGGGGCACATTTGGATATTCAAGTATTACCTGTCAGAATTTGTTTATAAAAAATCCCGTTCAGAATTATTTTCTGACAATTATAGCAAAGCCGGATCATTGAGGCATACATGGGCCGTTCCAATTTCCGCCCACAAAGCTCTATAGCCGATTTGATCAGAAGGTTACATGGCTTCTTCTCATCCAGTGAAAGACGCTTTTGGATTCCTCTGATTTATTCCATTTTTTTATGTATTTACTTTAAAAATAGTAAACATATAAGCTCTTCTATCAATAAGAAATGTCATCATACTTTTTTGATTTATAATAGATCTGAATCAATTCTTTGAAGTACACTGTGCTTCGGTCCTACAGAGAATTTAGCTTAAGGAAGGACATAAGTTTTAACGTATATCCTGTTGGCAAAAAACCCTAAATGGGTAGTGCTTTTGAAAGTTTCACTCTTCGTGATTCGCCCACCGGAGGGTCGACATCCTATGCATAAACAACCTCGGAATTTAAGCACAATCCATCCGTTGCTTCTTGAATCGGCACAAATCATACCAAGTTAATCAGCGGAAGTGACCCTGTGGCGGTAGTGATCCCTGGTGGCAGTCTCCTCTCTGACTCTGGGCACCTGTTTCTTAACATGGCGAGTGCAGGCAATTTTTCTTATAAAACAAAATTTCAGCGAAATTGAACCTTATTAAACTGCTCTAAAATCATACAATGTAAACAACAATACACACTTTTTACTTAACACGCTAGCACATTAGTCTACACTTCACTGTGGTAGACT
Source organism: Mermis nigrescens (assembly GCA_036768485.1). Taxonomy (NCBI): domain Eukaryota; kingdom Metazoa; phylum Nematoda; class Enoplea; order Mermithida; family Mermithidae; genus Mermis; species Mermis nigrescens. Next base: position 89,671 of record JAVLUZ010000334.1, read on the forward strand.
TTTAGAAATTCATCCGAGAAAAAACTTGTTCGGCTCGACAAGCCTGCCAATTATCGAACGAGACCTTACTTTACAGCCATCCGTTTGACACCATCATCTAAAAAAGCTGTGTAAATTAAAATCGGCATACTGTTGGTTGCGCGCAAAGATTTTGCACATAGCATACCTATGTATATCTAACATACTCTAAAAATTTAAGCCTTATCCCATCGTTGCTTCTTGAGATACAGTGCTGTATGAGGAAGTGTGAAATAGAATGGATATGCTGTAGATAATGCGCTAAAATTTGTAAATAGCACAGCTAAAATTTATATATCCTACTCTGAAAGTGTTACCACATCCAACCACTGGTTCTTGACAAACGCCCCTATTTGCAAAAGTGTTAATTGATGCTAGGATACTAAAAGTACTCCCAACCCATTTTTGTAATCCTGCCCCTAAAATTTCAGCCCGCTCTGACAGGGATATAATTTCGCCTTCCCCAAGCCCACTTTTTATTATACTCAAGAAGTTGAATAAATCTTTCCGAATAATGCAACTAAACTCAGATATAAAGTATCCTTTCCTTTTTTATGTAACACTTAAATTTATGCTGTGAAAACGTTTATTCGCATTACGACAATAGGTGGGCAGCACCGAGATTCTGGTGGAAGGAGCGGGGTGAAAAAATTTTTAAGGGCAGGGGGTAAAATAATTTGCAAAGGTCAAAAAACGGTACTAAATGTGTTCGTATGGCGAGAGAAGCACCATTTTTCGACGTTTTTTATCGAACACTATCCATTGGCATCGAAAAATCACTAAAAAAGCCAAAAAAAATTAAAAATTGAATTTCGGTGGTATTTTAACTTCTGGGGGTGCATACCCCCAACCCCCCACGCCCACGTGTGATTATGGCAAAAATAAATGAATGTCGAAATTTTCAAACAAATTAGCTCCAAATTCTCTAAGAGCTGGACAAGCAAGCAATCTGTGTGTTATTTTCTCCAATAAGCCCTCTAGACACAGCTGTGCTCTGTTGAACATCTGTGATTGGGATCTTCGATTCGCATTACAAATTGATTATTGAGCAAAACTTTTAGTCAACAGTACAACTATATGGTATACACATTTGCCCTTATTGTGAACCTCTGAACTATGAACGTTCATTTAAATTCATATAGATAATGGGATTTCCCATCATTCAAATAGTGTCTGACTTTTTTCGTGATTCTATATGCAGCTGGCAATCAGAAAAAATGATCCATTTTTGGACGGCCCGCAATAAGTGTTTATCCCTCTTTCAGGTCAGTCCTCCAAAATTATATAACCCAGACAAACACACATAAAAGTCATGTATGAAAGATAAGCATTATAGACATGATTAATGTGTTTTAGCATCCACATTAGATAAGATTTAGTGACTAAATGAGGTATCTACATACTAAGTAGCAGTTATGTGAGTAAAATGTTGATTTTCCTGATTGACACAGGTGCCTCTGTCATTGGCGGGCCATCCCAAATTTGCGACATTATTTGGTATGATGAACGCTTTTGTGCAAAGAAGCTTAAACAAAAGAATCGACGTATTATTGAAAAGAGGTCTTAGGGAATATAAATTAATGTAATTTAAAACATAGAAATTAAAAATCAAGGACAACGAGGTCTCTAAAGTTGTAACTCAAAAAATAACCCGTTTCATTAGAGTATATCTGCATGAAATTTCATTAGATCTCTTTTCAAAATATATTGGTTTTTATATCTAGATCTCTCGCTTCAGATAAGACCAAATGAATAATCAGCGTAGAATAGGCAAGGAGCAGTGTATACCTTAACTTGCATCCGATTTTCGGGACGGCCTATAATAAAGGGTAAGGTTGAAATTACGCCGATTCTACAAAATAAAAATAAAATACTGCAATACACCCGAATTACTGCACTAATTCGTAATTGATATCGGCTTATTGCAGCTTGCAACGAAGGCACAAAAAATTTAAAGGTTTTGAAATTTAGTTACAGGCGTTTTATAAAGCGTGCTACAAAAATTCTTTTTAAGCTCAAAACAATTCATTTTCAATTGAGTAAAATTACATGAAAAATTAATATCAAATTAACATCGATTTTTGCTAATCTATTTCAAATGTAATTGATTAGTCCAAATTGATTAGTCCAAATATAAACATTGACAGGGAAATAAACATTATTCTTTGTATGCACAATAAAAGGTAAGAGGAATTGATATTAAATGAGAGGAAAAACAAATCGAAAATAGCCTTAGCTGCGAAAATGTGCTATAACTGGGAAAAATCGGAATAGTCTAAAGTACGAGTAAATCCTTATCAAAATTTAATCGAAACAAAAGACAACAATTGAGATTAGAGTACCAAATTCAATTAGTTCACGATTATTGTCTTGCTTTGTCCTTAACTCAGACCGTTAAAGCGAATGTTTCGCCACATTGATAAAGCACTGTTAGAATTATGGCCTCTAGTAGTCTAGTCTAGCTGTCACGAGTCGGTAAGAAAGCATAAATTAATCTTGAAATTATGTATCTCTTCTCTCATTGCGGATTTCTATTCACGAACAGTTGCAAAACCGAAGTGTCCCGAAAATGTCCTGAGGTTAAAATATGGCAATAAATTGAGTAGTGACAAATAAAATTTTGTATTTGTCTAATTTAACAATTATCACTAATATGATTCTTATTTGCATTACCTATATATGCGATGTTGTCGAGTTTCTGTCCTAATATGTTGTACATTTGAATATTAGTTTATTCGTCATGATTTCGCTGCTAATTGAAAGTTGCATTCGAATTACGTGACGAATTTTTATATTTGCGATTGTTTCTGTGATTCTGGTAGAAAAATTTAGTTTAGCGTAAACGCGTATCATAGGTAGCAAGTGAGCGCAGTACCTCAAGATTATGCTACCTTATAAATCAAGGAGCACATAGATCGAAGAAGTGCGGATTTCTTCGAAAGACAGATCGATAGATATAGCAGTAAGCTACCGATCAATGGAAATGTTTATTTTGAAGTTCAACCCGTGAAGTTGATGTTGTACTGGAATATATTCCTGATGAATATGTTGCGCAGAAGTGAACAAGAGCCCGAGTAAGCGGTTAGAGCTACACACGCGCGTCAGAGCGGAGGATCTAGGATACCGGCGCGGGCAGAATTTTGCTGTGTAACGTGGCTGGCAGGTTGCTAACTTACTTAGATAACGAAAACCTTAATCGTACCGTTCTTGTTTACATTCAGTACTCAGCTAGTAATTGAGAGGCGCAATGTATACCATCGGCGACCTCTGACGGATTGAATGAAACCACGGTTATACAACTTAATTCAGCTCTCTGTTCAGCCCGTTTTTTAGTTAAGAAAATTAAAAAGCATCGAAGCGCATTTTTAATTTTATAAGAGATTAATTTATTTTCGGAGTAGCAATTAAAGGAGTGTAAAGAATAGGAGGGCGTAAAACATATTTATCCTCGTAGCAATTTGACGCGTCTCTTTACAGTCAATAGTGACGTATTGTAGGTATAAAGTTCACAGAAAACGTTCGTTTTTATTCCATAGCTTTACAGTTTTACTGTAAATGTTCCCTGTAATATCAGGATTACGAATCTGACTTTTAATTTCTTCGCATTAAATAACTATGCGAAGCTTAAGTTTAAAATGAGGTTCTACGCCAATAGCTTCACAGAAAAGTAATTTTGATAAAAATGCTACTAGTAACTAATATAAAGATTACGATTCGTTACCTTTTATTTTTTGACTCAAAATTTGTGTGAAGTTTAAATTAAAATTTATATTTACTTCCGGAGCATTACGAAAGGCTATTTTTCTTATAACCGTGCTTGAAAACATTGTCCTTTGATTCTCACTTTTAATTTTCTTCACGCGTAATTATTGTGTAAAGCTAACAATGAAAATTGTTTTTTTATCTTAATATTTTTTATATTTTTTTATTTTTTATTATTTTTTATTAAAATTATTCTATTGATTTATCGCTGGCTACAGTTAATTACATGACGTCGCATTACATTACAATTGAATTTAGTTTCAGAGTATTGCGGAAAGCTTATAAGTTTTCATTACAATAATCTCTATAACTACGATTACGAATTTAATTTTAAATTTTCATTGCACTTATGGTCGAGTACAGCTTACTCTAAAAATTAATTACATTCCCAGAGCGTTGCAATAGGTCATCAATCCAAGCTGATATTTCGTGTGGCTTTGTATGCTGCGTTGCGGATGGCTTTGAGGAAAGTTTTAATGGGAAATTTAAATAATTTTCTCACCGCACAGTGAGTAAATTGAGGATTTTCTAGCTGGAACCGGCAACTCAAGTTTTATCAAGACTGCCAAAAAATATTCTCAAAAATCTGTCAACTGAATAAATTAGCATATATTCTTACAATTTTCTACATTTGAATAAATGTGTACATATATTTTAATATTTAAAATAAAAAGTGCTAATATGTCGGAGAATCCGAGAAAGAATTGCAAAGACGAGTGGACAATTTCTCTTTTATAAATCTATTGCCTGTACGGGCTAAAATGCAATGCTTGTCAAGCAGGAAACTAAATTACTACGCAAAAATAAGACTCCAAAACGAACAAGAGAGTTAATGAATGTCACGAGCACTGTGTAATGTTAAAAGGCCTAAAATTTCTAAAAACCTCACTTATTTCTTCTTTATATCGCCGGCTAAGCGAGACCAATATGGCAAGAGAAAGTCCCCTGCCCTACTGTGAATATGCCTTTAACGCGTAAATCAACACGATTCCTCCCTGCAATGCTTTACACTAAAAATAGTCGATCCATTTTCGATCTGAATAATCTTTGTGTTAATTATTGAAAGATATGAATGAAGTAAGAAAAGCAGCTAACAGAAAGCATTAAATGATTACGAACAGTAAAACGTAAGTAAAAAAGTATTACAAAGAAGTAGTAATTATAGGAAATCCTTAATGCGACTGTATAAAAAAAGGATGAAAGAAAACAAGAGAAAGAAGAATAGGCGAATCAATAAGAAGTGAAAGCAAGCATATAAAATTCAAGAAGGAAGGAATTAAAACAACAAAAAAGAAGGAAAAAGAAAATAAATAAGCATGCTATTGGAATAAGAGAAACAAAAGAGAAAGGAGAAATAGGTAGTAAAAGTGTACACAAAAAGGAATTATATTATAAGAGACTGCAATTTTAATGAGTGAAGAAGTAGAAGGAGTACATACAGAAAAAATGTACAAAGCACGAGGAAAAATCACATAAACAGTCGAGGTTGTCGAGAGGAAATAGGATGCTACAGTTTCGTGTGCCTTTAATCCTCTGTTGATAAAGTCTAAGTGGGATCCTGGCAACTGTACTCAACTCACCGCTTTAGTTGCAAGTAGCGTTGTCAGAGTTAGTAAATTACAATAGAATTAGGTTAGGGTTCACATTATTTCAAAAAGTTAATAGGGTTAGAGATAACTCTAACCCTATTTCAAAAAAAAGTTAATTATTTAAAAGACTTATTTATATGATTAACTAAGCATGCTATTTGGCACTCAAAAACTGTCTAAAAAGACTATAATTTTCAGTTAAGCATTTTTATTGAAATTGCATTGATGAAAAATTTCTATCCGAAGTCAGAAAACACAAACTTACATTACAACCACATCAGAATCCACCAGCTAGACCCCATTCCAGAAATTGATTTTTCTGAATTTTTTTTGTTTTTTTCTGCAATTCTTCAATTCCGATGCATGGAGCTCATTGAGGAACACCAAAAAAAAGTGTTTTTGCCATATAAAAAAATTTAGGCATTTTTAGAATTTTAAAATTTTCCAGGACCTATAATTTTTAAGCTGGCCATGTATGCTACCGTTCAATGCAACTTACGAGGATCAAATAATGTGTGTTTGCAGTCTGCGCGTACATATGTAACTTGTGCGTTCTAGCTGGGTATAGGTATTGCTGCATGTAGTATTTAGACATTTCAGAGTACATGCTAGCACATCTAGTACGTTGTACCTATGTTTGTAAAAGCCTGAGATACCAGTGTACGTTCAAGCAATTTGAAAAAGAAATATTATAAGACAAAGACGATATAAGAATAGGACAATTTATCGCAAATTAGGCTTAAAAAACACTTCCAATTCTAAAATTTTATCACTGAGGTTGCGATGGTATTTGTTGAATATGACACTCACTTGACTAAAAATGCGTTCAGCCGGAGCAATTTAATTTTTTTCACATGGTATCTTTATGATTGTCCCGCTAAAGTTTATTATTGCTCAACACGGATGTCTTTCAAATTTTTCAATGCCTACTTAGTATAGGTAAGTAACCTAATGGGAATATAATGACAATGGTGGGAATCTTTGGCAAAAGCATAGTACATATTGAACAAAATATAGCTCAGATGGCTAAACGATTGATTAAAGAAAAATAAACAGCATCTCGCGAGGAGAGGTAGATACTTAAGCAAAACAAACACAGCGCATTGGCTTGATTGACCACTGATGGAATGACAGGACATTAATTCAAGTTGTCTCGCTTTAAGTCTAGAATACAGTAATTAACAATTATAAGTTATTAGCGCTCGGATAAATAATGTACTAACCCTTTTATATCCGTTCCTCAATTAGAAATCCAAAGAGTTAGGGTTAACCTTAATAGTCATTAACTCACCCAAAAAATGGTTAACTCTATTGCAAAAGCCATGGGTTAACAATATTTTGGATTGACTTAAAGTTAAGTCTGACAGCATTAGTTGCAAGGCATTGCAGAGGACGGAAATGACCGAGTTCATTGTTTTGCCTGCAACCAAGTACAATTTTCATTGATATTTCATTTGTTGTTCGCCAGGAACACATATCAATGAGGACAGCGCTCATTTTTGTACACCTCTATGCATGCAGTGTTTCATACGCATGTTATATCTCTGCATTCTACATAAGTTTAAAAACAGAATAGGTAGGTACTTTATCCGAATTTATGAACTACCTCTGATTTAACAAAGTTCTTTGATTAAGAAACTTAAAACATTTATATAATTTAACCTTAACTTGCTTAATCAATAGAGAATCATGTTTGTGAACTTGCAAATATAATTTTTGATCCAAATATGATTGCGCTTAAATTTCAATCACCATCAAAAAATATGTTGTTTTAAAAATGACAATGCGCATTCTGTATGTTATTAGCAGGAATAGGTAGGTACTGCACATCATTGCAGCCTTTGATTGCAAGACTTAGTTTTTGCAGTGTGAACGGCCGCAATCATTGAACCCAAGACGTCTGCGACCAAATTGCAGGTTCAAGGCTGCAGATGATTGCACTCGTGTGAACTGAGCGTTATTCTATTTATTTAGTGCTATTAAAACACATGGAAAACGCAGTCAATCTAGTTTTAAAAACCTACGTATGTTTGGCTCTAAAAAATTTTTAAGTCGTAAACAATAATTTTTGTGTTTCAGTTTTGAAAAACAAATGTGTACAACTCATTGCGATTCTGACTCATGAACTGTAAAAACTTATTATTTACCTATTATTGATTCATAACACTAACCCACGCTCTTCATTTAAAGACAATAGTTTGCCCTCAATTTTTTGATACTACGATTAAGCCGATTGGATGATTATTTGTTTTTTAACTTTCTGAATTTATTATTTTGAAATGTCGCTGACACTGAATTCCTAGTTTTCAAAAGGTTTATGAAAAGATTAATTTGGGAGTTTCTAATTAGTATTAAACTATGACATGCGATAAAAGTGCGATTTTTTAATGATAAATTATTTTCCGTGAATCCATAAAGTTATTTGAAAAAAAAATATTTCTCAAAATTTTTATTTTCTATGGAATTCGATTAAGCATACTTCCGATTGAAGAACATCGGTTTGGCTTTCAATACCATTGCATATGAGTCTTCAGAGAATCAATCTAAGGTTTTATTGTCTCAATTGGCCCCAAGCAATAATCCATGTTTCAAGCAAATCTTAAAAGCTATCAACTCTCCTAATTTGAGTTTTTTAAATTTATTCTCCTATTTTTTGATAGTTCGAGGCTCTTTTCCTATCTAATGTGCAAATAAAACTTGCCTTCACCTTAATTTCCTCGCTTCTCCCACTTAGATAAATGTATTGCTCCTAATGCATCATTTAGCTTGAAGGGTGTGGCAATGTGTTGTATTTTAAAAAGTAGAATAATCAGTAATTTGCTATTACAGTCCTCGGGACACAGGAGAACTGTGCACCAAAATTTAAAATGCTGCTCTTGTTAGCAACATTGCTATTTTCCTTTGTTTGTCATCTATTTTATCTTTGCTCTGCTTTTTGCCGCTATGAAGGATATAGAAACAAATATCTGAGTGAATGAGTAAGATAGGCAATAGGATGGATTAATCTAAGCAAACAAGTTTTAAGAACGTAAGGTTAATTGAGTTTCACAAAACCTTTACCTCTCGACATATTTAATTCATAAATTTAGGATGTAATTTTAGACATAGGTGAGTTTTTGAGAGCACTAAACATTGATCTATCTAATTAAAAAATATTTCTCATAGGTATATTCTACGTGTTCAATGAAACTTTATCTGAAAATGAGATTAAGTGAATGAAAATGTATTCAATAAACTCACTATTTACAATAATTGTCGTCTTTCACAACATCGTATTACTTGATCTGGATATGCGCCCTTCAATGTCATACTGAACCCTTCAAAAATCAAAACTGTTTTCCCATCGTGCTGACTATTACAACTAAACTTAAATTTTGCGGAAAACATTCAATTCGACTTTAAAAAATATGAAATATGTTATAAAGATGAATTGATGAGATACATCATCCTCTATTATAATAGGTGTGGTAAAACTTATACAATTTTTTAATTTTCGAAGGATGAAATTAACCTTGGTCGATCATCTCTTCAGTTTGCTGACCTGCTTGGCTTTGATTCAGCAAAGTAAGAAAGAATAAAGTTGGCAGGCTATTTCCTAATTAAGCGTAATATAAAAAAGTGAATGCGGCACAAAAATATATCATTTAAAATTTATAATTTGTATTCAGTTTTAAAAGTTAAATTCAATCAAGCTTTGTAAAACTTTTTTGTCTTTTTTTTGTATATGTAATCGCATGATAGAGTTACTTTGTAATTTTGTTTCTAAATTTCTTCTCTCCTTATGCACAGTACACATTAAGGAACGCTTAAGTACTCCTAGTAATTCTCAAGATATACTTCATAATTTCTGTCAATCCGAAATCGAATCATAGGTAGCATGTTAGCGCCTCTACCTATAATATGCATACTTGGGTACCTCTAAGATAGTTCTAACCCCTATACTGGAATAACGAAACTTATATGAGAGGTGCGGCTCTTTTAAAAGATAGATAATTGAAAAAAACAATTTGCCTGCATTTTAACTTTACACTCAATACCCAGCTATTGATGAGTGTGTACACTTTTGGCGTAACGTTAAAACAGATTTTTTAAACTTTGCTGTATCACACAACTTTTCTAAGTCAATTGTGCTTTCTGATTAGTCTGATGTTTTGAATCCAAACAAGCAGATAACTTCTATACTGCTTTTTATTTTTTTAAAGTGCCTTATTTTAAGAGTGACAGTGTGAAGCGTTTAAAGAATCTTGTGTTAAAAACATATTTTTGTCTGTTTTTGGTCTACAAACTTTCCGGTTAATATCCAAGAATTTTTGATGCTAGGGAGACGCACTACATTGTAAGGTCTACAGTCAGAATTGAATCGCGTCTGTGTAAAGTCAATACGGATTTGTTTACATTCTGGTAATTGCTGAAAGATACCACCTTCCTCTTATTAGTTTGCTAATCTCATCGGTTATAAAAAGGAGAGGCGAAGACTATTTTCGAAGTATAGCACGCTTATAAGGTTAAACACTGCATTTTGATTCTCTTTCTTCACACAAAATACTGAGGTGTAAAGTTCAAATTTGGGGTCTTAAAAAACACACTTTTTACCCGTTCTTTGTTTTGAACTTTTACGGTTATAAAATAGGTCGTGAGAATCATTCTAAAAATAAAATAAGGTATTATTAATCAATGGACATACGTTGGTCTTGACTGCTTCAAATTAAATGCAATATTGACTTAGTCCTTGAGGTGTAAAGTTTATATTTCAGGGCGCGAAAGCACGCTTTTGACTTTTTGTCTTGCAATCTTTGTTATCATAAATCGGGGCATACACTTCAGCGTGTTAAAAACAAATTATCCTTCCAGAGCGTCGCATAAGGTTAATTTTTTACTAAAATATTTTTCAGAACACCAGGATTACGAATGTAATTATAATTTTCTTTTACACTCAAGCACTACTGGAATTTATTCATTTTTTAAAGTGTTTTACGTAATTTGAGAATAAGAAATATGACATTGAATGCTCTTCACATCTAGTGGTTGTGTGAAGTTTACCATTAAACTTAATTGTAGTTCCGGAGCATTACAGAAGTTAATTTTGTAATGTTCTCTGTAACGCGAGAATTATAAATCTGACGTTAAATATCCTTTACACACAGCGGCTGTGTAAAGTTTACACTGGAAATTAATTGTATTTCCAGAGCACTTTTTTTAAAGTGGTAAGTGTACTTAATTTGAGGTTTACGAATCTGACTCAAAAATTGTGGTATACACTTAGTGGTCGTGTAAAGTATCATACTAATCATCAGTTATAGTCCCAGAGCATTGCAGGAATTGATTTTTCAAATGTTCTGGTGGTGAGGATTATGAATCTGTTTATTTTTAGTGCACTGCTCAAGCTTATATCCTTTTTTGAAAGTATTCTACATAACGTGAGGATTACGAATCTGAGTTTAGATTTTTTACACTCACTCAGTAATTGTGTAAAGTTTGCATTGAAAATTAAGTTTGCAGCAGAAGCTTAATCTTTTTTAAAAAGTTTTCCTTAAATTGAGGATTACGAATCTGAATTAAAATTTTCTTTCCACTTAGAGCTTGTGAAAACTTACACGTAAAATTAATTTTAGTTCTGCAGCATTGCAGAAAGCTGAATTCCTCAAATGTTTTTAATAATATTAGGATTACGACTCCGACTGTCAACACAGCCACAAAATTCTTATTTACTAGATTGCAACAAAGAAATAGAACACGCAGTGCACTGCCATTCAACAGTCACTGATTGGTTGGAGAAGTAGGCTGCAGACTTCTATTTGATTGTCCTTTGAAACTTCAGATTTAAGTTTCGAGTTTAATTTTACAATTAGTATTTTTATGCTGTGGCAATGCACTGCCATTCAAGGGCCACTGATTGGTCCAACAAGTAAGCTACAGAGCTCTTCATTTAGATCTTTCTATTAAACTTCAGATTTAAACTTCAGATTTAAATTTAGTTTTTAATTTAACATTAGTATTTTAGGTTGTGATAAACACTGCTTGTTCTTAATGCAATTCGTCTGTGCAAAATAAACTTTGTAATACGCATATATCTGCCCAGGTTCTTGCATTGATTATATTACTTGATTACATACAAATTGTTTTGATAATAACAATTCTTTGCGTTCTTGGTACCCCGGCAATTTTTATGTTTCCATCCATGCAAATTTCGGTCTCTCAATTTTGCAATGTATGCTATGCCGCCCAGACATTTTTATGCATTGTTCGCATTATCTGACCAGTTGGCTGTGTTGTTTATTTAAGTCCCAATCGGTTCTTTTTACTTTCCTGATTATCTTGTATTCACTACATTCGATTCTGACGGCTTATGCGTTATTGATTACCATTATCAAATGATTTATCTGATGCCAGGCCTACCTTTCCATTGTTCTTTCAGTGTATTCTGGATTTCGTTTTAATAAGGTTATTCACTTCATATAACTAGCGTCAATTTAAATTTAATAAATTCCCTACCTATCAATTGTTGTCCTTCTTTTAAAAATCAGCATTTGTAATTGAAGCTAAAGGGTGTTTCCTACAGCAATCACTTTTTGTTTATAAAAATCTGGAACTAACCTAAGCCTAAGCCAGTGCTGTAACTTAAGATTAAGAAATCATTGTTTACACCTATTCTATCTCAGTTCCGCCTTTGTCACAATTATCAATTACTTGGCATCAATTAGTGAAACTATATAGATTTTCGCGCGGATAAAACCGAATTGCTAATCGTAATATGATATGTTAAGGAGCAGAATGGTATTGGCCAAATTGACAATCAAGGACTCATATGGGTATACTGAATTTCAAAGAATGCTTGCTGGCAAAGCACACTAAACTCGTGCGGGTCGGTGCTTCCGCTTCTTCACTTGTACATTGCCCACACATAGCGATTCCTTACATATTCACCGCAGTTCTAATTGTATAAACTTTAACAATGCGCGCGGGAGCATTGCATCTTCCTTTTATAGGTCATTTTTCCTGTCATGCTAGAAAATTTAGCGCGAATCAATTTGATTCGCTGTTGATGGATTTCAGAGGTCTAAAAAAGATAAGTTTTGCGCTTTTTCCTACCAATCGCACATCAGTCTCTTAAATGTTGTCCAATCCCATCGTCGCCTGTGGTGAATATAGAAAGTAGTTCGATTTCTGTGATACAGTAATATTTGTGATTAGATAATTTTCATAAAGGAAGGTACTTGATCAAATGCGTTAAGGCTTTACTAAAATCAGTAACAAGACCAAACTTGTGTTCAACAAATTTTTACTAATACCATATTCTATCGTTTCTATAAGTACATTCCTCCCTAATGTTTATGTCCCTCCTACATCCGTACCAATCATTTCGATCATGTAATCGTCTGTTTCATTGAACTTTGAATGTCCCTTATTTATCCGGACAAAACTATTGGGGTTGAAAATTACCTCCTCATAATTTTATGTAAATGTCCTTTAAACTAATGCGGTAAACGTGATATTCTACAGTATAATGAGTTACAAGGAGTCAAACACATCCGCCTAATGGTGTTATCAATTACCTACTTCATGTTTATATGTAAATGTCCTTTAAACCTATGCTATTTACTTTATATTCTACAGTATAATGAGTTCCAAGCAGTAAAACACATCCGCATGTCTGTTTTTTATTCCATCTAGTCTGTTTCATTGTGCTTTGAACGTCACACATTTACCCGCACACACCTAATGCGGGTATAAATTACATCATGTTATCAATTACCTACTTCATGATTTTATGTAAATGTCCTTTAAACTTATTCTATTTACTTTATATTCTACAGTATAATGAAACACATCTGCAGGTCTGTTTTTTATTCCATATAGTCTGTTTCATTGTACTTTGAACGTCCCACATTTACCCGCACCCACCTCATGGGGGTAAAAATTACCTACTTCCTGGTCCTTTACACTAATGTAGTAAACATGATATGTTACAGTATAATGAGTTATGAGGAGTCAAACACATCCGCATGTCTCTTTATTATTCCAAATAAACTTATCACATGACTAATTGGTTCAGGATCGCTTCACTCTTTCTTAATTCTGCTTCGCCTTTCCTCTGTCATATTTCCATCAGCTTTGCAGCTTGAATGTTCCGGTTTTCTTTCGCGGCATGCTACATTAGGCTGGTCTTCGTTTGTTCTAGCACCTCTATGCTTCTCCAATCGTGGTTCGCTGGTTCCGAAACTCATTTTTCTCGAATGATACCCAAATCTGGATCTGACTTTCCTTATGCATTTCTGGTTTGGAAAAATTAAGTTAATATTTCAGCTAATTTATAAATCGACTCAACCGGTACTCTTAGGCTTTTATCATCTGTTTAGAGTAGATTAGATTGCTTCTTTGCAATGAGGATGTAATGCTGAAGAATCTAGAAACAACCATACTGCCCACACTCTTTGCATTGATTCCTTTATTTCATCACATTGTCTTTTGTACTCTTGATTTCATTTAACAGTGCTGATAAAATATAAGATACTAGCATAGAAAAATGCTGCGATGAAGCAAAAAAGTCGAATTTACTTGGATTTATTCAATAACAAAGACCTGAAATGAGGACTATGAAAAAGTTACCTTTTCAGTGCAAAAGTCATAGAATCTAGAAAAAACTTAGACGGGCTTTCAGCAATGCAAACTCGAAGTATATTCTGCGGCCTGCAAATGAAGCTGCACTTCGTGCTCAATAATGAATCGGTTTAATCATTCATCCATTAGACCTAAACGATTGTTTAGCATTATATTAATAAGAATTATTCATAACACTCATCTATCTTGTTGTGAATAATATATTTCTGAAGTCTTTATTGATTAAGGAATGTTTGTTATACGCAGACCTGTAATCAGAAGGAAGCGCTCCCCACCGCGAAATACGAAAATATTTTTCCCTAAGGTTCCCGGAGAGAATTTTTAAAAATTGGCGATGCGCGTCTAAAGCCCTGTCGAAACAGGTTTTTAGCGTACTTTTGAGCCAGTAAATTCAAGATTTTCCGGCGCTTCGCGCCAGATTTATCGCTTATGTGAGGTTTTGTCTTCTAAGCCTCTAAAAATTGCTCGAAGTTGAGTTAGACATTTTGACAATGTCAATTTGTCAATTTTTTGCGGCGCCTTGCACCGGATATCATTGATCAGCTATAGTTTTGGCCTTCTAGCTCACTTAAAACAGCTCAACTTGAGTTTTGACATGGGAAGCATGAGATTTTTCCAAGTGCATCGCGCCGTATTTATTGATTATATATGTTTTTGTTCATCTAGCCTGCTCAAAACCACTCGAGTTTAAGCTTGAGATGCAGAATATGTCAGATTTTTTAGTGCTTCGCGCCGAATTATTTATTATCTGTATTGTTTTTTCTGTAAAGCACAATGATAAAATACTCAGGTAAAAGACAAGAAATGACTCGTCGATTAAGTGATGAGATATTAGCTTAAACGATAAAATAGAGTGGAAAATTTTGATAAAAAGTTTCCTGAAATTTAGCTTCACCATCGTATTGAGGTCGCCAAGACCCGCTCAAACTCTGTTTTTATCTACGCCTATCTCCTAATGGCATTCCGAAATATCTAGCCTCAAAAATTATCGGTCTTCTCCGTCCTCCCTCCTCCTGGATAAGAGCCTAGTTAAATGAATACTAGCAAAGAAAAATGCTCCAATGGAACAAAAAAGATGAACATACTTGGAATTGAGGATTATTAAGGATGTAAAAGTAGGGGACTAGGAAAAATCTACCTAAAGTCGTAAAATCTGCTAAAAATCACACTTTCTCTAAGCAACGCGAAAAATCGAAGTATATTCTGTGGCTTCGAACAAAGTGTATTTTTTAAATAATGTTCAAAAGTTTCAGATAAGATTGTATAAACGAAATCTATGTTTACTTTTTTCAAGTGCTGGCAAGTAGCAACGCTGACTAGCTTCGTATCTTGATTGACTTGATTGGTAGAAAACTAAGTGGTATTGTATTTAAAGTTGTTTTATTTTGTTATGAACATTATAGCAAGCAAAGCAGGGGCCGATTAATTAGTGCACACAATCGTTACGGGAATACTACTGTACTTACATATTGTCTGTTTTAAGTCAACTTACGCCTTTCCTACTGTTTTAAACCAATAATATCTTCAGTTGCCTTGGATGCATCGATGTTTGCTATTTCATTCAATTGGCTTAGAAAGACTATTAGTTTACTCAATATCATTTCCTAGAGCTACGGCATAGCTAAGATGCTGCTTTTTCAATCATTTTTATGGTTAAAGATTTATTTTAAATCTGTTGGCCGCAGAATATACTTGGATTTTTTGCGGTACTTAGAGAAAGTGTGATTTTTAGCAGATTTTGCGACTTTAGGTGGATTTTTCCTAGTCCTCTCCTTCTACATCCTTGATAATCCGCAATTCCAAGTATATTCATCTTTTATGTTCCATCGAAGCATTTTTCTTTGCTAGTACCCTACTTTTAATTAGCATGATTTCAGTACATCAGTCAGTAAACACAGACAGTAACATACCACAATAATGACAGCAGTCCAAGGCAGTGTTGCCAGGTCCCAAAATTCAGATTTTCCCAGCACAGAGGTAAAATTGGGTAAAAATTCTCCTGCAATTCTCCGGAGAACATTTTAATTCTCCTGAAAATTCTCCTGGCTCATATTTTGCAGGAAAGGTTGTACAGCAGATCTACAATTGTATGTACACATGGATATCAAGCATGCTCAGGCCAATTTACCTTGGTTCACTCCAACTATTTTATTCTGATCTCTTGCCTGTTAATCCTAAGGACACTCAAGGCTAAATAATGAACATTAATTCTCTCACAAAAAGCTCATGGAGCATATCTGCATTATACAGGCAGATGCAAAAATAATGGAAGACTAATGCTGCACCACAAGGTATAACATTTTATTCAACATCAACAGCTGACAAACATTCAATAACAGATTCCTGATCTTCATCAGGAGATACATTTTTGGTCATGTAAATAGAATCCGTTAAGCGCAACAACATATATAAAAAACATGTATCTACACTAATATAGGAAAATATTCGTAATTACTGATTTTTCAATTTCTTACAAAACAGCCGTTTTTCGGGCTTCTAATCATTGCGAGCATCACTAGAAACCCTAAACTGGCCGCGGAAACCAAGTTTTGATATGCAAATTAGCCTGATTTGCATAGTATGCAAATTAGGCTGATTTACATATTGCAAACTTGGTTCAGGGCATGTCTTGGATTCCTAGTGCTGCTCCTGATGATTAGAAGCCTAAAAAGCGCTGTTTGAGGCTTCAGATTGGTGTCAGGGGATGATCTAAGCCTAAGTTAAAGATGGGGCAAAAATTGCTTTGCTCGCCTCACTCGCTCCGCAATTTTCGCCCCACCTGACTCAGGCTTACATCATCCCCTGGCACCAATGTGACGGCACATACACCAAGCCTAAGCCTAAGCCCGTCTTAAGCTGAACTGAATGATCAGAAAATATGTTTTCAACACAACTTACTATACTAAAACTCCAATCCGTCGTGGCTGTCACTGTCCTCCACCCTCGCGGCTGTCCCTGTCCTCGTCCAATCGTGGTGCACTGGGCTTACACGGATTGTACAGCTGCATAGCCATCCGCAGAAACTCGACCGTACGATCAAGTTGCATTTCCTTGCATCGCTTTTGGAACATGTACCGAGCTAGATTACCGGGTACGTGTGCTTTGATTCTCCCTGATGATGCAAAACTAGACTTGGCTGCTCGCCAGGAGGACTCAATGGCGTTAGTATGTGTCTGTGTGTCAGGATCTTTAAAATTCAGAGAATGATTTACTTTCATGTGAATGTAGCCATGGTCTCCCAAGCAGTCATATGCCTTCCAAAAGTCAGAAAGAATCGTCGCACCCGGGTTAATCCACTCCCGGATTATGGGTAGCAGTGTGTCAGACCCCCCGGCTCCTCGACGGCTACCATAAACACGCGGACCGGAGCCACGCTCATAGCCGCCGAAGACCCATTGGCCCTCCACAGAATGCCCCCTATGATATTTTCGCTTACCAAATTTGGATTCGTCGATCTCAACGACCTTCCCAGGGCCACCGAGTTTTTCTGGGTTCGTGAAAAATGCATCAAATACGACCTCCCGGCAGTAAGATGACCAGTTGACCAGACTTTCTTGGGCCATCTCGAGCTGTTCGCCAGTAATTCGCAAAGTTGCACCTCCGACCCAGAAATTGACGAATCCAAGAACTTTCTAAATCGGTAACTTCGAATTCTCAAAAACGTGTGCTTGTGCAAGCCCACTCGCACTCCGCAAGGCCGCGCCTTCTGTTTCCTGACCAACACACGCGCTCGGCACGTCCATATCCATCCATCCACCCATGATTCATCCTTGATTAGAACCATCTTCCCGCCACATGTTGGACAGTCGTATCTGCCTGCGCATGGAACCAGTCCCAACTCCGCCAGCTTCTCGGGCAACCCATCACGATCTTCGCAAAATTTCACGATTTTTAATAAATTCATTTAAATCGTTCCCTGAATAACAAACATTTATGTAGGTAATTATTTATGCAGTGTATCACTTCATATCTATAATTCATTTCCAGCACAAACAATATGTAAATCGCGATTTTACAAACTATTATTCATCATACTATTGACACATTAATCATGCCACCCATTTCCAACATATTCACCCGTCAGAGCACTCTGATCTAATTGACTACGCGCGTGGGCTCTGCATCCCCTTTTTATAGGTCATTTTTCCAGTCATGCTAGAGAATTTAGCGCGAATCAATTTGATTCGCTGTTGACGGATTTCGCAGAGGTCTAAATAAAAGATAAGTTTTGCGCTTTTTCCTACCAATCGCACATCAGTCTCTTAAATGTTGTCCAATCCCATCGTCGCCTGTGGTGAATATAGAAAGTAGTTCGATTTCTGTGATACAGTAATATTTGTGATTAGATAATTTTCATAAAGGAAGGTACTTGATTAAATGCGTTAAGGCTTTACTAACATCAGTAACAAGACCAAACTTGTGTTCAACAAATTTTTACTAATACCATATTCTATTGTTTCTATAAGTACATTCCTCCCTAATGTTTATGTCCCTCCTACATCCGTACCAATCATTTCGGATCATGTAATCGTCTGTTTCATTGAACTTTGAATGTCCCTTATTTATCCGGACAAAACTATTGGGGTTGAAAATTACCTCCCTCATAATTTTATGTAAATGTCCTTTAAACTAATGCGGTAAACGTGATATTCTACAGTATAATGAGTTACAAGGAGTCAAACACATCCGCCTAATGGTGTTATCAATTACCTACTTCATGTTTATATGTAAATGTCCTTTAAACCTATGCTATTTACTTTATATTCTACAGTATAATGAGTTACAAGCAGTAAAACACATCCGCATGTCTGTTTTTTATTCCATATAGTCTGTTTCATTGTACTTTGAACGTCACACATTTACCCGCACACACCTAATGGGGGTATAAATTACATGGTGTTATCAATTACCTACTTCATGATTTTATGTAAATGTCCTTTAAACTTATTCTATTTACTTTATATTCTACAGTATAATGAAACACATCCGCAGGTCTGTTTTTTATTCCATATAGTCTGTTTCATCGTACTTTGAACGTCCCACATTTACCCGCACCCACCTCATGGGGGTAAAATTACCTACTTCCTGGTCCTTTACACTAATGTAGTAAACATGATATGTTACAGTATAATGAGTTACAAGGAGTCAAACACATCCGCATGTCTCTTTATTATTCCAAATAAACTTATCACATGACTAATTGGTTCAGGATCGCTTCACTCTTTCTCTAATTCTGCTTCGCCTTTCCTCTGTCATATTTCCATCAGCTTTGCAGCTTGAACGTTCCGGTTTTCTTTCCGCGGCTGCCACTTGTCTGGTCTTCGTTTGTTCTAACAACTCTATGCTTCTCCTATCGCGGTTCGCTGGTTCCGAAACTCATTTTTCTCGAATGATACCCCTAATGTATCATACAAAGGCACTGATCGGCTATCCTGAACAGAGAATAGATAATTTTACATATACTGCTCAAGGGCCTAAGCTAAAGAGGTCGCATTGTTTACAATACACATCATTCGAAAAAACAGTTTCTGTGCTTAAAACAGTGACCGCCAATTTTCAGTTGCACTTACATCATCAAAAATTTCTGAAAAGAGCCCTGTTTGCAATGTCTTTTGAAAAAATAAATAATACTTTATTACTAATGTATGTGCTTCAGTAGCAAGCAAATCCTTACGTTTTGAAATATATCAAAAAAATGTTTATAGGCGCTTTGCAAACGTCTATGAAACTGATAAAAACAATTTGATGGTGTGGAAAGCTATGTATTTCTCACACATGCACATAGCGGGGTAGGGGGTATTACCCCCTCGAGGGGTCAGCTAGACCGGTACTGTCCGGCGATTTTGAGCAAACAGGTCTTGTTCTGCATCATTTTTGACATCAAAATCAGTAAAAATGTCAAAAAATTTTCCGACGCTTCGCGCCAGATTAGTACTTTTAAGTACTTTTTACTCAAAAAGCGCCCAAAATTGATAAATGTTTGCATTTTCTAGTGTTAAAAGTGATATAATGCAGTCAAAATGGACTAAAAATGCTTTTAAAATGTGTTATTAACACGAAAAAACGTTTTATAGGCTATTTTGACCATTTTGATCATTAAAACAGCAAAAAAATCGTGAACGTTAAATTTACTGTTTTAGATTTTTGGCATTTCACCCCCCCCCGCCGACCCTGACCTTGTGCACCTATGGTATTTCTGCACTTCGTGATATTAAGTGAATAAATAAATGAATGAATGAATGATTCACTACGGAAGCACGAAACTTATTTGGATATAGTCACCGTTTTTTCCCAGCGATTTGGTTGACATTATAGACCGGATCCAAACTTTTTTCCACTTTTTCCAACTTTTTTCCACGTTTTTTGAGAGGTCTAAAAACGTTTAAAATAGAGCGCCTGTGTTTAAAAATCAGTGTTTTTTAAGCAGAAAATTTTATGTACACATGCAATAGCGGTTTTTGATGCACTTTTTGTATAAAAATTTCGCGCTCTACAAGGAATATCACGATCAGTATACGTTATTTATGTTGAAACTTGAATGTCCTTCCTCCAGTAAAGCATTTTAGCCAATTCTGAAGTCGTTCTTGACAATTGAAACTATAATTTATCGAATGGCGCGAAGCGCCAGAAAATTTTGAAATTTTAGCTCTCTAAATCATTTGGATCTAGTATACAATTTACCCACCACCGTTTTTTAGCCTATTCAAATAAGCTACAGTGACCAAACTTTACACAAAAATTATCAAACGCGTTCTGACTCGCATCAATAAAAATAGTGCTGGTCACTGTAGTTTATTTGAATCTACAGTGTTGGTCACTGTAGCTTATTTGAATCGGCTAAAAAACGGTGGCGGGTAAATTGTATACAAGATCCAATCATTTTTGCATTACAAAAACTGTGCAGAATGTAAGGATTTTCAATCGAAGTGGAGTTCTAGGACAAGATTATCGATAAAAATGCTGCAATTGGCGCCGCGCGGCTTAAACATCAATAACAAGTAAGAATTAACCAATTCGGCGCGAAGCGCCGAAAAATTTTTGTAGTTTTACCTCTTTAAAACGCATTTTTGCATTACAAAAACTAACCGAATCCGTGCAGAAGATAAGGATTTTCAATCGTAGTAAAGTTCTAGATCAAATTGTCGATAAAAATGCTGCAGTTGATGCGGCGCAGCTTACAGATTAATAACAAAAAAGAATTAAATCAATTTGGCGCGAAGCGCCGAACAATTTTTGAAGTTTTAACTCTCTAAAACGCATTTTTAACATTACAAAAATTTTCCACAAATGCCAACCAAGCCCAAAAATTTTTTCCATTTCCCAAAATTTTGGTTGACAAATAGACCAAAAAGTGGAAAAAAACGGTGGATGGATATAGTTATAACTTAACACTTCTCCTGAATTCTCCTAGATTTTCAGGATTCCACTGAATTCTCCTGACATTTTAAAATTCTCCTGCATTCTCCTGCATGTTTACAACTTCTCCTGAAATTTCTTCTGAAAAGCCCATTCTCCTGCTCCTGCTCCTGAAAATTTTAGATTCTCCTGAATTCAGGAGAATTCTCCTACACCTGCCAACCCTGCCAAGGATGCGGCAAACAATATTGCTCTTATCATCCGCATTATGCTTTTTAAACAAGACAACCTTACATTATTTAAACAGATCAAAGTCTTTCAGTATAAACTTTACGCAAATATCAAGTGTAAGCAACACTAACGCTCAGATTTTAAAGTAAAATGAATTTGTAGTATAAACAACATATTACCAACAAATGAATAGTGCAAACCTCACACAACCACTATGTGTAGAGAAAACTAATAGTCAGATTCCCAATTCTGATTTTACGTATGACATTTCGAAAAAATTACGCTTCTGCAAAACTCTAGAACTAAAGATAAGATGCAGTGTAAACTTTACACAACCACAGAGTGGAAAGAAATTCTCAATCGGATTAGTAATTCTGATATTACTGTGATATTACGATCAACATTTATGGAAAGATTAATTCTCCACAATGGACCTAGGACAAATAAATATCAGATGTAAACCACTTTGCCCCAATGTCGAGTGCAAACAAACTGGCGTTTCTCATTTTGTTTCTGATTAATTTTTGGACTTGAGATTATATCCAGACTCACAACCCAGAACTTGGCAGAAAAAAACAAGACGGAATCACGTTTAAATCCCCAATTTTTTGAATTTACACCACCCGAAAAAAGCTTAATGTTGATGTAAACAAACGCGATTGGCTGTGACGCGTACTTCCTAGAAAGTACCTTATTTTTATCCTATTCTACCTCGCCTGACTTTTGAACAGAGAAAGTGGCGAACAGAAAATGGACAAACACGTATTTTCCAACCACATTGTAAACTTTAAAAATCTGAATCTAGAGCCCCATTGAGTGTAAATAAATTCGGTTCAGGCCAGTTTGTAGCCCCTTGATTATAGTACGTTTGAATACGCTAAACTTATGTTCCGCAAAATATTTGATATGATTTACACAATCAAAATACTAAAAAACATGTTTTTTCGCCTATTTCACACCTCAGATTTCGATCAACTAAATATTACGTTTTTTGAACGCGGCTTGCTTCGACCTGTAGCCCTTAAATGTTTTTTTATTTCACATTTTATTCATTCATCCCATCTCATAATCGAAGAAGTTGGCAGAGAAATCTCGGACAAAATCTATTTTTTTGCTCAATCACCAGAGTGTAACGTTTGAATACATGGTACTAATTGCGTTTTGATTGTAGAAACGTTTGCTGGTAAACACAAAATAGCCCTTGATCCATAGTACCTTTCTGCCTGAAAATATTTCTCAAATCTCATAACCGGAGTTGTTGACAGACATAAACAAGTCGAAAGTGCATAGTTTTGCCAAAAGAATTAAAAAAAATGGAAAGTCAGTACTCAGAAGATATGAACCCATTAGTATTTAATTAAAACCTCATGCGAAAACGCATGCGTCAGCCTCTGCTCCAACTCGACAAATCGTCGAATTTTAAAACTTAGTCAATGATTAGAAAATATTCATCATTCTACTGAAGTTCAAGAATAGTGCGTTTATGATAATACAAATAAATATTTATTAAAAGCGAGTCAAAAAACATATGATATAAGAAAAATTTGATCAAACAATATGCAATACGGAGTTATCTATCGGCATTGGAAAATAGATATATAATTCAAAGTTCACTTCTTCATACCTCAACAAACAGTGACTGTAGAACAGTTTGAAGGTCAGATTCGTTATTCTTACCTTATGGGAAACATTTTTAAAAAAATTCATCATGGACGACGCTCTAAGCGGAAAAAAATTTTCACTGTAAAGTTTACACCTGATCTAATAACGCTATATTGATCATGAAGAAACAAAATAAATTTTGACGTGTAGCGTTCAGGACGAGGCACATTTTAAATGTAGTTACCACGTTCTGTCTACTAAGTGGAGAATATGGCAGGGAAAAAATATTTTTCTGTCCCAGACTCTTTACAATAAACCACCTCTAAATTTAAAAAATATCGTTTTTAAAAAAATAAAAAAAGACCCCCCAGATTTTATAACCTTCTACCTATTGAAATCAATCAGACTGCATAGAATGTAAAACTGAGTTAGATATGCTCTTGCACATGGAAACAGTAACAAACCGTCTAATTTACACTCCTGTGCAACAACCAATGAGTGTAAAGAAATTTTAAGACCAGATTCGTAACCTACTGATTAGAGGAGACAATTTTTTAAAAAAATTGGCCCTCTGCAAATCATTTGAATTTTTGGTGTAAACTTTACACACTCACGACGCGCTCGGTATTGAGTGTAAACAAGAAAAAACGGGGGTCCCAAGTTTTTTTTATTATCTACTTTTTGAAAAAACCGCACCTCTGAGATGTGTACCGTTATAGCTATGAGGGGGGCATATGTTGGGGTACCAAGTATTTTATAGGTACGTGCTTACGCGCTACCTATGATCGTCAAAACACT
Organism: Mermis nigrescens; assembly: GCA_036768485.1. Lineage (NCBI taxonomy): Eukaryota > Metazoa > Nematoda > Enoplea > Mermithida > Mermithidae > Mermis > Mermis nigrescens. The sequence continues at coordinate 113,646 of JAVLUZ010000334.1, forward strand.
GTGATATTGATCAGCAAGCTACGCCACTTAATAATAACTAAACTAAAAATTTTATTAGCTCTTTTATAAGCAAAAGAAAACGAGCTTGATACTAGTCTTTTCAAAGGCTGCAGAACAAACTTCGAATTGCGCGTTGCTTAGAGGCCGTCCAAATTTTTTTGTTGATTCTCATGACTTTTGCGTTGCAAAGGTAACCTTTTTCCTAGTCCTCTCCTTTTATGCCTTTGTTATTGAATAATTCCAAACCTATTCGCTCTTTTTTGCTCTATCGAAGCATTTATCCTTGCTATAAATCAGCTACTCGTACATGTTAGTGTTATGGGCAATCGGTAGTTGTTTGTTTTTTTGGTTACCCGTTAGCAATATAATTCAATTTGATTACATTGTATTATATGTTACCCAATGAAGAATGCTATTTGTAATTATTACCAGCATGTCCACCTCGTTACAAAAAATGAAATACTATTTGCTTCTACTAGGCATGATCATAGTTGCATATAGCATTGCCGATGAAGGGGTCAGCTGGTCTGAAGAGGGTCAAGAATTGAGCTTTAGGCACTTTTGAAGCGACTGTCAAATTCGAGAAAGAATGTCAAAATTCATAAAATAATAGCAAGGTAATTACAAAAGTAAAGCTATGGGCCCATATACTTCCATGCATGTCATGATTGCGTCCTAGCACGGATATACAAAAAGTAAATGGCAACGCGAGAGTATTTTGATTCGTGCACGCTTGTTTTATGATGTTTAGCAATGGGAGGCTGCCCTGAAGGGGAAGAATTGAAACGGTGTTTGAATCCAGAGTGCGATATAAAATGCAGTAACATTAGATGCGGTCAGACTCAGAATTGCTCGAAAATATGTACCTGTCCACCACCATGTTGTGGATGCAGAGCTGGATACGCTCGAAACAACGACAGCATATGTGTTCCAGTGAAGGAGTGCTGAATCGATTTTTCATTGAATATGCTAATGCTTCATGTCCTGTAAAAGCTGGCAATGCACAAAAATGTATTAGATATTCAATCCCTCTGTTAAATTTCGTCTCAATCTTTAAATCGTCGATTTCCTTAATTTTAATCATTGTGTTTTGTTTATAACGCATATTACGCTTTGAGCATTTCGTATATTCAATTCTTAATTATACAGTAAAACGAGTCCATCTTGAGCCTTTATGCATCAATTACCGACAGGACATTTATCATTCAAGCGGCGAACGGATCTATTTATTTCACTGAAAATTGCTGAAAAATGGATTTCTACTTTCTGTTTGCGCTCTTTCGTTAACAAAATAATGACGGATTATAAAATCAACGTGGCACTTATTATTTTAGTCTATTTTACACAAGTTAGATCATAAATTTTTATAATATGTCTGACGATAAGCTGACAGATTGTGGTTATATCACTTATTTGACATACACCTCGTAAAGAAATTCTTAAAACTTATACCAAAACTTAAGTGAGACAGACTAGACTTAAAAAAATTCCTAAAATTTATGTCAAAACTTATGTGAGACAGAAAGGAGTGAATAGATGATTACCTCCCTCGAAACTTATTTTTTCATAACACTCAATATTTTGTTATGAATTTCACTTTATATTTTTTACGTCTGTTATTAATATTATGTAACAGACGGTAATTGAATTTCGATTTATGTATGAGCTGTTAAGCAAAATATACATAAATATCAAACACATCAGGTCAAGAACTAATACTGTTGCGTTATCTTACTAAGCCTTATGACTATGTGGTGTCTTGAAATTTGAAAGTTAGCCGTAAATATTTTTTAAACTAGAAGTACAAAGTATTAGAGAATGTTTTTCCTCAATCGAAAAGTACAAATTATAAGAGAAACTCAAAAAAGTGGAATCATATGCTATATTATTTTCAGAATATAACGAATATTTTTGATGGTTTCGAACTTTGCTGAAAGAACTTAAATAAATCAGGAAATACGACTAAGTTCGACTGAAAGAGGATAACTTTTTCTAATTATTGATTTAAAAGAATATAAATAAGTATAAAGTTGAAAACTAAAGATGAAAGCATCCATAAATACTCAGTGCACTTTTCTAATATGGCAGTATCCATCACGGTCACATCGACAAATGCGAATTCTTTACGAAATCAAATATGTAGGCAATTCTTCGAGCGTAAAGATTAAATAGTTTTAAACTTTAAAGATTGGAAAAAATAAAATTGAGATTGCAACACAAACTATTTTACACATAAAAACAGAAAGGTTTGAACTGTTGAGCACAAAAATATCAAACTATTTTGCTATTTTCAAAAATATGAAACAAAACTTTTACACTACAGTGACCAAAGTTTGAACAGTTTTTAGAGCCTAGTATACTGTAGGCATAAGCTAGCAGGATTTTTTTTAAATTCTTTTATTTTAAAATTATCTATCCAGGGCCCGGTTTTCGAATGAAGGGGTCAAGCTAACCCTGGGGTAAAAGTCAATAAATTTTATTGAGACGAGGGTTAAATAATTTATCCCCGTTTTCCGAATGAAACGGTTAACTAACCCTCAAGGGTTAATTTTAACCCTTTGGGGTTAACTTAACCCCAGGGTTAATTTAACTATTGGGGGTTAAGTGCGCTGTATATAATATGCCTTTCATATCAGTACTTATCTCACAATTCCGAATGAAGGGTTAAATTGTTGGGGATTAATTTTTCATATTATGCCGTATACAAGTTAACCCAGTGCGTATCAGGATTTATTTCTGCAAACTGTATTGGTCCCTTACTCTTTGGTGTGTACCTAAATGAATTGTAAATAGCTTCAAATTGTGTGCTATGTGACAAAAAGTGAATTGAATTATCGTATGTTTTATTTAACTTTGCGGTTTTCATTTGAATCTAATCAGAATGAAACAAGCTACAAAAAGGATTAAAATTTTGATGCAGTAATGCGCTTTAAAAATGGCAAACGTCTCCTCTTAACTCGGTATATTGTAGAACATCGATACTATAGTGTTCGCTCATAATTCTTTTACTCACTTTAAATATTTTTTTGAAAACTTTAAAGTTAAATGAAATGGACTACAGTGTGTAAGTTATATATTCGATTTACAATGAAATGCAGATTCCAGAATTTTTGATGTCTTTTATAACATTGCCAATATCATGAAATTTTCGATCGTCCAGTTCCAAATTTTTTATTATCGGGATTTTAAGTCTAATTATCTTAGCGGTTTATCATACAGGTTCTATTCCCAGTTAGTTGATTCCATTTTAATATTGTAGGGGTGGATTTAAGAGAGAGCGGGGGCGGTCGCCCTCTCTACATCGGTTAAAATACTTGGCGAGATAAAGAATGGATATGTATGTACTTTGCGACAATTGTTTACCGTCGACCATCGTAATTTCTCGAATTTAACACCTCGTATGCATAATATTCATCCACTTTCTTGGTCTGAAAAACATATTTTTTTGTAATTTTCTTCCATTTTTAGGATAAATTCTAAAAAAATGCGCGCTTCGCGCTAAATGCTTTAATGCGAAGGAACATAAAGTAACGAATCATTCTAGTCTGAAAACGTCTTTCTGTCGAAATCTCACAATTTTTCCGGGGCTTCGCGTCGAGTTTTAGTCAATGTTAATGGAATTTAAGCACTTTTTTGGCACAAAATTATTTATAATTGAGGAATTTTTCACAAGAGTTCTACACCAGAAATCATTTTTACCAAAAGTAGGCGATATAAAACGGCAAAAAAGGCCATTCTGCACGAGAGCAGCGAGTTTTAAACTTTTTTTGATTGTTTTGATAAAAGTAGGGGTACCTATCGGCCCACTCTCCTCACAAAAATCCTGGATCCGCGACTGACTGGAAATTATGTGGTATATAAGTAGGTCAAACTCATTATTTCCGTTAAATTTGACAACTCACAAGTACAAGTACATTCCAATAGTGATAGATGCGAAGTGTGCTTACTCATGCTCGGAATTATTCAGAAATATCGATTAGTTGTATGCAATGCAAACTCTCAGCCGGCTATGCCCTAACTACAAATGCAATGCAAAGGTACACGAATATGTGCACGTTCAAAGCATGAAGTATTCAACTCCCGAGGGTTAATTTTAACCCTTGAGGGTTAGTTAACCGTGGGGTAAATTTCATACGGAAACCGGGGATAAAGTTATCCCCTGGGTTAACTTGACCCTGGGGTTAACTAACCCTGGGGTTAATTTAACCCGGCGTTAGTTAACCCCTTCACTCGGAAACCGGGCCCAGATGTAGAATCTTTTATTTTTGTTTATACTCAATACTAACTTTGAAACGAGCGTGTGACGTTTTGCCGTAATGCTTAAGATATGCATCCCTTTGACCCTTTTTAAGCGAGCTTGTACACAACTCAGCGTAAATGCCTCATTCATTTTAATAAGAGAGAATTGTGAAGGACTAAATTCTCTGGATAACGACTTGTTTGTTTCTTAATTTCACATTAGTTCTTAAGAATGAGTGTAAAGAGTGTAACAATCTTGACGTTAAAAACGGTATTTTGGTCAGCCAACAATTCCGATTAATAGTACCGTAATATAATTTTTTGATAGAAAAGTACTACATTAAAGAGCTACATGTTGAACTCGACCACGATTGTATAAACTCAATACGGAGTTATTTCTAGCCGTTTGAAGTTTATACTCTACGGGCGGACCAAGAACACGTTATTATTACTTTTTATTTTGCTATTGTCACCAGGTATAAATCGGGATGCGCAAAGCATTCTTAAAATAAGGTACGTCTTAAGGGTTACAGATGACACTTGCAAGCCTTTCTTTAAGCTCAATACGGAGTTGAGTCTAAAGGTGCAAAGTTTAAGCTCAAAATAAATTGCATGTTGGTGATTACAAACCGCACTTAATTGACATTCCTACATTCAATATTGAGTAATTTCCGGAGGTGTCAAGTACCAGCTCTGTGGTGAAAAGAACAATTTGGTTATTATTCTGTCTGATAAGTCCTCCGCTTTTGAATTAGTTTGTCCGGACTAAGGTAAAAAACAAAGAATGCTAAGGGTTGCACACACTTCGCAGTAAGATGCGTTTGTTTAGTCTCAATATCAAGTTAGCCCCGGAGATGCAATGTTCTAAGTGTGGTGCGAAAAACACGTTTCTGATCTTCGCTTATGAGTCGGGGCATGATCTTAATTCGAAGAATGCTTTTCGCTTAACGGTCACATATTCCAAGGGACGAATCACTTTGCACTCAATAGAGGATGTAAATAAGTTTACACTAAGGTTTTGTTTTGCTTCTAGAGTAATTTGCACGGTTAGCATTTTTTGTAAAATATCATTCTGAACACCAGGATTAGGATTTTTCTGTACTATCAGGATTAGGAACTCAACTGCAATGTTGTACAGGCTAAGTTTTTTATAAGCTGTTCTCCATAAAATCAGGATTACGAATCTAGCTTTGTTTTTCGTGACTAAGTGGCTGTGTGAAGTTTAAATTAAAAAATAATTTCAATTTTAAAACATTGTGGATGGTAACTTTTTTATTTTTTAAAACTGCTATCAATTACATCATGATTACGAATGAGGAAAAAGTCTATTTGGCAATACAGATTTTGATGGTAAGGAACCATCTCGATTCCTGTGTGGCTTAAGTGTTATATTTCATTTGGCAACTTACCTATGATTTCATCGATCGACTTACTCAAATTGTTCTAATTAAAATCAGGGCACTAACAAATAAAAATGCCTTAATGGAACAGAAAGGACAGATATACTTGGAGTAGTGGGTCATTAAAGACATAAAAGGACGGACTAGGAAAAAGGTCACCTATGTGCGCCGAAACTCCCTGGAATCTGCTAAAAATCAGACTTTCTCTAACCAATTGCATTTCTTTACAATCAATTTAATTATTCTCAGACTAGCAAAGAAAAATGCTTCAATAGAACAAAAAGGGCTAATATACTCATGATAAAGGATTATTGAAGACATAAATGGAGGGGACAAGGAAAATCACCTATGCGCACAACAAAACATGAAAACCTGCAAAAACTCAGACCATTGCTAAGCAATACAAAAATCAAAGTATATTCTACGGCCTCTTAGAAATAAAGTGTCTTCCTAGAGATTTCTTGCTTGCTTGCTGAAGAGCTTAAAAGGAAGCTTTGACATGCGCTATATAGCCGATTTAGTTTAAAACAAGTCGCATATTTATGGCAATATTTGATCAATAATCAATTAAATGGCATAATAGAGGAATTATGAGATTCGCATCATGCTGATCGCTCCACAGTTACATATGTTTTGCTAGCATGATGATATGATGTTCCACTCAATTTACTGCAGGATCTAAACAAATTCACGGATTTGTTTTTGAGATGCATGACCACAAACATGCTCTATTCAAAAATCAAATTCGACTCGTATTATCATTGAAACCTGTACACAAATTGAACCCTTTATTAACGCCCGTCCCATTTTCCTCCACAAAGTTTTCTGCAAAATAACTCAAGAACGATGGAATCTTATAAAGCGTGCAAGTGTTCATTCAAAAGCATTGTCCAGGATCTGCGAGTTTATGTGCATTTTCTTTTATGTTAGTAGTGTGAAATTTGAAATATACTGTATTGAAATAACCTCACTTTTTGTCCGCCGCTTTGGTCGTCCCGGGTTCCACAATTTTTTGTTTCTCTGGTCAGAAATTTTTACGAGCTGTGGAGCTCATTCAGGGCTTTCTAACGGTATCTCAATAATTAAAATGCGGCTAATACCCTTTGAGAAATTTAAATCGAAAAATAAAGTCCCATTTTTGGGACGCGCGCTCATAAGTGACAGCATGAAAAAGCAACTCTGTTTTTCTCTTGATGTCTTCATGACCTTTATTACCTTCAGAAATTGCTCCAATTCTCTCTTAGAATTGTACGTACATACATACTACCCAGTGGCGGATCCAGGATTTTCCTAAGTGGAGGGGCGGTACCCCTAAGGGGGAGGGTGGGACCCTTATGTATTTCGGCGGAAAAATTGCCCGTTTTTACCCGAATATCGCTCAAAAATGGTCAATTTGCGCATTATTTCGGGCCAATGGGGGCGGTCGCCCCCCATCTGTCCCTGATACTACCTATGTAAACCAGCTGCTTTACAGTCCAATTAGGTACATAGGTACCTATACCTACTTATATGTACCTTGTATGTATCTAAACTAGAGAATCGCCTTGGAATGACATCAGACTATATAGAGAACGTCAATCCCAAAAATTTTCCATGCAAAAATGATGGCAAAAATGGGATGTACACTAATTGACGAGCGTCCTGCATGTAAACTTATTAACGACCGTCCCGAAAATGGGACATACACTTATTAACGACCGTCCCAAAAATGGGACTTTTTTTCTCACGTCCCACTGTAGCTAGAGTCACAAAAAATCAGGGAGACTTTTTGAAGGATGGGGGAATTCGAATATGAATGAGATTTTGAATGAACTACCCTACATAAAGTGCCGTCAATAAAGGGTTAATATTCAAAGTCCTGGAACTCGTACTATAAAGACATAGAGGATGAACTTGCGAGAAATTAATGAAAGTTATAAAACACGATTAACCCTCCTTTTACCATCATGCTTTTGCAGTCTAAGCGCACCATCATGGCATTATGAAAATTTTTAAGCGCTTTCTGAATTGGTAAGTGTTTTTCGGTGAAAATTATTTGGAAAAGAGGTATAATTAAAAAAATATCACAATGCAAAAGAAAAGGCACCTGTTGGACATTGTGCAAAAACAAGAAAAAGTATATTTCTGCTGTGTTAAACACATCTAGGGGATGCATTTAAAGAGCTGGAAGGAATAAACCACTGAATTTTCTTATTAGAACCTTATTCTCCGATCTTGAGTTTTTGTGATATCACTGTAAATAGGCCAAAAATGCCAATTTCTTACTACTCTATAAAACCTCTTCGAGCTAAACCATTAAAAACGATGTAAGTGAAGCCAAAACGAGGCTAGACAAAGTTTTGGACACATGGATAAGGTAGAACAGAAAAATACCACCAAAGTGACTCATTATGCCTCAGGCTTAGGACACAGTGAACGGAGGGTTAGTCATTGCATGGTTGAAAAGATAGATCCGCCACTGAGACAGCAAAGGGTTCCTACCATGGGTGGGCGGCACCGAAATCCTGGGGTGCAAGAGTCTTCCAAAGTAAAAAATGGTCTTTAAAATGGTGGTATCGCGAAAAAACACCCTTTTTCAATGTTCCTCATCGAGCACTATTCATTGGCATCAAAAAATTGCGAAAAAAAACAAAAATAATTTTCTAAAATTAAATTCTGCGGGGAGGGTATTTAGGTTTCTGAAGGACGCATACCCCCCAACTTCCCCCCGCCCCATGCCAACTTATGGTTCCCACTAGGTATACACGCGGGGGAGGTTTAGGGGCAATGACTATTCCTTTAGACTGAAAAATGGAAAATGTTGTGCGGAAAATAGAGCTATGTGAAGGCAAAAAAATATTTAAAATTGAATATTGTGTGTACCTCATTGATTAAAATCGACTCTGACTAAACGTTTTGTTACCAATGTATAAAAATGCATACTTCTTCATTGCAACTTGTTTAGACGAAAGATTCTGTATTCGATTGATTGAAATCAATCGTTAGTCTAAATTTAACAACTAAGATCATACTTGTCAAATCTGCTTTAAATTTTTGCCCTTCTCCAAAACGACGTTATGAGATATATATTTACAAAAATTATGACATCTTTAATTTGCGATTCTAGTTGCCAAAATAATTTTTGTTGAACTCAATTCTACCTATCAAAATATTTACAATTATTCATATCTTCATAGCCATTAGCGTTATTTATTATATTATTTATAAAAGCCTATTTAAGACAGTGTGGAGCTCGCCGCTTAAGCCTAGCTAAATAATTTTGCTTCTGGGAAGCTTCGGAAGTCCTCTTAAACTGATTTTATGGTGATTTTATATTGCTTCTAGTTTTTCCGCTAGCACATTACGTTCTTTTGAATTCTTTATCGTTTATGCTGTTCAATTTATATTCTAAATAAGTTTTTATGGTGTTACGTACTATTACCACTAATGCACAGCATGGCTGATTTAGGGAGTTAGCCGATCTAATAGTGGTCAATATTGAGCTTTCTAGCGCCAAACGGACATCAATAGCAGGTATAAATGCTGAAACAGCGTAAAACTGAGTTTTCTAAAAGTTTATGATTAATTTGAAGCATCATTTAAAAAAATTTTATTTTCAATAACTTTCGGCCTTCAATTTGCCCAATTTTTCCAGGAAATTTCCTCTTTTAGGATTTTTCACCTCAAACACGCCGCACAAGTACATAGGTCTATTTATGAGTTTTCTGTTCTCAAAAAATAGATATGCTATTACAAAACAAAACTACATTCAAAACTGAAGCAGTAAGTTCAAAACGCGATTAAGATTATTCAAACGCGGAAACAAATTAAGCTGGCAATAAATTTTCCAATTAACTGTGATAAATATGCAAAATATGTATACTTTTTCGCGGAAAACAGTGCAGTCGGCGACGACAACAGATTTCAAGAGAATAATCAAATAATGTATAGTTATACTAATATTATTAAGTCGCATAGACTTCAATATTTGTACAAGTTATTCATTATTTGCATTAACGTTGGAATTAAAGTTTGGGCTTTTTCGGTCGCGAAAAAGTCAAGCGTTGTTGATCAATGAAATGCTTTTGCGTTATAATTTTGTTGTAATATACCAAATTAAAACAATAAACCTAGGAAAAGTGATTTATTCATTCTGGTAGATCAATTTTGTTCAATTTGACCATTTAATTATTTTGAGATATGATTTATTGATTTTTGACATTAATTGTTGACTCACTGTGGCTAACGCAGCACTGAAAAACGGCGGTGCCAGAGCTGTTCTAGGAAATCAAATAATCGAAACGAAAGTTACCCATTGAAATGTAAACATGTAAGTACTCATGGTAGGATTTCTTGACTAAAAATGACTCAATGCTTTCTTGCACTAGATATCATTTGGAAATGAAATCAATAAAGAAAATAAAATTTTCTGCTTTCTTGATCGGCGTGCATCGAAAAAGCGCCTTCTGTCCTCTATATGCAGCTGAAAAACGTTGTTTTTAGTTCAATGATACGACTTACCAATAATGACTGGTGGTGCCAGACATGCACGTGGGGGTTGTGCAGTCTAGAACCCCAAATAGAAAAATATAAAATTTTTCTTGGAAAATTAGGCAAAATGATGGCAAAAACGAATAAAAATTGACATTTTCAATAAAAATTACCAATAATGACAAAAAACTGTGTAATAACGTAGGTATAAGGACTTTTTCAGCACCAGTTTTTAAGCTGATTGGCCGGAAAAAGCTTAATTCTTGACCCCTACCCCATATCGGCCGTGCTGCGCATCTTTCGTGGTCACCATAGGTGAGCAGCATCTAAATTCAGGGGAGGAGGGACACGATTATCAAGGGAAAAAATTGTCTTCAAAATGGTGGACCACGAAATTAAAATGAAAAAAATCAAAAAAAATAATAATAAATAAAAAATAATTTTTAATAACATTACGCTAGAAGTATAATTTTTTCTATCAATCAAACCCAGAAAGAATTTTTGAAATGTGAGTGGCAGCCCAAATTTTCCCGAAACAGATGTAACTGGGTCCAAAATTCAATCTTCACGAGTGAAATTGCGCCTTTTCACCGTTTTAATCGTCTCCTTTCATTTAAAATCACTTTTGGCACTGCAATTACTTTAAATAATTTTGAAACTTTAAACAATTTTGGGAAAATTTATGTTGAAAGACAAAAAGGTTACTTGCTTTTTTACCCCTAGAGCTTTGAATTTACACCACTAAAAGTGACTTAGCATTGAGTCTCGAGAATAGCGTCCAAACGCGATGTATAACCCTTAAGACGACTTGAATTACTACTGGATTTCCTGCGTCAGTAAAATTTAACAACATTGTGGGTTTGATAATTATTTTTAGCGCGTTAGCGCATAAATATAGCATAGTTGGATACCGCTAATACCCGTGGAACCCCATGCTGCTATAACACAACCCATCTAGGTCAAGCGGTTTGTTAGAAGATAGGTAATAAAAAATTTGTTGGCGATTTCTTTGTGTACACTTAACACCGAGTTAGTAGTGAGAGTGTAAAGTTTTGTGTAACGTTATAAGATGAAAAATCCTGTGACGGTTTTATCGCCCAGTCAGTAGAAAGCTCAGCATGACTGCGTCACACAATTGAATGGTGAGAACCAATCTCAAAACCCAGTTTTTCTGTTTTTTGAGTTTCACATTAGTTTTTTAGTGGAAGTGTAAAGAGTGTGAAAATATGGGCGTGAGAACACACATTTCGGTTGAGTTTTTAAGTTCTTTATTTCTGCTGAATTCTCCTTATAAGAGTTTCTTGAAAGCTATCTATGAAAAGTACTACGCCTAAAGAGCTACACGATGAATTTGACCGCGTTAGTACAAGGCTAATACGAAATTAGTTGCAGGAGTTTGAAGTCTACATTCTGATCTTGGCCGAAAAACGTTTTTACCTACTTTTAGTTCGTCAATTGCCCCATTTATAGATCGGGAAGTGCAAATTATGATAAAAATAAAGTACGTTTCGAGGACAAATCGCATTTGGATGCGTTTCTCGAGATTCAATGCAGAGTTACTTCTAGTAGTGTAAATTTTAAGCTCTGGAGCTAGAACAACTCGTTTCAGACCGTTTTTGTCAGTCAACTACTCCGGCAATGAATATGATGGTGCGTACCAAACGTGTGCGTGAAGGGGGTTGAGGGATACGCACCCCTGAGAAGGTCAGATACGCTGCAGAAACCAAAATACCTTCCTAAATCCAGAATTCTATTTTTGAAATTTGTTTTGTTTTTCCTCATATTTTTTTGATGCCATCAATGGATAGTGCTCGATGAGAAACGTTAAAAAATGGTACTTTTTCGCCAAACCACTATTTTTAAGACCAGTTTTTACGAATGGAAACACCTTACACGCTCCCCAAAAATCTTAGTACTACCCACATATGGTGCGAACTATTCTAGAAATGAGGTCAATGTCAATAGTAACACATCGCATTTGGTCGCTTTTTCAAAACTCAATACTGAGTTAGTTTTGTAATCCGTAAATATATAACTTTCTGGTGACCCGATATGAGTTGGGGGGACATGATACTGATTAAAAAAATAAACTAAGCATTTAAACACTGTGCATACACGCAGGCGCTTTTAATTTACACTAAATATTGATTTATTGTAGACGTATATATAAAGTTTCGAATAGAACAGTCATTTTGAATTGTTTGCAGTCAAGTCAGGATTACGAATCCGACCCTCAGTTTTATCTGCACGCAGTAGTTGTGTAATGCTAAACACTTATGAAATATTGTAGAGTTGTAAATTTTACACAAAAAAATTCATCTACCTTCGAAAGCGTTGCACAACGTAATTTTTTTCAAACCGTCGTCTGCAACGTTAGCATTACGAATCTGCCTCTTTGTTTTCTTTAAACTCAATAGTTGTGTAAACGTTATACTGATAATTCACTTTAGTTTTAGAGCGCTGCAAAAGCCTATTTTTTAAATTTCCTCAGAACGTCAGAATTACGAATATAATAGTAGGTTTTTGTTACATTGTCACTTGGGTAAAGTTTACCAAGAATTTCCATCTGTTACAGAGTGTTGCAGATGCATAATTTGTTTCCAAGATGACAAAATTTCGAAGTTTTCTCTACACGCGTACGCCTTAAACTGAAAACATTTTACCCGTTTAAATAAGGTAAGATTGTTCTTGTTTAAATTATGTGATGCTATTGCCCACAGTCTTCTTTTTCCGTCTTTGTACTCCATCATAACTTCGGCATGTTCCTTATGCCTTCGTTGACCGATTGACTGAAATCTTACTAATTAAAGGTATAATACTATCAAAAATAAATGCTCCGATAGAGCAAAAAGACTAATATATTTGGGAGTTTAGATGATTAAGCATGCAACAGGGGGGCTAGAAAAAAACTTGCCTACGTATATGCCTAAGGTCAACACATCTGCTCAAAATTAGACTATCTCTAAGCAACACTAAAAGTCGAAGTATATTCTGCGGCCTCTGAAAAATTGTAACCTTCTTTAAATAATTTTCAAACCTTCACATCACACTATAGGATAAGACTCTGAAACGTACGCTTTTGCTTTAGTATTGCTCGCAAGTTGTAATGTTGACTTGCTTCGTGTTGTGACCAACAGAAGACTGAATACAATTGTATTAAGCAGTGTTTTATTGTGTTAATATTAGCATCATAGCAAGCAAACCTGGCATCAGTTTGTTAGTTCACACAGTCGTAGCATGCAATACAGTCTGTTTCACATAAGCTTAGGCGTTTTCCACTATTTTAATCAAGAGATTGTGTGCTTGTCCTAAATTAATTCATACTCGCTTTCATTCAGTTGGTCTACTATGCCGCTCTACGTCTACTGCATCTGCTTTCCCATAGCTAATGCATAGCTGAGTTAATATTTTTTTATTGTCTTACAGTTTAATAGCTTATTTCAAAGTCTGACTTTTAGCAGATTTAGCTATTTCAGGCGGTATGCCTAGGTTGCGTTTTTACAGCCCCATCCTTTAGCATCCTTAATGAACTGTAATCCCAAGTATGCTTGTCTTTTTTAGTTCTATCGGAGTATTTTTCTTTGCCATTTTATTATGATCAGAATCCGGATATACTTGTAGGTACAAAGGCTGTCCTGTGTCCTACCCTTTTAAATAATTTGTCCTTCTTCTAGTATGAAACCACAACATCTTTTATTATTGCAAATACATCGACTTATAAAATTTGTATGCGCATACATCAATTACCTATAAAAACATAGGTTATACATGTCTTCAACAGATTCAAAAGACATGGACTCGATCATTCCTAGTGATCAAAAAATATTTGTGCGCAATAGAAAATCGATGTACGAATATTTTTAGATGATCTTAGCTATTTTTATCATGATTTTTTCCAAATTTTTCCCAGCGCTTCGCAAAGTGCTCACTAATGACACTTACTGGCTCTCATCATGCTCCAAAAAAATTAGAGTTACGTCAGAAAAAATCGTTTTTGTACAGGACAAAGATTTTGTGTTTCTTACAAGGATTTGTCGAGACTTTTAGAAATTTCGAAAATTTCATACTTTCTAGCATCGAAAATCATTCTGCCTATTAAAAGACAGCAAAAAAAGAAGCATTATATACGAATTTTCGGATAGTGTTGAATACTTTTAGGAAAATTCTGAGTTCTAGCCCCCTGTCAGAATATCCTGGATCCGCCACTGATGTCGTCCATATATACAACGATCTAATATCGGTTTACAAACTTCTAAGTTACAATCCTTCTTGGTCGATTAATTTGTAGAATTTATTACATAGGATAAGAGCTAAGGAGAATGTTCATAAATACTTTATTTTTTAATAAGGTTCTGAGTTTCTAATAATCGGATCATCAATTTCAAATTTATAATTTTTAATCAAGAAGAAAGGTAAAGGTCACCAGTCATTATATAGCAATCTAAAATTATTTGAATCGCACAGCGATTAATGATGAGTGTGCAATCGCTAAAGCATTCAGCCAGTCAAAATAACCCATCAGGTACCTTCGGTAAAGCAATTGCCTTTTGGAATGCACTCGTTCTTCCTGTCTCGTGCGTATCCTTCTTTGCATGCGCAAGCTGGTGGGCCACATCTCTTAATGCAAGCCTGGGCTTTACCAGATACAACGTAGCTGCATTTTGGGTCGCATGCATTTCCGCACTTTTCCCATATTTCGTTTTGACGGCACGGAATGAGCCCTTAAGACATATTAGATTGAGCACGTCAGACTTGTTCACTTCTCCAAATGTTATTTCACATTACCAAAGTTTTCATCTTTCCCGCTCAATGAGCAATAAAGCTATCCTATTTAGAGTCAACCACATGTATAGTAATATGAATACTACCGCATTATTAGGCGTTTGTATGTCAAGAAAATATCTAAGAATTATTCCTATATATCTTACATACGACTTATTTTCACTGAAGGGCGAAATATGGCTGTTTCATTATTTCAGGCAGGTAAGCCAAAATTGGCCTTAAAAATTTATAACAGAAGTTAGAATGATAGAAAAACACCTTCTGATAGTTTTTGTCAATTCAAAGCATACATTGACTTTTTGCCCATACAGTACCACAGTTTTGGCTCTTTTATCCAAGAAATGTTCGACTTGTTGAGGTTTTAGCGCATGCAATACTAGACAAGTTTATACATTACACCATACTTGCAAGAGAAAATGCTCCGATTTCTGGCAAAATAAGGCCAAAATAAAGACTAATATTCAAATAAAATTATTGTTTCTTAGAAATGCTCAAAAATAATCATAAATATAGATTAAAACAGTTTTAATGTTATTTTAAGATTGAGACCAGTTCTTGAGTGCATTTTAGCCAAAGAAAGTTCTCCGGCTCTGTCCCTCTGACCGGCTAAGCTGAAATAAAAAATAAATAAATATAAAGTTAACAGAAAATTTTTCATTATTGCTTCAGTTGTCTCCTGCTCACACTCACCTCTGGCGTGTTTGATCATCAACAAAGCAACAATCAAAGTAATTATTATAAGTTTCATTTTCAAAGCAAACCTGAATCAAGGAATGTGATGAAAGACTAATTATTGTGGTCATAGAAATAATGATCACAGATTCAAAAATGATGTCCACGAAACAACAACAGTGCATGTGCGAATGTCGATAAATGGAAAAAATTACTACATATATGTAAACGTTACGCAGAAACCTAAAAAGTTATAGTAAAATACGCATATTATAGAAGTTATGCGCAACTTAATTTGCTCACAATATATAGTTTAAATAAAACTGAAAGAACAGAGTCAAACTATACAATTTTTAGCCTTAAAAGCGTCCTGAGGTCGGTTTGGATCAAAATATGACGGATTAATAAAGAAGAGCAGTAAGGAACGTGGATTTCTCAGATTATTAATCCATTTATTGAATATCAAAATAAGATCAATTTTTAATCAAAAGTGCGCATTAGTTATAAGAGCAAAAAGTTATTCTACTAAATTCCACAACTGCTGTCAATCATCTTTATGATAAAAGGTTACCTCTTTGCTCACAATGCATCATGACTCTGCATCTGAGCTCTTATGGATTCTTCTAAATCTAAAACGCCTTAGCATAAACAACAGACTTTAATTTTTAAAGAAATTTATTTCGAGTACAGAATTTCAATGTCTTTTTCAATTTCGATTCCATCACGTTTAACTTGCATTTTGGTATGTGTGGTCTATATTAGTTTCTCTATCATTCAATGCTAAATGACCTAATATTTAAAAATTTTAGGTGATTGCAAGAAAACATGTATGTTCTTAACTCTGAAAGTCCATGAAAATTGAACCCTAATTTTTAAGAATGAAACGCGATTTTGAGGCTGAAGCCAAGATGCTTTGCGGAAGTACCTAAAATACCTATGTATGCTTGTGCGACTTCTCGTAGTTATACTAATTGGCTTAAGCCATCATATACTGTGACCTAGGACAGTGTCCTGGTGAAACCATTTAGTGGCATTTTTTCTGATCTTCCTTATCCCTGTGTCCAGAACTTTGTCTAGCCTTGTTTTGGTTCCACATCACAAAAACATTAAAATAAGAAAATAGAGTTCATTTAAAAAATTAAGTAGTTTATTCTTTTCCAGCTTTTTAAATGCATCCCCTGGTAATGTTTGACACAACAGAAACCTACTGTTTATTGTCTTTACATCCATCAGGTGCCTCTTTTAACTATTGTAATTGTTTTTGAGTTATAACTCTTTCGAAAATCACTTTTATAAAATATAACATTAATATCTAGAAAGAGCATACAAAATTGCATAAAATGACACTTAAAATCGCAAGAATTAGCGAATAAGGCGTAGCTTAACATAGACTAGGATAGTCTCTTTTCATGATACCGTCAGACTGCGAAAAATGAAGTTTTACATTAGTTAAATAGAACTATTTGAATTAAAAAATGTTACTTATCTAATAGTTTTGGCTGCACCATGAGGTGATTTTTAGAATACTTAATAGTGTAACGCCATATTGTTGCTTAATTGACAATTAGAGTTTGTATTTGCTATCCATATGTTCTAGTAGTAAGGATGAGAATGACTTTAATCCAAATAATGATTAGACAAAAGAAGTTTATGTTATTTATGTCTTATTGTATTTTATTTATTTATTATTTATGTCTTATATTATTTATGCCTTATCAGTTTATGTCAAAAAATCAGAAAATCGTACGGAGAAACGTCTTATGTTTCTTAATTTCCAAGAGCATTTGAAATTGGGGTCGAACGCCCGAAATTTAGATGGCTAGTTCTCAATTGATCTTGTGGCAACTTAGTCAATATGAAAAATAATTATCCCAAAGCCGGCTGATTATGCACTAAAAGGCCCTCTGCCGATGTCATTCATAGAGGAACATGCAACACTTGTTTAAACCGCGATTTACCACCTAACTAATTATTGAACTGCTGGAAATTACTACTGAAGTATTGAACTATATCAGAATCTTCTATTGATTTATTAGGAAAGCACCATTAGTAACAGTATAATTTACTACTAAACTACTAAGTCTATTATTGAAGTATTAAAATACTGAACTATTGAACTATATTGCAGTGGTGCGACTCGCAAGATTATTTCCTGAATGCTAAAAGATAAATAACGTCCATAATCAGGGAATTCAAGTTTTAGTATTGTGCAACAAAAATCATAAATTGTACATCAACATAAACACGCCTTTACAGCTAAGAGACAAAACATAAAAATAAAGTGAATGGACAAAGACAAAATTGGTGGGTGTTCGAAAACACATTAAACTTGACAAACATTACGTCTATAAGTTTTCTAAATTAGTTAAAAAAATGAAGAGCTCCTTTTAATGAATCATTTTGCAGGCAAACAAGTTTTTAATTCAATCAAACAAAAATGATAAACAAAACGTAAGTGACTAATCATACGTGCAATTCATACTTCAACTTCAAAATGTGGTCAAAAACGACAATCAGTTTAGCAAAAAATAGATAGATTAATGTTTTTTAAGTAAAGTCATTGCAAAGAGTGCGCGTAAAAAATGAGCCAACCGATAAATTGCAGAAACCAAATTCGTTTAAAATGGCAATATTGTTTTCCAGAGTAAATTTTATTGGTTTTCTCTAGTTTGATGAAATCTGCGATATGCATAGTATTCTGTGATATTCTTTGTAGACTGTGTTTAATAGCCTGCTAATTAAGTAAAAGAAGGGGTCCATACAAATCGTTTTAGTATACAATAAAGATTTTTAAAGGTTTTTCTTATTTTTACTAGGTAAACTAGAAAGGAACAGAATATGAAACATAGCTGATTGAGAAAAGCGAGAACCTACTTTATTACGAGTATTGTCGATTAAATTTTTGGAAAAATTGAAAAATGTGCCAAAACATTTAGGCCCGTAGTCATGAAAACTTATTAGCGCTAATACCGTATTAGGGTGACCAAGTATTAGCGTTACTACGGAGTAAAATCCTACTCGGTATTCCTAAAGACGTATTAGTCTACTCCGGAGTAAGCGTTACTCCGTATTCATAAAAGCGTATTAGGCTAATACGAAGTAACAGTTGACCGTATTTACTACCATTTTTTAAACCTGCAAATAGGAGGATTAGAAGGGAACATAGGCGATCGAAACCTTGCGTTTTTCTCTCGTTTGTTCATAAACAAATGGATCTGCTATCTTTTTTTGACGTAATTGATAATTTAAACGAGGAACGTGATCTGAATATACCTAAACTTGCTAAACTTGGTAGACAAATGAAGAATTTTTCGAATCCTTTCTTCCTGTACGATGACGAAGCATTCAGACTTCGATATAGACTGAAGGCTACTGCTCAAGAATTGATTGGCTTACTGGAAGAACAACTAAAAAATCCAACTTTGTGACATAATTCGGTGCCCCCATATATGCAAGTAATTTCATTTTCTTAGACAAAAACGGAACTTTAGTTTTTGAAAAGATGTCATTTAATCCTTTTAAATCTGATAATATGACGAAAACGAGGCGAAATAGAAAATTGTTGAATAGAATTAGCTTCAATCGATGGAGCATGATTAGATTTCTGTATTTTTGTCTGATAAAAAATTTCTTCACTTCTGTTACCTCATTTTTTGTCTTGCAGTGTGCCATTTTAGCCTCGTGCTCCTCTTTCATAATATCTCTTTGCAATGCCAGCAATTCAACTCTTGCAGTGCTTCCTTGTGAACTTGTAGTATCAGAAGTTGATTGGGTTGCTGCTAACCGAGCTCTTTCTGGTGTCTTTGTATTAAAAGTATTTAATTGACTTCCGATCTCTGGCTCACCTATGTCTATCACGTAAAATAAATTACTAAAAGCAAATTGTCCTATTTTATGACGAAGAAACCAGTATATATTTATGAGTGCGTTGTATATTTACGATGAATAAAATTTAGATTATGCTGCAGGTATTCTACAATAATTAGGTTGAAGGCTCTTTTTTACCTCAATGCAAAAAAAACGATGAGTTATGCACATAAGTGGGCAGCACCAAAATTCTAGGGGTAGGGTGCTAAATTTTTCAAAGGTCAAAAAATTGTCTTAAAAATGGCGGTATGTCGAAAAAACACATTTTTTCGACGTTTCTCATCGAGAACTATCCATTAGCATCAAAAAATCGCAAAAAAAAGCAAAAAAAATTTTATGAATTTAGAGGTATACGAACTTCTGGGGGAGGAATGCATACCCCCAAGCCCCCTCCCCCTCCTCCCACGCCTATGTGTGATTATGCATTGTTCACATTAAAATCTGGTTGATCAAATTTCATTTCAAATTTTTGTTAAAGTAAATAATTAACATTTAATCTCATTGCACACACGATTTTGGTAATTTTCAGTAAAACTCTTGACATTTTATTTTTTGGAGCGTAAGTGAATATACAAAAATTTTGGGGACCATTTTCGTACATGTACAAAGGGACCTTGTACAAAGAAACACTGAGTACACTCGAAATCGATGTCAATAGCTTGCATAGCAAAAAGTAGATAAAATTACACAAATAAATGTGAATTAGTTATAATATGAAATTCTCAAAATACAACGTAATGTATCCAAAATTTTCAGTCATACAGAGGTCGAACCTACCTATATATGTTACGCGCAAAATTATTCACCATTTTTTCTGCTAATATGGTATTAGTGGCTCTTACTTCGTAGTAATTAATACTCCACTAATACGCTCTCCTGAATACGGAGTAGCGCTGCTACGGAGTAACACTACTACGGAGTAAAAGGGCGTATTAGTTACTCCGTAGTATGGTCCTAATACGAAGTAAGCTAATACGCTTTCATGAATACGGGCCTTACAAATTAGAGGTAAAAGCTTAAGTTGGACATATTGCATAATGCGAATTTGTTTCTAAATCAGACAAGTAGACATTCATTTTTGATGCTTCTAAAATGTGCTAATCATCAATAATGTGGAACATTAGATCAATAAAAGGCATAATTTAAGTGATCAGCCATATTGGAAAAAATTAATTCAGATTGCAAAAAATCTATTGTAAGACGAAGAAAAACAAAAATGTATAAAGTTTTAAGCACAGAAATATCTGACTGTGTAATGCCGTTTTAATTACTTAATTGATCTATATCTTTAAATTCAACTCTATTCTCTTTGCTATCATCTCTAACGTTTACATTTAACACGCGTTTTCGGATCTCATTATCTATTCCAAACTCAGCCGTTAACATAAAAACTCGTCGCCATTTGACCACCCCAACCTATTCCCTATTTCCATAATCACCGATAAAAATATTCAAAATCGTATTTTTGGTTCGAAACGTCAATCAAATTTTCCATCTTTGTCCTCCAAAAAACTCAACCTCAATAGAAAGTACGTAAACCTAAATTCCGCAAAACGCTGCTCTCTCACAGATAAACGAAATGCATTTAGATAAAATCGTATTATTGATAGCTGGCCCGCCAATTCGTCGCCACGTCCACTTTTGGTCATGAGAACTTTTAGGTCATACAGTATGCTCTAAACCACATCTCTACGCTCAAGCTAATTGAAATGCACGAAACATCTTTTAATGCTTCTTGTCGGCCCAACCTTCAAACCGTACGCTTAACTCCCACAGTATACTCTGAACCATATTTCTATACCCGAGCTATCTAAAACACATAAAATCCGTTAATGTTATTATTTTCCGCTAGCCCAACCCCCGAATGATTCAAGATGCTTAACACACATTTCAGTACTTTTCGTTGGCCCAACCTCCAAAACTCACCACTATAAGAATACGGTGCGCAAGCATTTTGTGGGTTCATTTTCAATAGCGGAAGATTTCGGGCTTTGTGGATCTCCGAGTGCGTTGTAGGCACGTCCGTATTTCACTCACCACTCAACTCACTATTCAACTCATTGTGCAACCACAACTCCCCATTTTATTCGATCACTTTTATTTTAATTCTTGACTACTCAACCTTCTCCCCCTTTTTATTCGTCAACTC
Source organism: Mermis nigrescens (assembly GCA_036768485.1). Lineage (NCBI taxonomy): Eukaryota > Metazoa > Nematoda > Enoplea > Mermithida > Mermithidae > Mermis > Mermis nigrescens. Next base: position 135,225 of record JAVLUZ010000334.1, read on the forward strand.
ATGTAGTTGTTCTTTTGCGTTATTAAATTGCTAGAATTTACTTGCATTCAAATTTAGTTATGCAACACAGTTGAGAAGACATGGGAGCTCAGGTGCCTTTTCCATTGAGCACACACCCTAGTTTTTACAACTGTTTTGCTACTTTTTCACATAAAACAGAATTTGCGTGCTTTACTGACCACATCGGTTTTTAGAGTATAGACATAAGCTAGCACTATTGTTTTCATTAAAATAATTCCAATTCATGATCACCTATCCAAAATATCTAATTTTATTAAAAGCCAATACGTTGTTGATGACTTATTCTAGAAATGACCATTTCAGTGACAGTAATATTAAATGGACAGGAGGTGTACTTGATTTGATCTGCAGTTTAACTGTAGTTCTTTAATACCATATAATTTTACCAATCTTTCTGAAAGCCGAATGAGTTTTGACCTTTTACTGTGTTTATTCTTGAATAAGTGTCATAGTATCAGAAATCAAAAGCACAAATATGCTACACTTGTCACTTTGTGTGAAAACGCCGGCCAATGATCAATTCATAAGCGTACATAGTAGCTGTGGAGCAATTACCATAATTCTTATGAGCAGTCAGTTTTAAAAATAATTTGTGCTACGCTTTTCATTTCATAACTACTAGTGAACTGATTACAGGCTTACAACGTTTCCACAATTAAGAATGTTTGAACCTCAGTGAGTTAAAATTGATTTTGTGCAGTAGCTGCATAATAAATATTTTTCATTGCAGGGTGTTTAATACATAGTTTAGTTAAATTACAGTCAGTAGTTTGATATAGTTGGCTTCACTATTGATTGCTTAATTAATTGATTGTAAAACTAGAAAGAAATGCTCCATGGATATGTAGTCTGCTTCACAGAAGCTTACATATTTTCCATTGTTTTATTCAATAGTTTCTGCGGTTTTAGCTTACTTGACCATGCAAATAAATACAATAGTGCACAGTGATAGAAACAGTTCATGTCAAAACAGGAGAAAATGTACCTATATCAGCACATGTCATCTGTAACTTATAGGTCATAATAAATAGCATGATACATATGTTATAACTTGTCTAATGAGACTTTAAAATTATATTGATTAAAGATTTTATAAAAATGCGATACTGACATTTAACACAATTCCTTATCTAGCACTAGTCAAAGTTTCCTTCTAAGTCCTTCAGCACACAATGAGAAATTTTTAGAGAAAACTTCTTCTTTTTCCTAGGCTGCAGAATATACCTCGATTTTTGTGTTGCTTAGAGAAAGTCTGATTTTTAGCTGATCTTTATGATTTTTCAACTGACCCCAGATTTTGCTTGCTATAATACTCATGATTTTAGAATGAAACACCTATAAATATAATTGCAGTCAGTTTTCTGTCAATCATGATATGAAGCATGTACTTAAAGTATAAATTTTAGATTATGTTTATATGTTTATATTATGTGAAGCATTTAAAATTATGTAAACTTTACTTTTTTTAAAGGCCACAATGCAATATTTGTGCTCAACTATGCAAAAATTTAACGCTATTGAGCCGTTAAGGATGCTAAGTATCAGAAATTTCATTTGACGGCAAGGTTTTGGGCAAAACAGGACCAAATCTTGTATTCTTCTATATCGCTTTTGTAAATAGTAAAGTTGTATGCAAAAATAAAAAAACATGTGAATACGAATACATATCAGCAAGTGGGGATACGGTTTGTGTGCAATGTTGGTAGCCCTCATAGGATTATGCCTAACTACTAGCATCAATCATTGAGGAATTATATATTTTTATTAATGCTTATTAATTAATAGAGCCTGACGAGAAGCACCATAAATGAAGTTAATTTTTATATAGTAGTTTGTACTCGGTTGTTCTCTATCAAAACTAGTAGGACACTATTTTTTACTAAATTTAAAGGTTTTAGTGCGTTCTTGAGAAAGTGTAAAAATATAAACGGTATAAGATAAATATTCTAATAAACAGTTCTCATTCAGGATCAGAAAACCACTTGATCTTTTAAACCGTTTTAACAGAGGAATTTTCTCAAGATAAAGTTAAAGCGTAAGTCTTACAAATATGAATTTTTGTTCTTTAAATCATTTTTTAGAAGAAATAGAAAAACCATTCTCTCTGAACCACTGAATGTTAATGCAACTGGTACTATCTTTTTAAGATAATTCCGTCTTTTGAGGTTGGGAATTCAGAACGTAGAAAAAATAAGACTAGAATGGATAGTGTGGGTAAGAAACGATGGTTCTGTAGGTACACATATTTATTACTTTTTTGTAAATGTCCTATAGAATCTATTGCTTTATGAATGATCTCATTTAACAAGAGCTTTCAACGTTTTAAATCTCAAGCTTTATATCATTGCCCATTGCTTCATGAAGAATCAATACCAGATAATTTTTTTTAAATTTCATATGCAAGTAATTAACTTATTGTACGCTACGATACTAAGACTTAACTGAGTGCTAATTCCTCGAGTAGGTACGGCTTACAGCTCGTTTAAAGCTTTTTAGCTTTGTCTACTTCAGTGTTCAGTCAAACTGGCGTTGGTTACGTTGTTTTTAATTTCAGTATGTCCAAGCAAAATTTCATATGCTCGAGAGCTTCTTTAGATTCACTTTCTACGCAAACATCGGCTCATCCGCCCAGGCGCATTGATAGACGGTTAGATCCTGATTCGGATCTTTCACCAGCCAGTTTTCAAGCTGTCCATCAGACGTCCTCTGTGGCGAAACAGATCCTTTGCGATCTACGCCTGCGTTAAAACTTTTGCGTAATATTGGATCTGTTGCTGACTCTAATGCCATGCGCCAAGCCAAAGCGCTTGATTCTGCTTCCGAAAAAACGTCCAGCGGCTCCAGCTCTCGCTCTGTCACCTCCGAAGCAATTCTTTCTCTTTGTGTCGCTCTGTTTTTGAGCGACCGGCATCCCCTTTCTCGATTTTTTCAGAAGAGCCTTTGGCAAAACGACAACATTTGGCATTACGTTCTAGCACTATTGCCATCGCTATTAGAGAGATTGATGGCACTTTCGAGTTTCCTACAGTGCGCCGTGAGCGCTATGAGCGTGTAGCAGTCCCAGACTGCATTTTTTGGTTGCCCCCATTGTTGACGAGGATTTACATTTTTGCTTTTGAGAAATTAGGAGCCTGGCCCCTGAGTGAAGATGAGTGCCTGCGTAAATTACATCAAGCAGCACTCGAAATTTCCTTTGCACTTATTGCAATTTTAAATTAGGCGGATAGAGGCCAGCTGGATGTATCTCATGCTTTACGTGCAGCTCGGCACTCTTTGCGGCATTTGTCCTTGGTCTTACAGGATATCTCGTATGACCGCCGTTATGAAATTCCTTGCCTGCTTGGCATTGAGGCGAAAGTTTTGCTGGAGATTAGCTCGAATCCCATCTGTGCCGAATATGTGGTGCGACCCATGGATGCTGCTAGTAAATCTTGCCGCCGCCACTTTTTGGCTCTATGCTTGTCAAATAACTGAAGGAATGTGGCCACACTGACAGGTCGCTCCAGGAGGCTGTCCACAATCTTGCCGGCAGTTCGCGCGTTTCTTCTAGACGCGTTCATTTTACTCAGAATGCTAGCTCGTCTTATCATGGTCTCTTTTTATGGCATGAGCTTCACTTTCACGTCCGTCCAGAACATGAATGAGACAACAGGTACTGTGATTTTATTAATCTCGAGTTTTCTGTGCCTCCGTACTGCGTAGCTGGCAGATTAAGATACTAGCTTACAAAGCTGGAGCAGAAAACTTCAGATTCTTTGACATTAAACGTAATTAAGAGCTATAAATTGCCATTTAAAAAAATTCTAGCACTCAGCTCTATCTACCGCAGGAGCTTGTTTTTTTCTGCTAAACACAAAAATATCTTTGAATCTGAAATTCAAAGCTTTTAAGCAAAGAAGCCATTTTCAAGGTTGATCACCCTTCTTCGATCTTCTGGCTTTCGAGACTGTTTTTTGTGTCCAAAAAAGTGGCGATTTGCGCCCCGTTATAAATCTTAAAGACCTAAATACACTGTAAAAAATCGTTGTACCTGCACAATAAAATTGTGTCCAAGCTACAAATCTGTTCTATGGACACAAAAATATTGTGTAGGTACTTAACAATGCGGATGTCTGTTTATCCAACACAACTTTTTTGTGTTCTGCCTACAAGCTATGGCACATATTGATTAGGCTCAGGTTGATGTGCACATGACCGCTCATAGCAGAAAACATGATTCATCGTAACCAGTACTAAGATGAAAGTGTAGGTAACCTACTTCATACTCGCAGTTGTGATGGAACGAATGGTGGTGAATGCAGCAGTTTGGAGCACATTCGTCAGTTTGTGTGCTGTGTGTTTTTATACCTAATGATTTTTCAATTTTTGATTAAATATTTATTTTTCCGAGATAGATAATACTGACATTAATATATTTATTTATTATATACCTGTATTTACTCTTATTCAATATGATTGTGGCTGAATTCAGCTTAAATTGATCGGATCTTGTTATGTTAATGGTTTTATTGACTCTTTCTGTTTTACTATTCGAGTGATTTTGCATGCATTTCTTTACTTGCTATTAAGGCAAGCTTGTTTTAATGACCTTGTCTTCAATAGCGAATGTTATTGCTCGTGATCCTTCTTCGCTAGCAGTTGTCAGGCTTTGATAACATTTTTCCAATGCTGCATGCTGAATAGATTAACTTCTTAACTTCTTTATCTTGAACCGACCGGAAGACATATTTATATGTCAAAAGTGACTCTTAAAAATGGTAGATATCTTCAATATAATCTACGCACTAATTGTTTTTCATTCCCAATTGATGTTTAGTGAAATTCTTATAGGACAAGCAATTTTTCAGGCAAAATTTCATAAATTTGGGGATTTTGAAAAATGGCGTATAAAATTATTATGATTAAAATAGACATTGGAAAGTTAAGAAAAATCACAATTTTGTACGTGGATATTGAGTTTTTGCGACTATTTTCGAAACATGAGAAAAACTTAGACTGCTGTTCTCTTTAATAAAATCTTGAAACATGTTTGACTCTATTTTTTTCTTACAATTTGCTTCTCTCGTTTCTAATGATATCACATTGCTTAAATTTGGTGTTTTAATGTAAGTTCTTGTGCATTTTCTCTTGATGATTATTGTTTTATGTGAATACCCAGTTAATCTTTGCTCAATATTAATGTTTGTTATTTCAAATGTGACCTTATATATCCGATGTCAAAATTCATTGGTCAGTTCTTTAAGCCAAGGAGAAACGAATTTGGTTCAGAAAACTGACTAGTGCATTTTTTCATTTCTCTTGTTTGCGTTGTACCTATCATCAAATGTGTGTTATTTAGCGTCTAAATAAAGCTTTCAGATTGGGGCCCAAAAATCGATATTCTGGAGGATTGAAAGTTGTGTTGGATCTACAGAACAAATTACGTTGGCTCGACACAATAATATTTTGTTGTATAGATTGCTTTCTTATGCAGCACCTACAGAATATTGTTGTGTAACCAAGACACATAAAAGTTGTGGCAGCCAATTACTCACAACTTTTTTGTGTACTTACAACATTTTTTTTAACAGTGTAGGTTTCTGGAGTATGAACATTTCAAATAGAAGGCATGATATTGCTGAAGGATATTTTACGGCCTAATGGCTTAATGGCTAAGTTAATTCTGCAAGATGCTTATTTTTTAAATACCCATTGATCCAACTGATCGGAGTTACGTTTGCTTCCAGTTTGGAAGGAGAATTTTTAATTTTACATGTTTGCCATTCGGCCTCTCTAGCGCCCTCCGCGTTATCACAAAAGTTCTTAAACCGGCAGTATCCATTTTACGCCAAATTGGTATGCGTCTAATCATTTATTCAGACGATATATTTATCATTAATTCATCATATGAGGCGCTAAAGCATGATGTGAGGCATGCGATTTACGTTCTTTCTAGTATTGGGTTTTCTCATCAATCATGAAAAATCAGAACTCGAACCAAAACAGCAAATCGTTTATCTCAGTCTCATTATAGATTCGAAAGCAATAAAATTCTATAACGCAGATGAAATGTGTCAACGCATCATTACTACATGCAGTGTCCTAACAGCTGCGAACCTCGTTCGCTTGCACGATCTAGCTTCTCTGATCGGTATCTTTTGTTCAGTAAATCGAGCTATTTTACGATCAAGTCTTTTTACCAGGCACTTACAATGAAACCTTGTTGAAGGCCTTGATAAATTCAGCAATTATGATGAATATGTTGTACTCAGTCCGGAGGCTTAAGATGAACTTGATCTATGGCTGTCGCATCTGCGTGTTTGGAATGTGAGACACATTTTACCCCTCACCGGCACTCTTATTATTTATTCAGATGCATCAAATTTGCGCTGGGGGGCTTACTGTAATAGTGCATCGGCTGGAGGCCGGTGGACCACTAATAAATCTCTCTTTCATATTAATCTGGAGGAATTATTTGCTGCATTTTTGCATTAAAAATATATCTCTATAGTGCCTCCGTTCAACTTATGCTTGATAACTCAACAGCAGTAGCATACAATAATAAGTTAGAAGGCACAAAGAGCAAACTTTTATGTGAATTGGCCATTAAAATGTGGAACTAGTGTCTTGACAAAAAAGTACGCTGCAACCTTTTCATGTTGCGGGGACAGGAAATTCACAGGCCGACTGAGAAGTATAAATTGTAGAGATTCAAGTGACTGGAGGCTTCGATCTCTGCTTTTCAAAAAATAAAAATTAATAAATGCTACCTGGGGTCCTATATCTATTGATCTTTTTTCCAGTCGTTTAAATGCGCAACTTTTTAATTATATCTCATGGGGACCAGACCCCGGAGCCATATGTGGGCAGCAAGAAAATTCTGGGGAGAAGATGCAAGATTTTTCAAAGGTCAAAAAATTGCCCTAAAAATTATGGTATGGCAAAAAACAAGATTTTTCGACGTTTCTCATCAAGCACTATCCATTGGCATCAAAAAATTGCAAAAAACAGAAAAAAAATCTCAAAAATTGGATTCTGGGGGTATTTTGATTTCTGGGAGGGTATTTTGGTTTCTCGGGGGAGGGCAATGCAAACCCACCCACGCTCAGGTGTGCCCGGAGCTATTGCTACGGATGCTTCCTCAATGAATTGGAAAACATTCGAAGAATCCGCATACGCATTTCCTCCCTTTAACCTTATGGGAAAAGTATTGTGTAAAGTCACTGACGAAAAAATTAAATTAATTTTAGTAATTCTCGTTTTGCCGACTCAACCATGGTGGCTGATTCTTTTGGAAAAGACGATTCGATTCCCGTTTTTGATAAACAGTAGCGCACAGACGCTAATGGATTATTCAGGTGTGTCACACCCTCTTCTAACGAGCGGCAGTTTACATCTTTTCATTTGGAAAGTCTCGGGAATTCCTGGAATAGCACAGGAATTTCAAAAGCAGCAACAGACATCATGCTTGAGTCATGGTCTACGGGTACCGAAAATCACTACAATTCAGACATTCAAAAATGGCATAGCTAGTGTTTGCGGAAAAACGTTAATCCATTTCAGTCATCTATAGAAATTATAATAAATTATTTAGAATCACTGTATTCTATAGGTTATGCTTTTCGTATAATTTCTGCCGCTAAGTCAGCTATTGTCACTTTTCTGTAAGAGCACGGCTGTAAATTACCTCGCATAAATTTAATTACTCGTTTTATCTTAGGTGTTCTGTGCACACGTCCGCCAATCATTAGATCTGTACAGACTTGTATTGAATTTTTGCGCAATTTAAAGTTTCCTACAGGTCACGATTTATCATTTGAATATCGGCGAATGTTTAAATTTGAAACGGTTACTTTTGTCGCACTTTCTAGCCCGCAGAGTGCTACAGAAATTCAAAAATTAGATCTGAAGTAAATGAAAAAATCTAATTCCTACGTAGAATTAACTATTTCTAAACCAACAAAAACTGGTCGCTTTATTAGACCTGTCACGGTCAGAATTTTCAGGTTTTCTGACATCAATATAAATGTCCGATTTATTCCTTACTTAATCACGTTGACCACACCAAACAATGTCGTAATGTCGTGGCTCTGACTCTAAAATTTTCATAAGTCCAAAAAAGCCATTCCATTAAGGTTCTACAACTACCGTCTCTAAGTGGATCCTTAAAACGTTACAATTAGCGGAAATCGATACTTCTTTGTATAAAGCTCATTTAAGTCGAGCAGCTTCTACCTCTAAGGTTTTTGCATCAGGTTTACCTATCGCAGCAATTTATAAAAAATGCAAATTGGACGCATAGTCAGAGTAATTTTCGAAATTTTCATCAAAAAGAGGTATAATCTAATTATACAGAAGTAGTCTTTGACTGTTTAAGTGAGCTTAAAATAGCACTCAGTTGAGTCTTAGTATAGCAGCGTACAATAAGCGATTTCGCAAGGCCTCTTGAGGCCGATGTGAAATCATTATTGTACCTGCTATACTAAGACTTAATTACACCCCGCCCTCTCCATGTTTAAATTACGAGTTTTTTCAGACGCCGGAACTTCTCGCGCGCTCGAGGTGCCAACCGCTGCGGAAGATTTGGACGACGATTCGAAGGAAGAGGACCACACTGAAAAGGAGATATCCTAAGGTGAAATTATGACCTTGACCCTACCTTTCGGACGACAAATCGTCTTAACCAATTTGAAAACGCAAATCAATATTTATTCAAAAATTTTCTGCCGTAACGATCTGATTTTTGAGTTCATGCGCCTTTGTGTTTTACAAAACAAGAATTAAATAAATCAATAAACGTTTTTATATTTACTATTGCTTTTGATCTTGTGCGTTCCTATGAACTAATTTATTGGATCATTTTCCGTTATCTCAATTCACAGAATTTTTTCTACTCTCAGGGCATCGTCATAGCTGCAATTTCGTGAAACTCAGTCTTGTACATTTTTCCTTTAACAAGCGATGTGTACAGCAATTGTTGCTTATTTTCTTTCGCGTAAAACAAACTAGTGCACTTTTTTATTGTCTCATTTGCGTTTGAAGTGAGTCAAAAAATTTTGCAACTAGCCAGAAAACGTGGCTATTAATGATTCCGGGGTTTTTTCTGCTTTGACAATATAACCGATGTTTTTTGTATACGTTCTTTATAATGCTGTTCCGTTTAGCCAGTCATAAAATGGAGTCTTTTCCCTTATTTCCGACAGCTGACAGCGAACATGGAATTTTCTTCCACATGTATGGCTTCTTGCGTCCATAATTCGTTTCATCGTTTTTCATTTTACTCGGTATTTTTGGCGCGCAACACATTTGCGGCCTTTGTACCGTATTTTCGTTCATGTTTTCCTATTGCTTTCTTGAGTCTAAACGTCAATGCACTGCGATTGTAAATTGTTCAATGAACAAAAAAATAATAAAGGAAAGAAACAGCGTTCCTTAATACACCTTGCTCTCGTGAACACTGAAGTAGACGTAGCTAAAAAGCTTTTAACGAGCTGTAAGCCACGCCTATTAGAGGAACTAGCACTCACTTAAGTCTTAGTATAGCAGGTACAATAATGATTTCACATCGGCCTCAAATGGCCTTGCAAAATCAATTATTATATTTGAACAAAAACAATGCGATACAAAATAAACAATGCAGAGGGCTTCGGGCTTCAACAAAAAATAATAAACATATATTCCGTGCAATCGTGGATCCAGTTGAGGAAAAATGTATTGAAGTAGGGAAAAATGCACATAATGAATAATATTCAGGATTTCTAGGCTAGTGCAACATCTAATTTGAGTTCAAAAAAGATACATGGCTAAAAATTCGCTGTACGAAAAGCATGCTTAGTCATCATTTGATAGAACATATGATACATAAGTTAGTAAAATAAATTGCTTTTTGTATCTATCGATTCATTGTAGAACGCATGTTTTCTTTCAATACGCGTAAAGTGTAGTGCGCTTGATGCAAGCTTATTAAATTGTGCTCGCCAATAGGCTTTAGAAATTCTGTTATAAAGATTTTTTACTTTCTTTGCAATATTAAACTTAGCCCTGCGACGTAAGTACCATATTCTACATTGTTCCACGGATTTGTCATAAAATTTATTCAGCTGGGAAGTCTGGTGCCTTTTGTTGCTCGACAATGTCTTACAACACTTTTAAATTTATACAGTTTTGTGACTTATGTGTGAATGAAAATATATTAAACGTGCATAAGCACATTTACAGAAGACAGAGGTGGGAGCGCCTCGATGGGCCTGAAATAGCTTTAGCAAATTTTTTCAAGCATAAATTCTTAAAGTCGTCTCAGCTTCGGATTAAGGCTTGAATAATCTTTGCGCAAAAGGCAAAAATACAGAAAATAATGTAATAATTTAGGTTACTGAAAGTCTTCTTGAATAAATTATTACTATTTTTTCTTAAGCTTCGCGCCATGTTTCAGCCAAGTTTAAAAATTGCAGGCATTCGTTGCGCGAAATCGTTTGGAATTGGTGGATTTTTGATCGAACATGTTTGCACTAGGAATCACTCTGGCAGAGAATAAACAATTTATATTGTAAGTAAAAACGCTATTTTATCACACTAATAGCGGTGTTTTCATCAAGTTGAGATGCTGGTCCTCATACAAAACTCCTATATCTGCCATTTAATACGTGTCACTACAGGTTCTCGCTGGAAGGATTACAACCATGGGTGGGCAGTACCCAAATACTGAAGGAGGCATGATTTTTTAAAGTAAAAAGCAATGGTCCAAAAATGGTGGTTTGGCTAAAAAAGCCATTATTAAATCTGATGCATCGAGCAGAGTACTATCCATCAGCAACAAACATCGCAAAAAAGAAAACAAAAAAATTTCAAAAGTTGAATTCTGGGGGAAGTATTTCGGTTTCTGTGAAGGAGTGTATTCAGCCTTCTGAGTAGTGTGTATACCCTCTCCAAACCCCCACGCCCACGTGTGATTACAACTGCTGACTCATTTTCTAGAAGATTGTTCAAAAAATGATGTATATTCTGATATAATTCCTTTTCTTTTTCATTTTAGCCACGTATTCTTTTTCGAATATCAATTCTTTATTTTGCACGAATTTTACTGGTATTTTTCATGTTTTTTTATGCTTTAAAAATAACAAGCATCCTCAGAACCATTAAAATTATTGATTTTGTCAAGTTTAACAAAGTTTCGACATGTTTTTTTTTGGTTTTTCCCTTGAAATTTAGACCTTATAATTATTAAATGTTAATGAAAAGCTTGACAGGAAAATAAGTTGTATCGATCATCAATTAATCTGAGCGACCGTCGCGTTATTCTGCAAAGGAAAAATCAATAAAGCAACTTGCTTAGATAATTTAAGTCGTCTTTTATTTCGCTTTTGGTCAAGCATAAGTATGTTATTTGTATCGAAATTTCCTAAGACTTTACGTTTACCGGAAATATACCTCAAGGGATGAATATAGGAATTGTTTTCCATACAAAAAATGCATCAAGCCTGTTTTGTTAACTTAAATAGCTAAACCGACTAAAAGCTGTTTAACGTTTTTTTAAAGACAAGACTAGTCGCTGAGAGAAGCATATGTGCGAAGATACCAAATTTTGAGAAAACCTAAAAAATTCCTGATGATAAAACTTGGTAATGAGGCTACTACGACATCATCCGATTTTTCTCAGCAACTTTGTTTCGATCAAGAAATGCAGAAAACAGAAAGAATCTGAACAGATTATTCTACAAATTTTTTATGACTCTTTGTCCTGCGCTGACCCACGCGCTTGTTTTCTATACACATGCCTATATAGAATCTAGACTTGATTTATTAATTTGCATATGCCAAATTAATAACATAATGATAAATGACATGCGTCAATACGAGTGTATATGCTCATATTAGAGGAATAATGAAATAAAAGAAGCGATTTCTTCAGAAAAGTGATTCATGATTCTAATAAATATCTTTCCACGAGCATGCTTCTTTCGGTATGCATCTGTGATTCCTGGACGATCTGGCATAATTAGATCTGCATACGCAAGCGGGTGGGCCGCATTCTCTAGCACAGTCATGAATTTGCCCTGTCACTACGTCGCGACATGTTAGTTCGCAGTAAGCGTGACAATCACTCCATTCCTCTCTGGGAGGACACTTTTCTAAAAGAAAATTTAGAAAATGAGCCTAAAATAACTCACGTAGAAGATATAATCGAAATTCAAAAGGTTCATTATGAGTGCCTTCTTGGTAAAAAATTTCAGTTTAAGTTCTGTTCTGTGGTCACACAAGAGAAAAGACGCTAATCGTAAAATGTCACGCAATACTTCAGTATTATGTACCTACACTAGGTTTTGAATTTCACGATGCATGTAAGTAACTACACTAGGCTTTTGAATTTCACGATGCATAAGTTGCTAATTGCTGAATAATTCGAAGGGAAACATGTGGTACATCAATGCATGATATTGCCTCATTTAATTAGAATTTTTCAAAGATTCCTGAAAAACCCCTAAACTTATATAAATAATAGGAAAATAAAATCTTTATGCTTTTTTTACTTTAGTCAAATCATATAAATCCATTAGTCTCCGCAAATTGAGACGATATGCTCTGAAAATTGATATCATCTTATCTTGTATCTCAAGTACTAATTTTAACGATGATTCGAAATTTTTAAATAGGTACTATTTTGGCTACTTTGCACCATCACACTACACAGAATTCAGTTGCTGCAGATGTCAATCCCAAAGGCTTACTTTAGTTTCATCCTATTCGAAATAGTAGCTTTTTATCTTTTAGAAATATGCATTCATTTTTGCAAACATACGCGCTGAAGTTGCATAATTTTCACTTTATTTTAATTTTTCATTTCAATTCAATTAATTTTCATACATCTATTGAAGCGACAGAACGCGATATGCACATGAGCGCTTAAGTTATAATTCACGATTATTCCGGATGGAACTAATTATATTTAATGCGGAACCCGATTATAAATCACTTCTCAGAAATTATCTAGTGATCAAGTGAATACCTTGAACTAAATAGGACTGCGCAAATAACAAAACTAACGAGCATTTATAAGTCTTGAAATTAAACAATCAAATCTTATTTATAACTCAGTATCGATTTTTATCCGGTACCTTCCTTGAAGCAGTCGTCTTTTGAAATGCAAATATTCTTCTTGTCTCGAGCATATCCTTCTTCACATGCACAGGCCGGTGGGCCACATCTCAGAATGCAAGGACGGCGACGACCAGACACAACGTCGCTACATATCGGGTCGCATGCATTTCCGCACTGTTCCCATTTTTCGTTTGGACCGCAAAAAATGAGACCTAAGGATAGAAATCTCAGATTCTAGTCCAAAAAGGTTCTAAGAGTTCAAAAGGTGGCTCTTAAAAATGGTGATACGGCGATAAAAACACCATGTTTTCGAGTTTATCTATCAAGCACTATCCATTGGCATCAAAAATTGTGGAAAAACAAAAATTTTCAAAAATTAAATTCCGGAGGGGGTATTGACTTATGGGGTATGTTTGGTTTCGGGGGTGTATACCACACCTGGGCGTGGGGGATTGAGGGTATGCACCCCGAGAGACTAAAATACTCTCCAAGAAATCAAAATACCCCCAGAATTCAATTTTTGAAAATTTTTTCGTTTTTTTCGAATTTTTGATGCCAATGGATAGTGCGTGATGATAAACGTCGAAAAATGGTGTTTTTGATCACCGGACTACCATTTTTAAGGCCATTTTTTGACCTTCAAAAAATCTTGCACTCCCACCAGAATTTTTTGCTGCCCACGTATGGTGTATACTTCTGATAAACTCCCACGCTCCAGGTGTGCTGGCTCTGCCATTTAGCTGAGCGACATTAACTAAATTTATAGGAAAGAAAGAACTTGTAAACGAGAATTCGAGGTCTAGTAGACCGGAAGAATGAGACATATGGAGATTTATAATGAAAAATATAGCAGAATTACTGTCAAAAGCGGACAAAGCAGCACAACTATCTAACGAAAATAGTGCCTAATATCGATTAGAAACTATGTGAATCAACTTTCATACGATTGTTTCATCGAAACCAATTTTCGACTTAATTTCACCTGAAAAATTTTCCAACTGAGCCTTTAACTAGCATGATCAATAAATCGAGTATACTGCGCACCTATAATGGACTTATCCATTTTGCAATGTCCATTACATAATAAAACGGAATTTAGGATTCGAGGAAAGTTACACACAATTTTTTTTACATGAAACATATCACAAAGAAGAATGCGAAAAATATTAAACAACATTGCATATCCTTTCGGGTATCCATAAGGCAGTTTCTTACATTATCTTGAAATAATAAGATAAGCAAATCAGCTTATTTCAAATATGTGTTTGAGGCCTATTTTAGAAACAACGATTAAATTAAAAGAACAAAATGTTTATTGCGGAATGCAATAGTTGACCTCTAGACTTTTTTAATTCTTCCTCTGTTTTTTTAAGCTTACCTGCGGCGGAATCGATAATCAATGAAGCAACAAATAAAGCAGATATCATAACAATAATTTTAAGAGAAAAACAAAATAAAAAGTGTTATGAATAATGTGTAAGAAAACTCAATCAAGCACGCAGCATGCTGCCTTAATACAAACGTCGTCGACCTAGAAAAGTCAAACAGGATAACAAAGTAAGTGGGCGTTCGAGAACCACATCCAATCCGCGGAAAACATTGCGCAATTAAATTTAAAAATTTCGGCAAAAAGAATAGCAAAGTTATCAGTGATATGTCACTTTGAACGCAAACACGTTTTGGATGAATTTAAATCATAAAGATAAAACATAGTTCTCCTACATAATGCTTAATTTGCTGTGCAGGTGGTCAAAACCTGAACGTGTCAAATATATTCATACACAGAAACATGCAGTGGTTTCCGGGCATACATGATGGTGCTGGGAGAGCAGATTCAGTAGATAAAACCCCTGAAAACCCAATAGACCCCTAAATCAATGGAGCCCCACAAGAGCATATTTGGCATGTTCTTTGAGATTTTTCGATTTTACTAGATCGCTGTATGTGTATGATTCCGTAGATCTACGTCTTCCCAGCCCGACCTAGCTTCACAAGCACAAAAGACCCTTGAAAAAAGATTTTACCCACTCTTTATTTTTTAATATAGGTAGGTTATTGTGAATAATATGCATTAAGCTGAACAACAGATAAGCTATTTAAATTAAAAATCCATTTTTACAAGTACTACTTTTCAGCACAAAAGACCCTCGGAAAAAGATTTTACCCAGTCTTTATTTTTTAATATAGTTAGGTTATTGTGAATAATATGCATGTAAACCAACAATTGGTGCACTGGTTAACTTATTACTTTGCTCGATGTTTTATAAAATATAGGGTATTCAGAAAGATTAAATTTATTTTCTTGAAGATCATTCAATTTGTTCAAGCAAAAGATCCGTTTTGTTTTAAAAGTCTTTCCATGAAGGTTTATGTGATGTTAATAACTGCATGCTTGCAGTGACCCAACCTTTACTCCTGGCTATGATTGGATTAGGTCGGATATTAATGAAAAATCCGAACTACTGTTGCTCGTATAATCTAGGACGTGATATATGAGTATAACATTCAATGATCTTCATAATGTAAGAAGTTCTTACATTTCCTGATGCGTCTCTATTTAATCTCACCACCCTGTAACAAATTTTATTATTACAAATATTGTTTTTACTTTGCTTTAGTATTTTTCATTATTGTTTATATTATAATTCATCATCAACATTTTTTGTCACTCATCATAATATCTGGCACTATAGTAATCTGACTTTACATTTAAAAGGCGCGTTTATGTTTATGTTATGACTTTTTATAAGATGGCACTGGATGAAGCCTAATCACACCACGCAGTTCAAAAGCTTGATTTATACAAATCTAGTTTTGAAGACAGATCGGTTCAAACGTTATGTTTGGCCTATAAAAAGTTCTACGACTTCTCAAGAATAAAGTTCACTAGACTTATATTTTTTGTTCGAATATATTACTGGTAAAGCAAACTCTTTTTAGTTTTAGTATATCGTTGTAAGCTGATTTTCACAAGCCTTATCTCAGATGTAGAAGACTAAAATTATTTGCGATTTTTCCTCTAACGCTTAAGATAAAAATTTATAGGTTTGATTTTCTTTAGAATTTTTATAAAAATGCACGAAAATAAGTCTACATGTATTTAAATTTTTTAGTGATACAATCAAGTTTTAGCAATCTATATACATAAGGAGAAGCTTGTAAATACACAATATCATATTATTACATTTCTATTGAATTACCAAGTTCATACTATACAAATGTAACATGATTAAAAAGCTTGCAATGGTACATTACAAAATCATTATTTCCTTTTTAGTTAATACCTTCGAACAATGATGAAATTACTTGCCTTGATGTTGTTTATTTATTTTCTGGCTAACACACGAGCCGCCAACAATTCTGTTTCACTTGAGAAATCTCGAGGTAAGATAATAATATGGCTAAATAATATTTACTCGAATTGCACTTAATTTTGCTATTTTCCAAATATTGCACCTAGAAAGCATATATAAATCCATTGGTTTACAATCGCTCGAAGTGACTAAAACAGTACCTACCTTAAAATATGCAATAAATCATTCTATTTTCCATGATTTTTGACTCTTACTTTTTGGATCATTTGAGTCTTTGATTTATTCATTAATTCTTGAATCCCGGAATTTTGGGTCAGACTATAATGCTGTAAGAGCCGTTCCGGCCGTGTGCTCATAAGCGACTAACAAAGTCAAGTGACGCGAGAGAAGTGTAGCTTTTTTAAGCAAGATTCATTTTTTATCGCCAAATTCCTGCTTTGAGTCTCACTTTCAATATGCAGCAACGGCAAAAGCAAACGTGTTACCTACTTTAGAGGCTGTAGGTACTTTTGGTAAATCAAAATCGAAGAGAATTTGATACATTTCAGATTCTTTGTTTTAGATCACAGACAGAATGACAATATATTTTGACGATAATTTATAGGTTACCAGCAAAAAATTTATTTAAGCGTTTCAAAGTATCAGAAACTATGAAACATATAGAAAATGATTCTTCCATGAAGCGAAAACCTCGTTTTTTTAATACAGAACTTAATTCCCTGATGAATTCTGTTAGTGACAGCTTGAACTTCTTTAATTCTATGTACAATCATTCGATTCTCGCATTCTCTATACAAAAAATTACGGCTCTTTTCGTGGTATTTTTCAGTGTGCAAACTTCAGACAACTTTGGTTACATTGTTCTTCAGTTTGCATTCATCAATTTTTGAAAATAGCGAGTACACGTAAGTTTTTCAGCTATTTTTGAAAAACCCTTTCTAATTCACTATTCAAGGGATATTTCGACAAAGCGATTTTCAGCATCGAAAATTTAACGTCTGAGCTAATGCAATTACGATCAATACCTAATCTTATATTTTAATCTGGCGTCAACAATCACGCACACTGAAGCTTAAAATGGGGAGTTGGGATTAATTTTTAAATTAGATTATTAAATTAAATTTTGTTTGTTTAAAAACAACATCGGAAAAAATCTTCGATAGCTCGATGTGAAACGTCGTAAAATGCTTCCTCTAAAAATAGTGTTTTCGATACCTACGATTACTTTTTTAGCGTTTTTTTTACTTTTAGAATTTTTGGACCCTCTAAAATTCATGTGCCACTTATGCACGGCCGTCTGGCGATCTGAGGTTAGCCTTTGAAGGCTTTTTTGAGCAGGATAACCTCAAAATTATATGTAAAGCGTTTATAATGGAAACAGAGTTTATCCACAGTTTTTAATCAATGTTGAGCATTTTTAAAGTTTTTCACACTCGCCTGTTTCCGGCCTTCACTTTGCCTGATGTTTTCCTCTTTGTTCTCGGAGGATAAAAACACTGCTATTCTTCATCTTACCGAACACAGCATGGACGACTTTGGAGGGGTGCAAGCTAGTCAGGGTAGTCAAAAATTGAGCTTTTTGGGCCATACTGTCATCAAAAACCGGTATAAAAGCAAGAGCTACGTAATATTTTCAGTTTATCATAGATCTGAAGCACTTTTGAAGAAAATTTTTGATTTTCATTTGCTTTTGACCTTCAGTTTGCCTCATTTTCCCAAGAAAATTCTCCCTTTATGCATACTAGATGCTCTTGACCAACCAAACCCCCTTCACTTGCATTGCTGCACACAACCCTTTCACAGCGGTCGAATAATCTACAATCGATACGTCAGCGCAATAAAAAGTGGATATCATTAGCTTTTCGGGCAATCAGGTGGCCTAGCCCTATTCCTAGATTTTTAATATGCATCGACAAATAACAACTATTTCCGATCATTCATCGTAATTTTAGGAAGTTTTCCATGTCATATAATTTTCAGAAGAAACGCAATCGTTAGAAAGGCGTACTCTTTGGTTTTGAGCGTAAAAAGACAGTCTAAAAATTTCACCTGGGATTTCTGAGCGCGATAAACATCTAACCTGAAATCAGTAGCTGATTTAAAGCGGACTACAAATCCTTCAAATGTGATAGATACTATCGTATATGTCTCATAGACAAGTTTCCACTCATTTAATAACAAAAAATTCCCGTAATTATTTGTTTTTACCAAAAAACTTGAGTGCAAAACTGTGGTAAAACGAAATTCTCAAAACTTTATGCATTTGGTTGTAACCTGTTAGAAGCTGTCATCAGAATCAGGCCGTTTTGTAATACCTAACGATTAATGTGACCACACTTACGAGTAAGTGCCTATGAACAACAATGTTAGCGCTTCCACAACTTTCGCGGCTGTAATGCTAATTAATGCGTATCATTAAATATAGTGGACGAATTAATTTCTTGTTCAGCAGACCTGAAATGTGGCCGTAATGAAAGACTAGACGAATGTGGAGGTCGCTGCGAACCAACGTGCCTCAACGTCCTGGCCAATGAGACCCTGATGTGTATACAATCGTGCGAGCCAATCGCCGTTTGTGTATGCAAAAATGGTTATGCTAGAAACAAATACAGAAGATGTATTTTGAAGAGCCGATGCTCGGGTAAATTTATGAAATTTCGCTGATCACACAAAAACGAGTTTACAATTGTTATATCATCCTGTAAACAATCGAAACAAATATAATCCTGCAATTCGGCTATAGTATTCAATTTCGAGGTGCTCACAAAAACTCTAATTATTCGCTTAAGAATAAAATTAAAAAACAAAAATTTCGTATTTGGTTCTCATCTGCTCAATGATAATGAAAAATTGTTAAAGCTATGCAAACGAGTAGCTAAGTACAAGGCAGTTTAAACTATGCCAGCTTTATGTGAGAGACAAAATTGCACTAATAAATCAACCACAATTAAAGCAGAATGATGCTCCAAACAGTGACTGATTTACCACCATTGATTTTATCATTGAACATCTCTAGAAATCCATACATATACAATGGTTGAAAGCATGTGTTACGCGCACTTTTGATCAATACGTTTCGTTTAGATTTTTTGTAGATGCGAACTTAACATCACATTGCACATCTTGTACTGATTTACAAATTTGTAGTCAAATTCTATGTGAAGAAATTGATTTTTGCAATTAACTAATTATAGTCTATTTCACAAAAACCTTTTGCATGGATTAGAATTCTTGAGTTAGTGCAAATCGACTACAAAAGTTTATCAAAGTGGAGCAACGATCGTGATCTTATGCATAGCAGTAGATATGAATATGGAGTTTCATTGTTCGGAGTACCTATACTGTAGGCAGCCTGAAAACTACTTTTATAGCTACTTGCTTGACCGCTGAAAATAAATTTTTATACACAAGGTTTTATGGCATAGATTTACTTTTTAATAATGTTCTATGTCTCTGAACTTCTTTATATTAACTGCTGTGTTTTTCTATCATAATCGTATTTGCATCGTTTTATTCAGATGAAAATACTTGCCCTCGACACGAAGTAGTGAATAGATGCGGTGCCTACTGCGAACTGAAATGTAGCGATGTGATAAATGGTCGTCAGCCAATATGCATTAAAATATGTGGACGGCCTGCCTGTGTATGCACGAAAGGTTACGCCCGATCAAATGACAGCATATGCATCCCAGAAAATCAATGCAAGGCATATAATTAATATAAATTAGATCATTATTTTCTGAAAGTAAATTTTACCATGCTTTTTTGTATGCGATGCCGTAATACTGATCTGCAGACAAATTCACCGTTGCACTAGTCACCACGGCACAAATGAGCATATGGGTCTTAACTCATTCCACCGAGGAGCCAAGAATCTTAAGATCCACAAAATCGGCAGACCCTAAAATTATCTTTTAATGCTATCGTTAGCGATTTAGCCCTGACGCGCCCACAAAATTTGGTTGCTGTCCAAGTCTGTTAGTAGTCAGATCTTTGCTAGAAAGATACTTAAGTTTTTAAGCAATGTAAGTACATAGAATCGCCGCAAAGCGTAGAGTCGCGATAATTGTTAGTTCCTGAATTCTAACCTTATGTACTGTAAACCTATGATTTTTAAAGGTTGAAACCACCAACAGCTTTGTGAGACGTGCTAAAACCACGAGTTTACAACGCTTTAAGCAAATTCAGGCCATTGGCTCAAAATCTTGCAGAAATGAAATAGAGAAAGAAATCAGAATATTTAACTTTAGGCCAACGTTTTCTGGACTCCGTAATAGAGTCATTTGGATTTTATTGCTTTTAATTTAATCCGACATGCACGTGAAAGAGAGGGTTAGAGGGGAGGAAATGAAGCAGAAACAGAGCAAAAAAATACAACATTGAGGATTTTCCTTAAAAGTGCATTACGTTGACTAAAAACTGTGTAACAACTTAGGGTTAAAACTATTTTATCGATTTAGCACCTTTCCAGTTCGGCTACGCTGTTCATCTATGGTGCAATCTCTACAAGTCGATCTTTGGCTAGCAATCATCAAACTCATAAGTGGTAGGTGCGAGCAGCCTAGACTATATGATTAAGGATAGGAAATGCTTAAGCATAGGGAAAAAGCTGACACAGAACGCCAGCCCGCCTACCGCCGTCCATGGGACCTCGGACTGTATTATTAAGAATAGGCCATGCTTTAACTATAGGCTAATGTATCAGGCTGAAAACTAGGCTGAGCTAGAGATATGCCTCCACCATAGTGCGCGCTAAGGACCTAGCTCGAGGTAACTCACTCTCCACTATTTATATGCACTGCACAAGTAAATTCCCTGTTTATATGCACTAGTACCACGGCACACCTGGGCATAGGGGTCTAAACTCCCTTCCCGAAAAGCCAAGCGTCTTAAGATCCAAAAATTAGTATACCCCAGAATTGCGTTTTAATGCTATCTTTAGCGATTTAGCCCTATCCCGCCCACAGGATTTGGTTGCTGTCCAAGTCTGTTGTTAGTCAGATCTTTGCAAGAAGGATATACAACTTTGAAAGCAATGCAGGTAGCACAGAATCGTCGCTAAGCGTAGTGTCGCGTTAGTTCCTAAATTCTACACTTAAAAAATGAACTCTGGCAATCAAAAGTGCGCAGCTTCATAATTTCCTGGGAGGTGCATGATTTTTTAAAGGTCAAAAAATAGTTTTAAAAATAGTGGTATGGCAAAAAAACACTATTTTTCAACGTTTCTTATCTAGCACTATCCATTTGCGTCAAAAAAATCACGAGAAAAAAACTAAAAAATCAAAAAATGAATTTTGGGAGGAGTATTTTAATTTCTGGGTAGTGGAGTATTCGGCCTTCTCCAACCCCTACCCCTCTTAGTCCACGTGTGATGGCAATCTTACTGCACATCCAATCGCAAAAAGTTTTTTATGTGACCGGAAAGTTCTTTGCCTATGTTTAACGTACTACGTTATAAAAGATAGGCGCTAATCGACCATTGTATCGTTATATGGCTCATCTGCACACGTGGGAGTGAGGAGAGTATGCAACAACCTCCCCCAGAAGGCCTGAATAGCCCCCTCCTCCGAAAAAAGCCAAAGTATATTCTCCTTCCCCCAGAATTCAATTTTTTGAGAATTTTGTTTGTTTTTCGCAATTTTTTGATGCCAAATGGATAGTGCTCGATGAGAATCGCTGAAAAATGGTGTTTTTTCGCCATACCATTATTTTTAAGACCACTTTTTGATGTTTGAAAATCTTGGGGCACCTCCCCCAGAATTTTGGTCCTGCCCACCTATGCTCACCTGTAATACTCTGGTGGTCAACGAATTCGCTGAAGAAGCAATTGGTTGCAGTTAGGAGAACATTTTTCATTTTTCTGAGCGTATTTATGAACCAGGATATCAGATTAAAAGATTTTAAATATATCAAATTCACTTGCTCAATATTTTTTTTAGTTGATTAAAAATATTTCTTAATCGAAGCATAGTGGCATACACAGATGGGCGTGGATAAGGGAAGGGAAGTTAGGGGGTTCGCATCCCCACTTAAAAGTTGAAAGCCCTCAGATTACTGTAGACCCTAGAATTCTATTTTCAGTAGCATTTCTGGCAATTTTACCCATCCTGACCCTTCAGAATTTTCTTGCTGCCCACGTATGGTAGCATTGGTAATAGGATCAAAATAATAATCATAGATATGCTGAACAAAAATTTCGAGGATTTGCTCAAGCATCTGCACTGCACCAGTCACAATTGTTTCTATTATTGCTAGTCTTCTTTCCATTTTGATAATGGAGAGCTTATTTGGCGTTCGTGTGCTTTTGAGTATAACATATGCCTGTTTCTTGGTATAACAAGAGCCAAACAAAATTTTGCGCTTCATTTTGTTTCTTGTTTTGGCATTTATAAAACCAATGCTCGTTTTCCGCTCTTCGGGTACGATAGGATAAAATGGAAATAAATCATGCATTCGTTTTTTATTTTCCAATATTGTTCATTGAATTTCAGTAATAAATCGAAAGCTCATTTTTTGCTTTTTGATTTTTCCTCAGTGCTAAACAATGCAAATCAAACACTCGTTTTTGTAGTCTCGATTTGTATTCAGATGCCGGACGTATCAATCAAGCGACTGCTGTGAATTTTGCTTGTTTTGTTCCACACACACACAATAAAAGGGTATCAAACATTAGTTTTTTATTTCGCCTTTTAGGATTACTTGGTGTTAGCATTGAACAAAATGCGAAAGGAAAAGTAAGCTTTTGATTTGTAATTCCATTTGATTGAACAACATTGAAAAAAGAAAATCGAATGTTTATTTTGTTCCTAATTTTATTTTGATCTGAATAAAAGAGCGGAAAAGCGAACGTTGGCTTCATAAAGAATCGGAAGCTGACCCAGAAACAAAACAAAGCATGATTTCTTGTTTAATTTTGGTCATATGACAGCAATTGTGCTAAAAAAGCGTGAAGAATTTAGGATTTTCTAGAATTTGTTCAAAACCGCACTTTGACAAAGAAGATATATGATCAACAGCTTGCAATCAAAATATCCGAAAACCATTTTATAGTATAGGGGCACTCACACAAAATGTGTTTGATATCGATTTTCAAAGGTCACGCGGTATTACAGAGAAGCTTTCCTTGTTTACATGCACACTAGCGGAACAGATGCACAAGATTTGGCTTCTCTGTATTTCGTACCCACCTCTTCTTTTTAAAAACGTATTGGCTGTCGACATATTGTAGCTCAAAATCCTTTATGACACGCTCATTGCCTATGTATGTTCAGTGAATCTGATTTTTTCAGAGTCATACCTTTTTCCTCAACAGTTCTGTTTTAATAATCATACAAAAATAAATCGGCAATACGCGTAAATAGGACTTGGTTCCGCTTGGTAACAGTCAGTGAGCTTGAAATAAATAACAACAGACTTCGCCTCTGATCAATTGAATCATGCTTATTGTTCCTATTGCTATTATACTTACTATACATTTTTGGCGTCAAGCAAGCGGAAAGCATTCAAGGTTGCAAGGTATGCGGGTGACTGCACAACCTTATAAAAACAATTTAAGGAGCAAGACAAGGTATTAAGTTCGGACATCACCATAGATGCAACCATTCGTATTCCATTTGGTTAGATTATGCATGATAGATAGATTAGATAGAATAGCAGCCTAGGTCTCAATATCCTCTAAATCATGTTAATTTCATTGTAGAATAGAGGTGATTTGTGATTCGCCAAGTTATTAATTCCCTGAATTTAGTAATGAGATTGCAGGCTAAACCAAGAGGAAGTCGACGTTGAGCAATAGCTCGAATAAAAGAGAACAAAATTATCTAACAATGTTACTATAAATTAGCTGATTTAGTTGAATTAATCAGAAGCAATATTCGAAACGACCTTATTTCTACAGTATTCCCATAAAAATGAGTTGATTTCGGTGTTTAAACACGGATAATATTGCGAATTTCCAAGATATGTGCGTGAAACATAGCAAAACAGTTGCGTTTTGGAGAGTAATATTCAAAAAAAGCATAAGCTTTGGTCTCCATAATATACAGGATCTTTCTGCAAACTCAAAATCCTTTTATTTGAGGCTCAAATCGTCGATTATCTTGATTTTTTCCAAATCCTCCATTTTCCGCCTGTAAATCGAATTGATTTCTACTTTGATATCATAAATAAGGTATCATCTGGAAGCGCATGAATCTAGCAAGTATAAAATTGACATGAAATATTTAATACGCGAATAGCAGCTTGCCATAAAACCGTAATTTCTGGAGTAAGTGAAAACTACATTGACTTGACTTAAACCAGGCGTAAACCTGTATACTCATTAATATGTATATGCAGCATTCAATTACGATATGTGTTTCAGCATTAGCGCTATATGCTGAATTTCCGCTGACTTGATTTATACGTAGTCTTTTGAATTATATGTGAAGAGAGGTTACTGTTGTTCCCTCCGTTTTCAGAGGACTGCATAGATATTCTTGTATATGAGGGCAGCAAAAATCCGTAAATGCTTATATCAATTCTTAATTATCGAAATGAATTTGATTGAAATCGATCAATCAAAAGTAATAAAGTAATCCTCAAAATAATGTGGTCCTGTATAATTATAGTACTTGCTATAAAATAAATAGCAAATCTTGGCTTATTCTCTACGCTATAAATAAACTTAGGAATAATCCTGAACGCCTTTAAAATAGTGGTATTTTTGTTGTATCGGTTGTGCTTTTCCAAAACTATGCGTTGATTTGATTTAATTATAAAATCGTGTATCTATACTAAGCACAGCGCCAGGCATGTAGCTGTGGAAGGTAGCTGTGAAATCCAATAAACTTTCAAAAGTACGAGTATTTTTTCAAGGATCCCCACAAGAAATAATTGAAAATTTCGAAGCGTATTTAAAAGACCGTCAGGGTAGATTTTAGCATGCTTTTGAGCTAGGCCCGAAATTTTCGCTAGCTTCACACCCAGTCTTTTGTTTTTACATTATATTTTGTCTTACAGCCAACCCAAGTTGTGTGAACATGGCAAATATGTCTAAATTTTTGGACGCTTTCATGCAATGAGTATAAGAGCAAAATGTACAATTTTCGAACCAAGTCGACCTTGGATATTAGTGGTCATTTTATATGGCATACATTTTAAAGGAAAATAAAATCGAAATACATTTGTTTACATTTTTGATATTATTTTTTCTCTAATATAAAGCTCGCTGAGAAATAATCAAAACCACTATTATATTTATCTATCTATATGTATTTGTTGAGATATCTGACTTCAAAATTTAAGTCCGCCCGGATTCAAAAGGTCAGCTACATGCCCGCGCACAGCATATAACATACATTCATACAAAACATGTCATCCTAAGAAGTGCACTCCAATCTATTTCATTTTATCAACTGAGCTTTTTGTCATACATTTTATGACCTACACCGCCTTATCAGGCCAATTGAGGCTTCAGAGAATAAATGGCTTTTATTCCCCTGTTTATGGAATGTCCCCAACATTCATGATGTTGATATTGCTAGTGTTTCATAAAATCATGACATATGCTTGAAAAGTGGTGCTTTTGTGGCAAAAATTTGACCCTTAAGATTCTTAAGCTCGAATTGGAGATTTGCGTTTCCAGAATCCAAAAGTTGCACCAAATCCAAAGGACCCACCCAGAATAAAATATTTTGAAAAATTTTATCTCATTTTCAGATTATAGGATTTTAGTAGAAAAAAATGTCAAAAATGGCATCCTTTTAAAATCATTTTGACTTAAGAAAGCTCTCTGGCTGATCCCTCAGACTTGTCAAGGTATGCATCGATAGTTCCGAATTCCATCCTTACTTGACTTGTCTGCGGTATATCAGCGAGTAAGAAGCTGCTTCCAGCGTGCAATCGCTTCTTAATTAGTGAGATACAAATCTAAATGAAGCTTTTCTAAATTGAGCTGCCACGGATATCTACTGTCCATAAAAATAATAAATTTTGCTTCATAAAAAATATTCACCCTCTGTGTCAAAGGCTTTGTTGTTCTCATGCTTGTGCAATCTCTGAATTTATTGCATTTCTAGATCAACAATTATTGGCCGACCAAGGATTCCTAGAGTTGATGTTGTGGAATTTAAAGTCAACATACGAATTATGCGTTTTCCATAGTCAATCTATCGAAAATATAGAAAAATTGATGGCAGAAACTGCTAAAGTCAAGCGTAGTCATTACTCGCTAGACAGACTCATTTTAGTGAATCGTATCGTCAGTGATCTTTATTCTAACGCATCTAGACTTGTCGAAAAAGGTAAAATCAGAAGCTATGTATTTACATAAGCAAAAGAAAAATGCTCCGATGGAACAAAGAAGATGAATATACTTGGAATTGTGGATTATTAAGGATGTAAATGGAGGGGACTAGGAAAAATCAACTTAAAGTCGCAAAATCTGCTAGAAATCAGACTTTCTCTAAGCAACGCCAAAAATCGAAGTATATTCTGACGGCCTCTAGAAAACTGTCTTTTTTAAAAATGTTCGAAGTTTCAGATAAGAGTGTACAAAATCTATGAAGGTTACTTTTTAAATTGCTGGCACCTGATTGATAGAAAACTAAGAGGTATTGTATTTAAAGTTGTTTTATTTTGTTATGAGCATTATAGCAAGCAAAGCAGGGGCCGATTGATTAGTGCACACAATCGTTTCGGGCATGCTAGTGTATCTACATTTAGTCTGTTTCAAGTCAACTTACGCCTTTCCTACTGTTTTAAACCAACCATGTCTCCAATTGTCTTCGATGTTTGCTGGCTTAGAAGACTGTTAGTTTACTCAATATCATTTCCCATAGCTACTGCATACATAGCTAACGAGCTGCTTTTTCAATCATTTTTATGGTTAAATATTTATTTTGATCTGTTGGCCGCAGAATATACATCGATTTTTAGCGTTGCTTAGAGAAAGTCTGATTTTTAGCAGATTTTGCGACTTTAGGTAGATTTTTCCTAGTCCCCTCCTTTTACATCCTTAATAATCCACAATTCCAATTATATTCATCTTTTTTGTTCCATCGGAGCATTTTTCTTTGCTAGTACCCCACTTTAAAATTAGTATGATTTGAGTACATCAGTCAGTAAACACATACAGTAACATGCCCAATAATGACAGCCGTCCAAGAACATGGAAAACAATACTGTTCTTAACATCAGCATTACCCTTTTTCAAACAAGACAACCTTACATTATTTAAACAGACCAAAGTTTTTCAGCATTAACTTTACGCAAATATCAAGTGTAAGGAACACTAACGCTCGGATTTGGAAGTAAAATAAATTTGTAGTATAAAGTACATTTTAACAACAAATATTTAGTGCAAACTTCACACAACTACTAGGTGTAGAGAAAACTAACAGTCAGATTCTCAATTCTGATTTTACGTAGGACATTTTGAAAAAATTAAGCTTCCGCAAGCCTCTATAGCAAGAGTTAATATGCAGTGTAAACCTTACACAACCACAGAGTTTAAAAGAAAATTTCAGTCGGATTCGTAATTCTGATAATACGATCAACATTTATGAAAAAATTAAGTCTCCACAATGGCCCAAGGACAAATAAATATCAGATGTGTAAACGTAGACACAAGCTACGTTCACTTCGCTTACTTGACCCGAATCTCAAGCTTATGCGCTCACTACGGGGGTTCTCGCCCTTTTTAGGAGGTGGATCACCAGCCGACGATTTGGGGGTAAGCGGGCCGGCCTATTCAAGGTAGCCCAGCCCTCTACGCATGCACCTAGTGAAACTTACTTACTTAACCCCTTTGAGATGAAGTACCTAAATAAAGTAAGTTCCCCAGTAAACCTAATTGAGGGCTCAAAAAGATTATTATTTAAGTTGTTTTGGACCAAATTCCGGTGCTTGAAATCATTAAGGGTTCCTAAGTATAGTGTAGCACAAGGACATAATTCAACACAGCACGGAAATTCAACCGAGCCCAGCATCGTTAATTAAATAATTAATTTTTACAATGTTTTTTGGACAGAAAAATTATGAAGTAATTAAAAAGCGACAGCATGGAGGATACATGCTGCCGACCGTCGTGTTACGCTAATCGGGTAAACTCAAACAATGTAATTAAACAAGGGCACAAAACCCTGCCAAAGGCATACAACTGATGCCAATTGGCACAAACACAAATGATTAAAAACAAAGCGTACGGCGAAAAGAAGCGTGCACACTACGCAGGAAAACTAACCAACGAGTTCTGCAGCCAAGCAGATAAAAAGGCGCGTATGGAGTCTGCTCACGTACGGCGACGAAAAGGATAAAAAGATACGCTCAGCTCGGAAGCTGGCGGAGAGGCTCTCAGGCTCAAAATCTAATTGTAAAATGTACAATCTTAAAGTGCCGTCAAAACTGCGCTCGCACGAAGTTTTATCTGACGCAGAAAAAGAGGTGTAACAGCACGAACCAAGAGATATGAAAAAGATCTATGAATACGACAATAGGCCTATGGGCAAAAGCTTACGGTAAAGGTATGTACAAAGGAGACAGGCACAAATATGAGACCCACACATATGATCTTTTAACACACGTAAGATATGATAACACACATACCAATTCGTACTCAAGTCGCATTAAGCCCGAGTGCCCATTTTCCTATCCCAGATTTTGATTGGAAATATGTGTGGGAATGGAATGAAAAATATGATAATTTTTAGGGGGAGGTGGTCCCGGGCGACTCATGTAAGCGTTGCGATTAACGGTTGTGTACGTGCGTAAGGAAATTGAGCACAAGAATGTACATCTGGGGCAATCAATCGGTTTTTTTTCATCTGTTTCAAAAAAAACTCCAAACCAATTTTTTTCCCAAAAATTTTTTCAGTGTAAAGTTTACAAACATAAGTTTGGTACATTCAAACGTACTACAATCAAAGGGCTACAAACTGGCCCAAACCGAATTTATTTAAACACTCAATGGGGCGTCAGGTCCAGATTTTTAAAGTTTACAATGTGGTGGTAAGTGAAAAATACATGTTTGTGCATATTTTTGTTCGCCACTTTCTCTGTTCAGAAGTCGGGAGAGGTCGAATAGGATAAAAATATAGTACTTTCTAAGGGATGGCGTACAAAAATATGAAGGGAAGAAGTCGGGATAGGTCGAATAGGATAAAAAAAGTGCTTTTTATGTTGTGGCGAACAAAAATATGGACAAACACGTATTTTTCACTGTCCACCATATTGTAAACTTTAAAAATCTGAACCGAACGCCCCATTGAGTGTAAATAATTTCGGTTTGGGCCAGTTTGTAGCTCTTTGATTGTAGTACGTTTGTATGTGCAAAACTTATGCTCCGCAAAATATTTGATATGATTTACTAATTAAATACTAAAAAACCTGTTTTTTTCGCCCATTTTACACCTCAGATTTCGAACTTTACACCCCCATAAACAACTCAATATTACGTTTTTTGGAGGCGGTTTGCTTTAACGTGTAGCCCTTAAAAGTTACTTTATTTTTATTTATTTAAATTATCTTAACTCATAACCGAAAAAGTTTGCAGAGAAATCTTGGACAAAATCTGGTTTTTTACTCATCCACTAGAGTGTAAAGTTAAAACCCCTGGTACTGTGTATTGATTGTAGAAAAATTTGAAGATCAGATTCGTTATTCTGACCTCACAGAGAACATTTTTAAAAAAATCATCATCCACGACGCTCTGGGCGGAAAAAATTTTTTCAGTGTAAAGTTTACACCTGCACTAATAAGCAATATTGATTGTAAAGAACAAAATAAATTTTGACGTGTAGCGCTCAAGACGAGGCACATTTGAAAGGTAGTTACCACGTTCTTTCTACTAAGTGGAGAATATACCAGGGAAAAAATATTCTTTTGTCTCAGACTCTTTACAATAAACCGCCTCTAATTTCGAAAATATTACTTTTTAAGAAAAATCAAAAAAGTTTCCCCTAGATTTTATAACTGTATACCTTTTGAAACCAATCAGACTGCATAGAATGTAAAACTGAGTTAGATAAGCACTTGCACATGAAAACAGTAAAAAACCGTCGAATTTACACTCCTGTGCAACAACCAATGAGTGTAAAGCAATTTTAAGACCAGATTCGTAACCTACTAATTAGGGGAAACATTTTTTTTTAAATTCACCATCCACGACGCTATGGGCGGAAAAAAGTTTTTCAGTGTAAAGTTTTAAAGTTTACACTTGCACTTATGACGCAATATTGATTATAAAGAAACAAAATAAATTTTGACGTGTAGCGCTTAAGACGAGCCACATTTTAAAGGTAGTTACGACGTTCTGTCTACCAAGTGGAGAATATGGCAGGGAAAAATGTTTTTTTGTCCCATACTCTTTACAATAAATCGCCTCTAAATTCGAAAATATTACATTGAAAAAAATTAAAAAAGTCTCCCCTAGATTTTTTAACCGTCTACCGTTTGAAACCAATCAGACTACATAGGATATAAAACTGAGTTAGATATGCTTGGCCACATGAAAACTGTAAAAAACTGTCTAGTTTACACTCCTGTGCAACAACCAATGAGTGTAAAGAAATTTTAAGACTAGGTTCGTAACCTACTAATTAGGGAATACATTTTTAAAAAAATTGGCCCTCCGCAAATTATTTGAATTTTTGGTGTAAACTTTACACACTCACGACGCGCTTGTTATTGAGTGTAAACAAGAAAAAATGGGGGCACTAAGTTTTTTTATTATCTACCTTTTAAAAAAACCGCACCTCCCAGATGTATGCGTTATAGTTGTGAGGGGGAGACACAAATTTCGCACTCGCTGTGAAAAACATATAAGAAAAAAGGATGGCCAAGTATATTATAGGTATGCGCTAACGCGCTACCCATGATTGTTTTGAAGTTTAAAATTGCAAAAATATATTTGCTAATTATGTAAGCACATCACTTCCACACTTGAGAAAACTATTACAAGAGGTGTTACAAAGTCTATGTAGATGATTGATACAGTAAAATTTAGGACGACACTGAAGCGTTTTCGCCCTAAGACCCAATATTCGTCCATTTTAGTCACAATCAAACGTTCACAAAGAGAAGTTAGGAAACCTAGACTTGCTATGCTTGATTAATAAATGCGTAATATTAGAAAACAAGATGAATACTAAAAATACATGAAAACTGAAATGTTTCTGCTAAAATACTTCAAATTGACTAGGAAATATGAATAAACTCAGTTTCTACGCTATTCCAGCATTTATCCAGACAAGGTCACTTTGCGCCAAACAGCACTCTGGCCGAGCTTAAGCAGACCTGCGGCTGTACATTCATTCATAACTATACTCGTACCTGCACCTTGCGGTCAAAGAGCGCTCGTACTAGACTCCTAAAATCAAGACAACAAAATTTGCTGGTCAAAATATGATGAGGCCGAACATTGATAATAATAAAATTTCCCTGCAAAAGTGCTTGGAAATGACAAATAAATATGATTTTCATTAAGCTTGAAATCTTCTTGTGTAAAAAATACGTTTGTCAAGAGAGTTGAAGTCTGCTTATATTTTCCAAGCTTGACATATGTTTGGTGAGTAGTATGGAGGGGGTCGCGCGTGTATTTTGGGGGTACCGCTATGTCATAACGTGGGGACAGTCCGCCTATCTTTTGTACACGGGGTACCACTTTTTAACCAGCTTGTTGGGCCCTGAAACATTATAATAAACAGACTCAATTACGTCGCTGAGTGAAGCAATCGTAATATCGCGCATTGGCTAAGTGACGCAGCATTGGCAAAGCAATTTTTGCAGCTGGTAATATCGCACATTGGCTAATAATAAGCGCATTGACGAAGCATTTTTTTCTTGATGTCCGTAATATTGTGCATTGGCAGCCTGTTTGGAATTTATAATAAGCGCATTGGCGAAGCATTTTTTATGATACAAATTTCTCGGCGCATTTTGTTGACTAGCAAAGCAATTTTTTACAATAGGATTAAAAAGAGTAGTTATACGTGTTAGCCGGGATGTAACGTTATAACATAGCTTATGTTACAGGATAGCAAAACGGGAAAACATGCTTGACGTGTTCTAAACGCACTGTGACTTGTTCAAAACGCATTGTGACTGAGTGATGGAGGTGTGCTATAAGGAAGGCAGTCTTGGTGAAGGGGCTTTGGGGAGGAGCCGGCATCCCCATGTTATAAGATAGGCAGCTCTTGAATAAAGCATATGCAGTATAGCCAAACGCGGTACCTGTGTTGGCATTAGTGTGAGAATGACCTGAGGGGGAACACGTCAAGCGTGTATGGGGTGGGCCCTCCTACCCCCAGCCCCAGCGGTACCTAATCAATTTTTAGGGTCAAAAAAAGATTGTTCTCAGAGAGGCTTCTCTTGCATTATGTATAACATGTTTGGGTGATAAAAATTAACGCAGTCGAGGCAGGGGTCCGCTCTTGCAACACATCAGCGCAGTTCTGTGTATCCCCTACCCGCAGTATCCCCTATGCACAGTATCTATTAATTTGTTAGTTTAAAATGCAATTTAACAATGGTTTTGCCTGATAGCTAAAAGTCTATAAATAAGGATTCTTACAACTGAAATATAGTTTCTGACAAACGTCATTATGACCAATATTGTCAAATCTCGTGTTACTGGTCTCAGCAGGGCTTCTAAGGAGCCTCCATCGGCAGACGCCAGTAATCTTTTTGGTGCCGATTCAAACCGATCGCAGCTTCCGAAGCGCAGGCTGCACCACTGTACTGTATGTGATAAATTTTTTACCCGTCAAAGCAGGTTAGTAGAGCATGAAAATTCTTCGCATTTAGGATCTAGGTATAAAAGTCCTTCATGTGCCACTCTTTTCCGATTAAAAAGGAATTTAGTTACTCATTTTGAGGTGAAACATGTAGTACCAAAATGTATGTATTGTGAGCAATCATTCAATTCAAAAAAGAATTATTTTCGGACACTCCACGTCGTTTTCACCATACAATGAATAATTTTGAGGTTTTTGAACTTCCCTGAAAGAACTAGAAAGATTCAGAACATGAGACATAGTTTATTAGAAAGAACATAAAATTTTCTAGCTATTTACTGAAAAAAATTTTGAAATATGTCAGAAACTCACAGAATAATAGCTGAAAACATCAAAAGCTACAGTATGACAGCCTTCTTGGCGGCCATATTGAAAAACTGGAATTCTTTAGTAAATCAGACAAATAGTATATCGTTCGAACTAGCTTTTTTTGGGCTCTTTAAAATGTGCTTAAACATCGAAAAATATGGAACATAGCGCGAGTAAAATGCACACCTTATGGGGGCAGCCATATTGGAAAAAAATTAAATTGGAAATGCAGGACGAAGTATTCAAAAACACGAAAAACAAAAAGGGGTGAAATCAAGAGCACAAAAATATCTAACTATTTTGCTATTTTCCGAAATATGAAACTCAACCTGTATACTGTAGTGACCAAGCAAAGTTTGAGCACTTTTTCGAGCCTAGCATACTGTAGACATAAGCTAGCTATACGTTTTTTGGCAAAATAGTTTCATTTTTAAATTGTCTATCTAAAACACTTTATTTCATGAAAATCTGTTCAGTGGTTCTTAGGTTCGTCTCAAAAAACCTCACTTCACTGAAATGAGTTATTCAATGGTGAGCTGGTTCATCAGCTTTACCGACTGTCAAAGTGTGAGCATGTTATACCATGAAACATGAACTAATTTTTGAGCATGCTGAATGAATTGTGATCATTCAGTGTATTTATTCTCATAACAAATACCAGCGGATCAAAAGTTATACTCATAAATGTACTCAAATTCTCAAATTGTGTGAAAATGTTGTGTCACATGAAAAATGTCTAAAAGTACGTGCTAATTCTGTCATTGAACCAATTGAAAAAATTGAAACTACTGAAATTATCCCTGAGGACAAAATGATTGCTGAAGATTTGTCCACCTACCCTGAAGAAATTAGGGATGAAGTTGGGAGATACTGGCGGCTTATCCGAACGACTAAAACTGTGAATGATGTGTTGGATCATGCATATAACTATAGATGGGGAACTGGAAATTACGTGGAAATGTTGAGCGATATTTTCCAAAATGAAAAGGAAGCTTTTCGGGTAGATGCAGCACTTGGGTGTTTCCTCAAAAATCGTGAAACTGGTTCAGTAAATTATTGGTATGCATAACAGAATAATTTTACGCTATTAGGAAAACCTGTTCTAATAACGAATGGTAATGATGTAAAAAATGTGGCTGAAAAATTGCACGAAATTGATGTTGAAGAGAAAGTCACTCGCCCTGGCACTAAATGGGGACTATTGGCAATAACCAATGTTGAATTTTTTTGTGACACCACAGAAAGATTTTGTGAGTGATTACACAGATGTAGAACTTTCTGAAAATATTGCTTACCAACGACACACTTTGCATATGACTCAAGATAATGATTGTAATAAATTTAATGATAATTTATGCTTTTTTCCGTTGTTTAGCACAGTGTCTTGTGGGAAACTTTGAGCCAAACTGCGTTTTTCAACTTTTTGTCAAATACTGCCAAAAGAAAAATATTCAAGCAAATGTTGAGACTTTTATTGGCGTCCCGAACACAGATTTGTTTTCACATGGATGAGGTAGCTGTCTGTTGGGAGAATGTAGTTAGAAAGTATGATAAACTATTAAATCTCGACATTTCTTACACCAATTCTAGACAAGCTCACTATAGTTACATTATAAATCTCGATCAGTATGCTAAACGATGCATGTGCCTCATGTGCAGGCGGTTATTTAGAAATGCAGAAAAATTGAGTGATCATGCAAAACATCATTGCAGGCATGGCAAAACAAAGCATAAATTTCCTGGAGGAGTATATCAGCTGAAGAAAACGATTTTTGAGGAATTGCAGGAATATGAAATACAGGTTGAAAATGAGCATTATTTTTGTAATTTCTTTACTGTTTACGATTTTGAAGCTCTTCTTGTGAAAAAATGCATAGAAACTTCTGAAAGATTAAGATTTGTTGCTCAACATCGGCCCATTTCCTGTGCAGTGCATACAAGTGTTCCGGGGTTTCAGCCCCAATGTTTTGTAGACAGTAATCCGGATCATTTAGTCAAACGGCTTTTAGAATATCTGGAAAAAAATTCAAAAGGCGCAAAGTGTCATTCTGTTGTCAACATTTCAACATGTTTTTGATGCTCTTGATGCAAAAATAAGCACTAGTGAAGCATATATTAAGGAGCAAGAAGCCGATGTTAGAAGAGAAAAAGGATTACTAAATAAATTGATTCGGACTAAAACTAAGCTGTATAGATACTGCACTCAATTTATGTGTCTCGGATTTAATTCGAGAAAATATGATGTAAATTTAATAAAACGCAATCTATTTCCTGCACTCATTCAACAAGTGCGGACTGATCCTGAGAACATTACATGGCCAAAAGCAATCTTACAAAACGGATCAACACTTTGCTTATCCACTAGCATTTTTAAGATTCTCGATGTTAGTACTTATGTTGCACCTGGTTTCAGCTTAGACGTATTCATGAGAGCATACAAGGCGATATTAGTAAAAGCCAAATTTCCCTATGAATATTTAGATTCATTTGGAAAATTGTCTGCGACACAATTACCACCTCCTGAAGCATTCTACAGCTCACTCAAGGATGAATGCATCAGCACAGCCGATTATGCACAATGTCAGCAGTATTGGCAACAATATAATATGACTACATTGAAGGACTATCTAATTTTCTATAATATGAGGGATGTTGTTCCCTTCTAAGAAGCCTGTAGTAACATGTCACAGCTGTATTGGGACAGATTTAAAATTGATATTTTTAGGCTTTAATATTTCCTTTCAAGTCGTCAACAGCAATATATGTTTTTGCGGCTAAACAGCACATGGCTGTGCCTTTAAAATCCTCTTTCAGCAGACCAGGAGTTCGTTTAGTGGCTTTTGATGTCACAAACCACTTTTTATGTATTTCCTCAAAATCTTCCCTGAGTTCAGGCTTCACTAAATCCAACAAATTTTCTTTACATAGTACCAAGTATATACTGTCAGTGTCTGTCTGCATACACTGATAATCCGGAATGTAAAAATATTTCAACAGCACATCATAAAAGAACTCCAACATTCGGATTTTCGCCCAATTATAGACTGATGGACCAATTATTATAGGCAAATCTAAAACAATTTCTTCCTTGAACATATGCACTTCATAACAGTTTGTTGTTATGAATTTAACTTTCTTAATATATGGGCTAAGACTTGCTTCAGCTGCTTTTTTGTAATCGGCATAAAACACATCTACGTGCTGCTCTTTATTTGTTAGTGTTTTGCCATATCCAGTGTTGCCCAATAGTTTGAAAGTATCAGCGATCATGGCCAGTTCAGGGTCCTCATCACCTTCTTGTCTATGCTTGGTGACAGTGTCCCTAAATTTTTCAAATGGCTTTGATCTATTGTACTGAATAACTTCATAAACTTTCTCCAGTACAAGGCCATGTTGGACCAAAAATCTAATCATTTCTGTGGAAAGCAGAATTTCTTTTCCAAAATAACTACTGATCAGATTATGTCAAGGTTTTGTAAGTAGCCCATTTTTCTCTGCATACTCTTTCATCAGAGGGTCAATATCCTCCCTGCTAATTTCTGCATGTTTTATTATTGGCGGGAAATTGGCAAGTAAGGGTTTCAAATTTTCAGGAGTAGAAATATCTACTTTTGCAAAGCCAAAAACCGACCCATCTAAGACTGCTTGGGTCATTTCTGCTTCATTTATCCAGACTTTAAAGTAAAATTTGCGACCAGATTTCAAATATTCCCTCCTAATAGAGGGCCATTCGCATTCCCACATACTAATTACATTATAGCCCAGTGATTGTATGTAGGCTTCTTTTGTCTGAATCCATGCATGTGCATCTGCAGGATCCTTTTTCTTGTTTCTTTGTCCTGCCAAGCAGTTATGGCAGTGATAATAACAACTGTAAAATTCATATACTGTATGTGTATCAGCGCAAAATCCATCAACAGGTAAGCAGGCTGGTCCTATTGTTTTTTCCTTATTGTTACCTAGATGCTGAATATGATGACCTATTTTTTCACTCTCACATTCTAAGTATTCTACTGAAATAGGCTTAGAAGAGCTAATTTTGTGAAATTTATTATTTTTCTCAATTATCCAGTGGTCGTAATAACCGGTAGGCATGTCTTTAGATTGAGCCCACAAGTATAATGCATTAAAATCCAGGCCTACTACTGATTTTACTGGTTTTAAGGGGTTGTTCCTGATAAATGTTTGGTCTTTAATTGCCAATCGAGTCATAACCATTGAAAGACCGCCACACATACTCGATTTTAGCATATAGTAGACATTTTTTGAATTTTCCGAGAAAAGTGAAAATTTAGTGTCAGGAATGCTTTTGAAAAGGTACCGTTCTGTGGTTCCCGGTAAGGACATTGCTTCTCTAAAAATATCAATTTTAAATCTGTCCCAATACAGCTGTGACATGTTACTACAGGCTTCTAAGAAGGGAACAACATCCCTCATATTATAGAAAATTAGATAGTCCTTCAATGTAGTCATATTATATTGTTGCCAATACTGCTGGCATTGTGCATAATCGGCTGTGCTGATGCATTCATCTTTAAGTGAGCTGTAGAATGCTTCAGGAGGCGGTAATTGTGTCTCAGACAATTTTTCAAATGAATCTAAATATTCATAAGGAAATTTGGCTTTTACTAATGTCGCCTTGTATGCTCTCATGAATACGTCTAAGCTAAAACCAGGTGCAACATAAGTACTAACATCGAGAAACTTAAAAATGCTAGTGGATAAGCAAAGTGTTGATCCGTTTCGTAAAATTGCTTTTGGCCATGTATTGTTTTCAGGATCAGTCCGCACTTGTTGAATGAGTGCAGGAAATAGATTGCGTTTTATTAAATTTACATCATATTTTCCCGAATTAAATCCGAGACACGTAAGTTGAGTGCAGTATCTATACAGCTTAGTTTTAGTCCGAATCAATTTATTGAGTAAGCCTTTTTCTCGTCTAACATCGGCTTCTTGCTCCTTAATATATGCTTCACTAGTGCTTATTTTTGCATCAAGAGCATCAAAAACATGTTGAAATGTTGATAAAAGAATGACACTTTGCGCCTTTTGAATTTTTTCCAGATATTCTAGAAGCCGTTTGACTAAATGATCCGGATTACTGTCTACAAAACATTGGGGCTGAAATCCCGGAACACTTGTATGCACTGCACAGGAAATGGGCTGATGTTGAGCAACAAATCTTAACTTTTCAGAAGTTTCTATGCATTTTTTCACAAGAAGAGCTTCAAAATCGTAAACAGCGAAGAAATTACAAAAATGTTGCTCATTTTCAACCTGTATTTCATATTCCTGCAATTCCTCAAAAATCGTTTTCTTCAGCTGATATACTCCACCAGGAAATTTATGTTTTGTTTTGCCATGCCTGCAATGATGTTTTGCATGATCACTCAATTTTTCTGCTTTTCTAAATAACCGCCTGCACATGAGGCACATGTATCGTTTAGCATACTGATCGAGATTTATAATGTAACTATAGTGAGCTTGTCTAGAATTGGTGTAAGAAATGTCAAGATTTAATAGTTTTTCATACTTTCTAACTACATTCTTCCAACAGACAGCTACCTCATCCATGTGAAAACACTGAATATCTACCTGAAACAATTTTTCGATCATTTCTAAATCTGTGTATGGGACGCCAATAAAAGTCTCAACATTTGCTTGAATATTTTTCTTTTGGCAGTATTTGACAAAAAGTTGAAAAACGCATGTTTGGCTCAAAGTTTCCTACAAGACACTGTGCTAAACAGCGGAAAAAGCATAAATTATCATTGAATTTATTACAATTATTATCTTGAGTCATATGCAAAGTGTGTCGCTGGTAAGCAGTATTTTCAGAAAGTTCTACATCTGTGCAACCACTCACAAAATCTTTCTGTGGTGTCACAAAAAATTCAACATTGGTTATTGCCAGTAGTCCCCATTTAGTGTCAGGGCGAGTAAATTTCTCTTCAACATCAATTTCGTGCAATTTTTCAGCCACATTTTTTACATCATTACCATTAGTTATTAGAACAGGTTTTCCTAATAGCGTAAAATTATTCTGACATGCATACCAATAATTTACTGCACCAGTTTCACGATTTTTGAGGAAACACCCAAGTGCTGCATCTACCCGAAAAGCTTCCTTTTCATTTTGGAAAATATCGCTCAACATTTCCAGGTAATTTCCAGTTCCCCATCTATAGTTATATGCATGATCCAACACATCATTCACAGTTTTAGTCGTTCGGATAAGCCGCCAGTATCTCCCAACTTCATCCCTAATTTCTTCAGGGTAGGTGGACAAATCTTCAGCAATCATTTTGTCCTCAGGGATAATTTCAGTAGTTTCAATTTTTTCAATTGGTTCAATGACAGGATTAGCACGTACTTTTAGGCATTTTTTCATGTGAGTGTCCGAAAATAATTCCTTTTTTGAACTGAAAGATTGCTCACAATACATACATTTTGGTACTACATGTTTCACCTCAAAATGAGTAACTAATTTCCTTCTTAATCGGAAAAGAGTGGCACATGAAGGACATTTATACCTAGCTCCTAAATGCGAAGAATTTTCATACTCTGCTAACCTGCTTTGACGTGTAAAAAATTTATCACATACAGTACATTGGTGCAGCTTGCGCTTCGGAAGCTGCGATTGGTTTGAATCGGCACCAAAAAGATTAATGGCGTCTGCTGATGGAGGCTCCTTAGAAGCCCCACTGAGACCAGTAACACGAGATTTGACAATATTGGTCATAATGACGTTTGTCAGAAACTATGTTTCAGTTGTAAGAATCCTTATTTATAGACTTTCAGCTTTCAGGTAAAACATTAGTTTGGGTGTGCTTACAAATGGCTTACACACTGTGTACAGGGGATAACGACTGCATTGGAAGAGCGGACCCCTGCTTCACAATTATTACTCAAGTGTGTACAGGGGATACACTCAAAGTGTTTACAGGGGTAGCAAGAGCGGACCCCTGCTTAAGATTTGTTAATTTTTCATCACTCAAAACATGTGATGTATGCCCTCAGAATAATTCTTATCACACGTCACAATGCGTTTAGAACACATCAAGTGTGTTTTTCCGTTTTGCCGATCTTATAACACAGGATATGTTATAGCATGGGGGATGCCGGCTCCTCCCCCAAGGCCCCTTCACCAAGACTGCCTTCCTTATGACACACCTCCATCACTCAGCAAATACGTTTTGAACACGTCACAATGCGTTTAGAACACATCAAGTGTGTTTTTCCGTTTTGCCTATCTTTTAACATGGGCTATGTTATAACGTTGCGATCCAGGCTAACATGTATAACTACTCTTTTTAATCCTATTGTAAAAAAATTGCTTTTGCTAGTCAACAAAATGCGCCGATAAATTTGTATCATAAAAAATGCTTTGCCAATGCACTTATTATAAATTCCAAACAGGCTGCCAATGCGCAATATTACGGACATCTCGAAAAAAATGCTTCATCAATGCGCTTATTATTAGCCAATGTGCGATATTACCAGCTGCAAAAATTGCTTTGCCAATGCTGTGTCACTTAGCCAATGCGCGATATTACGATTGCTTCACTCAGCGACGTAATTGAGTCTGTTTATTATAATGTTTCAGGGCCCAACAAGCTGGTTAAAAAGTGGTACCCCCGTTGTACAGAAGATAGGCGGACTGTCCCCACGTTATAACATAGCGGTAACCACCCTCCATACTACTTTGGTGATAAATTCTAAGAATTTTTATCGATGATAAGTCGACAGATTATGATGACTATATTTCAACTCAAATACCCTCGCTTGGGGGCTTACAGATCGAATATTACCATGATAGATCGCCAATATAGTTTATGTTAAACTGCACCTGCTTTTTAAAACCCTAGCAATTATAAGATTCATTTTGTGCAATTTGTTTATGCTCATTCTAAATATATACATGTTTTACTCTTTGAAAGAATTATATTTTCGAAGAGGAGTTACAAAAGGATTATTGCAATGTACAAGCTGAGCTCCTGAAGGACATCCATACTGATGAAGCAAAAATAGATTTCAGCTGTATTGAACACAACCTGGGGATGCTAATAAACATTTCAAAAGGAATGGATATGTGAGTTTGTATTAGAATTCTTAAGTTTTGTGATACCACTGCAAATATGCAAAAAATGCTAATTTCTTATGGCTGTTTGATTTTTCATGAGCTTCTGGATTTGCAATGAGACTAAACAAAGCTCTGTATACAGAGCTAAGAAAGATTAAAAAATGCTGATAAACTGATATTGTGGGTGATATAGTTCACTCAACTAAATAACGTTAATATAGCATTAGCAACAAATCTTGATTCTATGTGATATCATAGGTAGCACTATAGTGCTACCTATAATATACTTGGCCACCTTTTTCCTTTTATATTTATCACAGCGAGTGCTAATTTTGTGTCGCTACCCTCACAGCAACAACGGCACACACCTGGGAGGTGCAGTTTTTTTAAACGATAGATCATTAAAAAACTCGATATACCATTTTTGTTTTTGTTTACACTCAATACCGAGTTAGAAATGAGTGTAAAAAGTGTAAACCGAAGAATCTAATAATTTGCGGAGAGCCAATTCTTTTTAAATGTTGCCCCTGAGCTTTTAATTACGAATCTGACCTTTTAAATTTCTTTACACTCAATGGTTGTTGCACCAAAATGTAAAGTATACGAGTTTTTTACTCTTTGCGTGTTTTGAGCTTATCTAAATCAATTTTAGTTTCTGTGCAGTCCAATTGGTTTTATAATGTAGAGGATTACAATACCTCAAGGACCAATTTTTTTCTCTTTTAACGCAATATTTCTTGATCTGTGATTGTTTTAGTTTTAAGAGTTCGAGACGAAAAAACGGAATTTCTACAACTACTCCGCTAAGCAGGCGTAACATGCTAATTATGCTAAAATGTGCCCTGACCTTAGCGTTACAGATCCTAGTTTATTTTGTTTTTATACGCCCTATATTGCGTTATTAGCACGAGTGTGAAAGTTTACACTGAGAAGCACTTTTCTGCCCAGAGCATTGGGTATCAAGCAATGAGCGAGAGCCATTTTTTTCAAAAATGTTGCTCCTGAGTTGTAGATTACGAATCTGACTTTTTGAATTTCTTTACACTCAATGGTTGTTGCACAAAAAGTGTAAAGTGTACGGGTTTTTTATTCTTAGCGGGTCCTAGAGCCTATCTAAGTCAGTTTTTTTTCTGTGCAGTCCAATTGGTTTTATAGTATAGAAGGTAATAATATCTCGAAAGGTAATTTTTTTCTTTCTTTAATGCAATATTTCTCGATCTGTGATCGTTTTAGTGTAAAGGGTTCGAGACGAAAAGCGAAATTTTTCCAGCTACTCCACTAAGTAGGCGTAAAATGCTAATTATGCTTAAAATGTGCCCTGACCTTAGTGTTACAGATTCTATTTTAATTTGTTTCAATACACCCAATATTGTATTATTACCACAAGTGTAAAGTTTACACTGAAAAGAACTTTTCCGCCTAGAGCATTTGGTATCAAACAATTAACGGAGGGCTAATTATTTCTAAAATGTTGTTCGTGAGCTGCAGATTACGAATCTGACCTTAGAACTTCTGTACACTCAATGGTTGTTACACAAAAGTGTAAAATCTACGTGTTTTTTACAGTTAGCGTGTCCAAATGCTTATCTGACTCTGTTTCAGTTTCTGCGCAGTTCAATAGGTTTAATAGTAAAGAGGATTACAATATATCGAAATGTAATTTTTTCCTTTCTTAACGCAATATTTCCCGATCTGTGGTCGTTTTAGTGTAAAGGGTTCGAGACATAAAACAAAATTTCCAGTCAGCTACTCTGCTAAGTTAGCGGAACAAGCTAATTATGCTTAAAATGTGCCCGTAACCTTAGCGTTACAGATCCTACTTTATTTTGTTTCCATACACCCAATATTGCGTTATTAGCACAAGTGTAAAGTTCAAAGTGAGAAGTACTTTTTCGCCCAAAGCATTGGGTATCAAACAATTGGCGAAGGGCCTATTTCTTAAAAATTTTGCCTGTGACTTTTAGATTACGAATCTGAACTTAAAATTTCTTTACACTCAATGGTTCTTGCACAAAACTGTAGAGCATACGGGGTTTTCACTGTTAGCGTGTCCTAAAACTTATCTAACTCAATTTCGGTTTTTGTGCAGTCTACTTGGTTTTATAATGTAGAGGGTTACAATATCTCAAAAGGTGAAATTTTCTCTCTTTTAATGCAATATTTCTCGATCTGCGATCTGTGATCATTTTAATGTATAAGTTCCAAGACACAAAAGAAATTTCTCCAGCTGCTTGCAACCTCCCCAGAATTTCGGCGCTGCCCACCTTTGGACATATGGCCTAAAATATCAAATAAAAGAAGGAAACTAGCAGAGAAATGCTCCGATGGAACAAAGAAGGTAAATATACTTGAATTTCTTCATTGTTCAGGATGTAAAATTCAAGTATATTTACCTTTTCTGTTCCATCGGAGCATTTTTCTTTGCTATCTACTATATATTTGTGAAAGTGAGTTTGTATGTCCGGGTTGGGCTCCGCCCCATAACACTTGGTGGGCTGACTTTTGGCCTAAGCTCGGCCTACCGGCTGGGTTGTAGTAGCGATATTTAAATTTCACTAACCCCACCAATGCACCCTTAACAGGGCTGGAGCGGTAGGCGTCCCTATGCTTTAAGATAGCCGATTTCAAGACAGCCGATCTTTTGCCAAATTTCTAAAATCGGAACAAATTCAGTTTACACTATTTCTGGATTACGGTACTTTTGCACTGCGTGCGTTAAAACATATGATCGGACGTAATATAGCCTACATAATGCTACAATATGGGCAATGTTATACAGTACAATGATTTGATATAAGATATCCGTATGTGCCTTAACATGCAGTAATATAAGATAGGAGATACCCTCTGATATAACTTATGAGTGATATAAGATATCACGTGATATAAGACGCCCTTTGCTACAACAAACAAAAAATTCTTAAAACATCAAAAATTTAGTTTGACCAAAAAAATTTTCCAAAACATCAGAAATATAATTTTGACTAAAGAATTTTTAAAACCATTCTGTAACGTCAAAAATATGGATTTGA
Organism: Mermis nigrescens; assembly: GCA_036768485.1. Lineage (NCBI taxonomy): Eukaryota > Metazoa > Nematoda > Enoplea > Mermithida > Mermithidae > Mermis > Mermis nigrescens. The sequence goes on from JAVLUZ010000334.1 coordinate 179,830, forward strand.
TCCAAAAAATGGTTGACAAAAAATATTAAAAACATCCGAAAGATAAAATATGTTTTTTTTTAAATATCCCAAAAACGTCAAAAGTCCAGTAGCGCAGAAAGTGAGCAAGAGCCCGAGTAGTCGGTTAGTGCTACACACGCGATACAGAGCGGAAGATCCGGGAAACCAGTGCAAGTAAAATTTTGCTCACGTAACAGAAGGTATGCGGCGCCACCCATTACAGTTGGAGGTCTCCGAGTTCGAACTCTGGAGTTATCAGCGCTCGCGTTTCTCCTATAGGGGGAGGAGTGTAGCAGAGGTGCTACTACACAATTATTATATTAATTCCATATAGCTATCAGGCCTAAGTTCAGCCCGGGCAACGCCAGGTAGCTCAGCTAGTTACTCACAAATGAATGTCTGAGAGCTCTGTGTTCGCTCGATGACTATCTGAAAAATGAGGCATTCATGACCATCAGGCATGCATACATATACGTACTACTAGATTTAGGCAAGGTTTTTGTGTCTATTTGCAACTCTATCATCGGGTCGCTCATATGTGGGCAAGTATAAGGTCATATTATTGCTTATATTGTTATATTATTCAATATTTCTAGTATATTATTAAGTTATTATTACAAATCTTTTGGATCTAAAAATCATAGCATTTGAAAGACTTCTAAATTGAATTTTGAGCATATTCTTGCAATTTTGCTTTCTAGACTCACCAGAATTATGTTGTTCGTTAATTGTGGGGACGCGTATTATCAGTGGCTTATGATAGGCAAGAAGATGACATCGTAGGTGGGTAGCGGCCAAATTATAGGGGTTCGATGGAGCTAAATTATCAAAATAGTATCGAGAATTAACATCCTGCTAGGTCAATCAATTTGGAGCTTGGTTGCTGGACTCTCAGACCCCAAAAATTCATAACATTTATAGTCACGTGTGAATGTCATTAATAGTTCAGAAGAGCACATTTTTTATTCAAACAGATCTTCAAACCTGCAATGAATCGCATGCGAATGTACAGGAGATGAAGAACATACAAGAACAGCTAGCAATGAAGGCTGAGCCAATTCAATTTGAGCTGGAACGCCAAATTCATGAATTAGAAACAGATAAGTTCGACGACTATTCAGGAACACCAACTCTAAATGTTTACGAGTCCGTGATGTTTGATTTTGCTAATTCTCGATCAGACTTGAAACGTCAATTTAATGTTTTAAACAACTTGTACAGCAAGGAGATTTCCAAAGCACGCAAATCTGTGGGAAAAAATAATATCACGATTCTTGACGAATTATTGCGAAATTTTACATCTCGACCAAGCCTGAAGTTAGGGTTAATTGGAAAACTCAATTCAAGTTTTGTCGACTTGGATGAGAATTGTGAAAAGTTTCTTAAAAGACATTATTCGCTTCTAATGCAGGAAAAAATTCACAAAAAATTCGCGGTTGTCGACGAAATTCAGAACAAAACTTTTCAGCAAGCATTAGCCAGTGATCAGCGTTTGATCGATCAATACAATCAGTCTCTCACTGATACTACTGTTGACATCAATCGATTACAATTACAGATGGATTTTCTACAAAACAATACAGATGAATATTTGCTGCTCATAAATGCATTATCTGCACTTGGATGCAAGGACCATGATAGTAAGATTTTGAAGACTATAATTCACATAGTATATCCTTGCATGTATATAGGTGCTCACCCATTTCAATCAATATGGCTAATCTAAATAGCACAATTTTTTTCAAGACAACGGGCTACAATTATTGTATAAGTTGTTTTCTACAAGGAAGACACAGTAGCCTCGACTAAATTGAAAGCATAATTACAACTATAACTAAATGTGGAATGTTCTTTTAGCATTGTCCGTCAGAAAAAGATGAGAATTCTGATAAACTCATGAAATATCTCAGTTCAATGATGGATTCATGAATTTCTGACACCAAGGTAGCGAAACCCCTAATTTTTCTAATAGTGTGGAAAATTGTCCAAGAAATCCGTCCATTATGGTTAAAATATCGGTTTTTTAGAGTCTTTTAGTAGATAGAATCATTTGTGATCTAAAAAATTAAATATTTATAAATGTTCTGTGGAAAACGCGCAAAATTAATGCTAAAAATGGCACAAAGCCCTGAAAAAATACTCGAGATATCAATGTTGAAACTAAAAAAATCCTTGTTCTGAACATAAATTATTCTTCTGACGTTCAAATGAGGTTTTTAGAAAGAAGGCCAGGAAAGTCAGTAAATACCATTAAAGACTACAAACCGGCGCAAAGCGTCAGAAAAATTCGAAAAATCATGATAAAAATGGCTAAAATAATCAAAACATAAACAAAATTTCTCTGTTGCGCTCAAATATTTTTGGCTACATTTCCCTATAAAATGACCTCGCTCAGCATTATTAGAATGTCTAAGCCTCTTTTTCACATTACAATAAATAATCTTTTCTCTCTTAATTATTGTATATAACATAGGAATTAATAATTTTCGAACGAAATGTGCAAGACAGAATGTGTTTCGAAGAATATCCAGCATCTTTTCCCATTCAGCTTATTTTGACATGTTTCCAAAATCATTTTGTCTACTGTTTATTTGTTTTGAAAACTTTAAGAAACGTTATTTTTCGATTATTACTCAAATCTATTTTTTGATCATTTATTACTGTAGACTGTATAATTATGTAATCCACATAAATTTTCTGAATGCAAATTCGGAATCAGCACATTACGAAATGTAGGAAAAAACACATATTTAGCGCAATAGGACAACCTATTTCTTTCACGCAAATCCATGCAAATAAATACCATCCATGTAGTTCCATGTCAAATGCATATTTTTATGATTTTTTACGTAATTAACTCTTTGCAACAATTGAATTATTGAAAATCAAGCTAATTATCTAGGGAAATATCCTGATGCTGTCTCCTTACTGCAAATCTCATCAACGCGTTTAAGGTAGTTGTTGGTATTGCATTCTTGTTTGTGCTGACATTATGTTTCAATATAAGAGCATGAGAATTACACATTGCCCTTCTGACTTTACAATAAAGAAAAAAAGGCCATGCATAAGCATATACATAAATCATCGTTGTACAAACTTCATACTAAAAAGGATAGGTGCAAAGCACTGATTCCAAAACCATGTATATTGGTCGGTCTGTCAGAATTTTTGATAACTTCTAAGGTGAGTAAAAAAAGTGAATGCATTATTACTATGCTTGTCGATACTAATTACCCTCACCTAATCAGCAGTGATGCTGCGTCCTGTCCCACTTATATTATTTATTTCCTACTTAGAGCAAAAATCATTTTTTCAGTCCATTGTGCTTGTCACCTGTTAACAAGCTGTATGCCCCTTTACTCTCTAAGTCAAACTTTTGATGTGTTTTCTCTCATTTAGCGCGTAAATTTCGAATTTCATTTGTATTAGCAACTAATGGTCTGCACCTTTTTGTGTGGTAATAATAGCATTTCAAACTAAAAATAAAATGATTTTTGGTCCAAATTAAAAATGAATAATATAAGTGAAGTAGGACGCGACTTATGCATGACTGTTGATAAGCTGAGGGTAAACGGTATCAACATCATTCAATCATTCCAATAATGCTCAAATTTGCACTTCTACTGATCTTATATCGGATCGAAAATCCTTATTGATCAACCACTATAAACGGCTTTAAAATCACCGGGCACTTGGTCTATCCTTCTAAGCATGAAGCATGTAACAATGATGAAGTAGGTATATACTTCAGCACATCCTATGCTTCACCATTGTAACGCCAGAAGGGCAATGTGTACTACTAGTATGTGTAAAATATAGGCTCCAAGATAAAATTCGATTGCTTGGGAATACAACGACAATTTCATTGTTTCAGATGGTTTGCATGCAATTTACATGATACTATTTGAAAATTCTATTATAATCATCATACTCAATCCACATTAGCAATATATCAAAGATATTTGTCATAGAGAGCAAGTAAAAAAATCTTAGTCAGCACAACAAACTCTTTTGGTAGAAAGTTTCAGACAAGCTGACAAACAATCTGCTAGAGCATGAAAATTCGAATAAGATTCGACAAGTGCATTTATCAAATCTAGCTTACCTCTTTTTTAACTAAATCTGCACCGCTTTGTAAATGTTTGAGAAATACTTGTTGATCGGCGACACAACTTAAACATCTCAAAATATTGAGATAATTAAGAATTCGGCTCAAATAAATTTTTGTTAGAACAATATTGCTATCACCTAACTATTGCATTTAGAATCTAATGAAATTATCATAATTTTTAATGTAACTTTCGACACAAAATGCAGTTTGTCCATGCAACTTTCTGATCTCTAATCCGTTGCATTTTAGTCCTTTACTATTTTTTATCTAAATTAAAAGAATCGTTTCTGGGTGATAGTTAAGTTTTTTAGATTTGGTTTTTGCTCATGATTAACCTACATTAGCCAGAAAGAATTAATTTTATATTCTTTTCCAATCGACTATAAAACTTGAATGTTACTGTTTCTTACAATCAAGCTCTGATCTACACAAGATTACTTGATGAAGCTTCGTCAAAAATCAATAATCTGACAGCAGAATGCGGGAAGTTAGAATTGGCAAAAGATCGGATTGTAAAGGTGATTGAGAAGGCTTCGAAAAAACTACAATTGGCGAAATCAAAAGGCAAATTTGACAGACTACAGCAGCATTTAGAAAAGCTGACAAGGAATCAACGCAAAGTTATACAATGCTTATGAATGAAGAAAATGTTCTTCTTCGATACCAAGACATGCAGAAAATAGGTTAACATCTGGAAAATGTTTCTGTTTAAAATGTAGTGTAAGCTTTGGGATTTGTTTGTGAAATAAATGTTAAATTTAACCTTTTTGTGCTCTCGATTTTGCAAGTTTTCGATTCTTGCCAAGCCAAAATGAATCCTTAACCAGAAGACTAGGAACTATTTGAAACAAAAGACTATTTAATTTTAGCTTAACTATTTTCGGCCTGATAAGATTTACGACTTTAACTAGGCAGGGGATCTGGATTAAAGTCAGAACGAACAGAGTCGAGACACTCATGCTCAAAGGAAGCTGGTCTAGGACAAATTCAAATAAAACCTCAAATGAAAACTTAAAAGAAAACTTGAATTGGTACCGCCTCATCTGACCTATAATTCTAGAAAGATTGATTTTAAAAATTGTTCTGTTCCATGCTAAAACGATTGAGACGGTATCGGGATTCCGATGGCAGTGAAAATGATTACTAAATTTAATGTATTGTTGAAATTTTCGTGTTTGTCCCTTTTTAATGAAATAAAACGATGTATCCAATCTGTTTTGATGGAATTTGAATTATTAAACGTAGAATTAAATTTTCCATAACTTGATTTTTGTATCTACTCTAGAAGTACGTTTTCGAGGGAGCATATCATTTCGGAACATCCTGTGAGAGGCATACGCGTATTTACTGTGCATTCTCTTACATTTATTATCAAAATTTAATTGTCACCAGGATAAGTTTATGTGAAAACAAAAGTATCCATAATAATTCACGTGAAAAAAGAAGATTTTACAACAAGCCTTCTAAATCAGAAAGTGTCAAACATGTATAAGCATGATGGTTTGCTTTGCTACTCTAACTGACATGGCTAAGAGATGAAGATATGAAAGCAATATACCGTGCATTCCTACAGGGCAGTCTTGTAGCGTTGTAGCGTTATAACATAGGCAGAAACTGCTCCCTGGCCCAAACTGGGGCGCGCCAGGGAGCAAATAGCTGATTAGGGCCTGCCTATAAGCCTGAGCAGTCTTGCCTGCTGCCTAAACCTGTCAGTGAGCCTAGGGTAGGGTCCCTGGTTTCCCTTAAAGTAATAGATGGTTTCGGTACAACTTGTTCCGAAACAACATTGGCAGTGTGCGTGTGTTTTTTATTGAGAAAATCGGTTCGCGCCATGAAGAGAAGGCGTGCTTAACAATAAAGTTAAGAGGGGTTAGTATAAAAATTAATAAACTGTACGAACAAAAATTAAATACCGTAATACAATAAACGCTGCAAGGGTTAGTAAAGCACAAAAATAGTCACTAAATAGCAATTTTTTAAATTTTATTGAGCAACAAATGTTTAATTTTAGCTGTAATATCATTACGATGAATGCGTTTCTACCAGTGAAAATAATTCTTTATTATTGTAACAAAATATCTCCAAATATCAACTAATTTATCATTCTTTTCTGACTCATTTCTTGTCACCCAAATACAAGTATGCGATAATTGTATGAGGATATTTAAACATTTTTCTAATAAATTATCTGATATGATATATCCAAAAACTTTAATTTCTACACAAACTTGTAAATTATTTCGCATCAAAAGATCAGAAAATTTTTGCCAAAATATTTGAAGACGTTCGCAGTCTAATAAGGCATGAACATTTGTTTCAGTAAAATTCCTCTCAATAAATAAAGAATACTTACACAAAGACCTAACATTTCTACATCGACTTAATCGGTCACGAGTTTGTAATGCATTAGTTTAAAAACAAAAATGTATATCTTTAGCACATCCTTTAATTTCTTTCGGAAAATTCAACCTAGAGTGAGAAACAAATTAATTTCATATCCTAATAAATTATTCTATTTATTTGAAAGCTTTTGATTGCTAAATGAAAAGATTTTCATAATATTTGACTAGACAAATTTGTTGAAATTTTGTTTAAATCATAAACCGAACCTTCTAAATTAAATGAGTCTGATTATATTAAAAATGATATTTTTCTTCTACATATAGAAGTTCCTTGAAATAAGGCGTAAAATTTTATAATTCCAAACACACTGAATCCATTAATTTCAATCGCATGTTTTTTAGCATAAAATAATCGTACCAAATTTGATTTTCAAGCTTATGTATCTCAAATAAAAACATAAGTCTCATAGCATCGACTTTTTTCTCTAAATTTTCTATACCAATTCCTCCTGATTTTGCAGAATTTTGAATTATCTCACGTTTAATTTTTGGCTTACGTGCATGGTACCATAAAAACTTTTGAACCGCTTTATTCGCTAATTTAATTATCTTCTTTGGTGGTACAGATGAATGTTGCGATGTACCGGTTTTCGGAAAATAATATTATTGGTCAAATTGCTGGAGACTCCAAAGAAAATTCACAATGCGTGTCGACTTCATCAACTTATGCAAAACGCTTTCAACACTTTTAAAATTAGAATTTTCAGCAAAACCTGTCTTATTAAAAATTATTCCATAAATTTTAATTTCATCAACCAGATATTTCTTATAATCTTCAGGAACATTATGATTCTCACGAATTTTTATAATTTGTGTGTTTTCTAAATTCAAGGAAGCCCCACTAGCCTCACTAAATCTGTCATATTCTTCAAAAATTTTTCTACAGAAGCAACACTTTTTAGTATAAAATTAGTATCAACAGCATAATTACTCAATTTAATTCTATCATTTATTAATGGAATTCCGCATATATCAGGATTATTTCTAAATTTATTACCAAAAGTTCTGCAACTAATGCGTATAAAACTGGTGAAAATGGACAACCCTGCCTTATCCCTCTTCCAATTTGAAGAGAAAGAGATAAAAAACCATCAACTAAAACTGATGAACAAAGTTCCCCTTTTTTATATATAGCATTAATCATAGTACGAAAGCTTAATGGAAAATTAAAATACTCTAAGGTTTTTTCCAAATAATTCCATTCTATTACATCAAAGGCAGATTTCTGATCAAATGAGAAAAATCAAACCTGAACGTGTGTGTGTGTGTGTGTGTGTGTGTGTGTGTGTGTGTGTGTGTGTGTGTGTGTGTGTGTGTGTGTGTGTGTGTGTGTGTGTGTGTGTGTGTGTGTGTGTGTGTGTGTGTGTGTGTGTGTGTGTGTGTGTGTGTGTGTGTGTGTGTGTGTGTGTGTGTGTGTGTGAGACTCTGTGTGCGTGTACGCGTGTGTGCTGGGGGGTATCAGTCCTTGTGGGGGTCAACAACCGCCTCGAGGTCCACAATTGTCACTGCGGTCCACAAGCGCCACAGGGTCTATAAGCGTCACTGAGGTCCACAAGCACTACTGTTCACTATAGACATTATAGCAATTTTAGTATGTACGTGTATTATATATATGTATAATGTATATGTGTTACAATGTGAAATAATGTATATTATAATGATTTATTATAGTTACCAACTAGTTTAAGAAAGTAGTTAGCTATTTTGTCATCAGGTCGTAGCGATTATTATCTACACGCAAATTAACTATATTGTCGGCCTTCGGATCTTCATAAAACATAATATTGTCGGAGTATACTTTAATTTTGTAGTCAGATACTAGAACATTTTATATTTTTTAACAGCATCAAGATCGTATTTTTCTTTATGGGTGCTGAGGTTAACCTTACGCATTAAGTCTAAAGCTAGCTGTTTTTGCAGAGTACATCGGCTGTTATCTCCTTTCCTAACAATATCCCGTTTTGAGTCATTGTCAAGCTTTGAGATTCCTGTTACAACAGCTCGGGGTAATAGGATATTATCATTTGATACAGTTTTAATGTATGCTCCTCTATCCAATTGTATTTTTTATCCACTATGACTACCTCGAAGATCATATCTGTGTCAAAGTTAAACTCCTTACTGGACTGTTCCATATTTCCAATAATACAAAAAACTTTTGTTGGCGTTTGAATACGGAGTAAATGGGACTAATACAGGGAAGTCAAGGCACGAATGCTTGATTTCTAGGCCTATTAGACTGTCTGCGGGGTAATGCTTGAGCATCTTCTGAATAGCTTACTCAAACATCTCTTTGATATCAGGACATTCATAAAGGTTTTGGAACTTCAGCCGAAACGTCCTTGCAGTTGACTTAAACCTACAAACAGAAGTGAATGAATGTTTGCCTAGTTCAAAGTACTGATTCATAACTTTATATGTACATACAATATAATGCTTGTTTATTGACAAAGTTATTGTGTCTTGGAGAGACAAGATAGGGCCATTGAGAATTATTTTTAATAAATAGATTGACTGTTGTAAAATAATTAAAATGGGCAAAATAATGAAAAAATTGTATTATGACCTGCAAATTGGATATACTGATGTCAATCAACTTTACACACGTGTCAAAAGGATTTGCTTAACTGCATAATTGGAACAAGTACGCACATGGTTAGGGAAATCAGCCCACCTACACATTACGCAAACTTGACCTCAAGCGGTATGCCAAAAGAAAGTGTTAGTAAGTAGCATTAATGAGCAATGGCAAGGTGATATTGTAGATCTGCAGTCTTTAAGCAAGTTTAATGATAATTTTAAGTTTTTCTTGAATTGCATAGATATATATTCAAAATACGCATGGTCTGTTTCTTTGAAATCTAAAAGTTCAAAAGGAGTTCTGACCGCTTTTTAAAGCATTTTGCATTCATCGAATTGAAAACAGTACAAGCTGCAAACAGATGCAGGGACCGAATTTACAAACGAAGAATTTCACAAATTTCTAAAATCTAAATCTATCGATTTCTTCACGACTAAAAGCAAAACGAAAGCTAGCGTAGTTGAACTTTTAATCACACACTTAAAGAATGCATGTGGCGGTGCTTCACTAAGAGTAATTTGTATAAATATATTGATGTATTATTCGACTTGATGAAAAATTATAATCACTGCAAGCATCGTACGATAGGTACATTGCCAGCTAATGTGACCGTAAAAAATTAAACGGAAATTTGGAATAAAGCACTTAGGATTGTTAAACAGAACGTTGTCTTTAAATTTAATATTGCCGATGAAGTCAGACTAAGTAAAGTTAAGCGCACTTTTGAAAAAGGATTTTGGCCCACTTGGACAGAGCAGTTTTTCATAACTGAAGAAAGATATGCTAACCCACCCGTTTACGTTTTAGAAGGCCAAATGGACGAAAAAGTCGAGGGTATTTCTTATGAGCCTGAACTGCAAAAAATTAAAAAAACTGACGATTTGTACGTGATTAAAAATATTTTGAAACCGCATAAGAAAGGCAATAAAACTGTTTATTTAGTACGCTGGCGAGGGTACCCTGAACAGTTTGATTCCTGGATGTCAAACCTAATAAAGTTATAAATAGTAAGTAATTCTGTATCTCTGATTAAAGTAGAAAATGGAGATCAGCCAATCTTTCTTCAATCATATGTTGCATTGTTTGTCACAGTACCCTTACTTGTCTGATGATGCAATTGGACATTATTTTTAACCGAAAATAGCGAGCAATATTAGTGAAGTTTGCTCGAATTTGATGAGAATCCTATTTTTAACTTCTCAAAGTATAGCAATAAACACCTGAAAAAGGGAGTTATTTACACATTATTTAAATTATAGGAATTTTTAAGCCCCGAGGCCAAATTTTACTTTGCAAACCTTTACACAACACACATAGATGAGTACATAATCTCATCCATGTCTAAGCTTTTAATTTGAAGTTTTGCGGAGTTTGGAAATTTTTGTAAAGTTTGGAAATTTTTTTGTAAAGTTTGGTAACTTTCTAGCCGAGTTTGGAATCAATCTTGCGTGCTTAAGCATAGGAATTTTGCAGAGATTGGACACATTCGGCAGTGCTGTAGTAAGCATATTGTTCTGTATAGTGACCATTTTCTATAAATACCCACATTCTGATTAAATCATATTTATAACAAAAAAAATTATTTTTCAACATCCTTTCATCTGCCTTGTCTCAAGGCCAGCAAAATCAGGCAAAACAACGTTTGTTAGGTGACTGATTGATAACAGAGAACACGTAAATTATGCTAATATTCCAATGACGACAACACTTTGTTAATAGTTGTTCAGTTTCTGTATTACTTCCACTCTCTTGGATCAAATCATCGAGAATCAAAAGTTGTGGTTTAGGCTGAACTGCTTGAAGTAACTAAAATCAGGAGGCCCCTCTATAAATGATACATTACCGATTTTCTTATAAAGCGACTGGTTTTCTGCAAAGCACCACCGAATCTTTTTAATTTTCAATAATTTATCACTACCCTGAGCTGTTGTAAGAGGAATCACAAAGCTTGACAATGGCTCTGAATGAGATACTGTTAGGAACGGAGATAACAGCCGATGTACTCTGCAAAACGAGCTAGCTTTAGACTTAATGCATAAGGCTAATCTCAGCACCAATGAAGAAAAATACGGTCTTGATGCTGTTGAAAAAAAATTCAAAGCGCTCTATTACCTGACTACCAAGTTAAAGTATAATCGGACAATATTATGTTTTATGACGGGCCAAATGCCAGCAAAATAGTTGATTTTTGCGTAGATAATAATTGCTACAACCTGATGACGAAATAGCTAACTACTGTCTTAAACTTGTTGGTAACTGTAGTGAACCTCATTATACACATACATGCCAAAATCGCTTTAATGGCTGTAGTGAACACTGTCGCGCTTGTGGACCTCAGTGGCGATTGTGGACCTCAATGACGGTTGTGGACTCCTACAGGGACTGCTATCCCCAGCACACACACACGTACACACACGTACACACACACACACACACACACACACACACACACACACACACACACACACACACACACTGCCAATGTTGTTTCGGAATTAGTTGTTACAAAACCATCTATTACTGTAATAAAACCAGGAACCCCTTTCAAGGGTCCCCTTAGGCTTACTGACAGGTTTGGGCAGCAGGCAAGACTGCTAAGGCTTACAGGCAGGCCCTACCCAGCCATTTGCTCCTTGGCGCGCCCTCAATTCTGGCCAGGGAGCAGCTTCTACCTATGTTATAACACAAAAATGCTATAACACTGCTCCCCATAGGGACGCATGGTATACTATTCATGAATAGAATATTTTGTAAATTGTTAATGGTGGTTTAGTTACTTTTTCTTACTTTTTCTTTACATACTATTTAACGAAATTGACTGACTATTCTCGTGGACTGGGTGTCTTATTTCAATTTTAAAACATACCTATGTATAATTTGGTTGCTATGAAGAAATTCTGACCTTCAAAATGATTCTTAGGCAGAAAAAATAACAGGTTATGGTGTTTTCAATATGAAGAATATTTCGGCACAAACATATTTAGTGCTAGGTGTCTAATTTGTACAAAAAAATATATTGACAGTACTCTGCTTCTAGAATAGAGTATAAAATAAGGAATTCTAGTTATCTTAATGGTAACATTTTTAAATTCTTTTTTTAATCATTTTTGGGTGTTCTGGGCTTGATAAGACGCGGAAATGACTAAGCATATGTTAATAACATAGAAATATGAAGGTATTCAAAATTTATAGAATTACTGAATGTTTTGGTAAAAATTTTTCTATGTAAAATAATAAGTGATTTTAGCTATCTGTTCGCTCAAAAGCAACAATTTAGGCGTTTCACGCTCTTTGTAATATTATTTATTATTTACATTTCATTTATGATTAAAGTTTAATACAGATTCTAAATGTGCTTGATTTGTGCAAATATTGATATGGGATGTTTGAACCATCAGAATTGGAAGGGAACTTCTCTCAGAGTTGAAACTTTGCGATAATATCCTAGCTCACACCCTGCAAAATATATTCGCCACTCATAAAAGATTGTGATTGCTAATTCGAATTCAAATTAATCTCTTCAGTAAACAGTTGGTCAAGAGGTCAAATTGACTCAAAAGTCATAGCATTCATAATGTTTGCTTATCGTTTATCAACAGTGCTGTTCAATAAACATAACTCTTCTGAGACATTGCTTATAAATATCTTTTATGTGTAAATACAGTAAATGTTTGACGTTGCTTCATGTCCACAAGCTGTGAGTCATTCAAGGCTTTAGTAATTTTTCAAATAACGTCATACAAGATGCATGAGGTCGGTTTGAATGAGTTCCACTTTGCTGATGTGAGTTGCACAAATAGTTCAGTCATCCTTCCAGTGACTTTATAGTTCACATACTTTTGCTATTAATTGTTAAATTTCTAAATAAACTTAATATTTGCATACAACTTATTTGCATAATAATAGTATGAATGACAGCACAATGAAATTAATGGATAACAAACAATAGCTTTGATAAATTACATATCTGCGTCAAAATACAAGGATTCAAATGTTCATAAGTTATAGCCAACAATTACGATTAAAAAGACGTGAAAAATGTCCATTAGTGCTCCCCAATCTTATCTTTAGTCAACATCTCTCCATGAGCACCTTTCTTTCTCAATGCATAAGTGTTGCCTGATCGATCTGGCGTAATTAGGCTTGCATACACAGGCTGGTGGATCACATATTTTTGGACAGCCTCGAGGCTTGCCTGTGACGACCTCGCGGCACGTCAGTTCGCATCGGGCGCCACAATTATTCAATTCCTCATTGGGCGGGCATTCGTCTATAGATAAAACTATGAGTAATTTCGTGAAATTCGTAAATCTTTGAAAAGAATCAATCGCGACTGTAACTACACGAAAAAACTTCAGCTAAGGTACACATCTTTACGAAACCTCGCCAAACATGATGTAACCTTTTTATTTTGTGAGAAGCTTTTGAGTATAAGGAGTGGTAGATTATTTATTTGACCTAATATTGACTAAGAAACGGGACACCTACTTTTGCGTACTGTTGTCTTGCAAAATATTGTCAAAACAAAAGACTATCGAATCGGTGTTTTCATAAAGGTACTCGCTTTTAATGTGATTTTGTTTTTATCACATTTAGAAAAATAAACAAAACTGACTTTTCCATTGCAGAAGGCTATAAGAATTGAGTCAGACTGCCACAGATCGTTTATTTGTGAGAAATGTTTTATCAATAAAGCTTTAGTTATACCGTTCGGTCGTTTTGCACCTATCTTCTTCACATTTTTCCTTCAAAAGTATTTTTGGACCATATGATCGCTCAGCACTTTACAGGTCGGTACAATAAAGTTAATTAAAAGCAGTCATTATCAAACAAACACTATAAAATGAACGTAGGTGATACTTCACTTTTCACAGCTGTGCAAGCTTACTGAAGAAATCAAAACGCCAGAAGAGGAAATATTCGAATGAACAATCTTCAAATATAATTGAATTAATCGAAAAACTTAAGAATAGATCAATAAAGGATTGCATAAAAAGATATAAGAGCAGAAAAATAAGTGTAACATAAAATTATGGAGCAAATTTGATCATTCATGCATACCATCCTCAAAACAGTCATCCTTCGGTATGCAACTATTGTCCTCATCTCTAGCATATCCTTTTTCGCATGCACAGGCCGGAGGACCGCATCTCAGTATGCATGCTGTATGACGACCGGATGCTATATCTTTGCATTTTGGATCGCAAGCATTACCGCACTCATCCCATTTTTCGTTCGGACCACAAATATGAAGTCCTACATTTGAAAATAATAATATTATTTTATTCCGACAATTGCAAGGATAGAACTTTGCAGAGAAGGATACCTTAGCATTCAAAATGTGAAACACCTGGGCCCACAGTCAAATAGCATATTGTACTCATATGTGCCCCATCAAAAAAAAATTCGAAAATCAACTTTTTTTCAAATCCCTCTTAAAAGTCTCAACATTTGAAGAATTTGAATATACTTTGAAAAATTGTTCTAAATTCTAGCTGATCTAGTAGCAAAACAATATGTTATACAATCAGGTCGAAATTAGCCTAAATATATTTAATTTACTAAATGTATTAATGACCTAAAACTGAAAAGAATCTTCAGAAAGGAAGATATTGTTGTGAAAAAATATTATATCTAATCATTAAATCAAAATAAGTTCTACGGAGTTTAAGCCTGTCTGAATTTAACACTATTAGGAGTTCATCATAATAAAGTTTATATCCAAATAACTCATTTCTGCTGTACCCGTTCTATCCATATAATATTAGACAGCAAATGAGGGGTGACTACAGTTGTAGCACATTCAGGCCGAATACAGTTCTTGAATCCAAGAATCAACATTTTCACGTATTCCAAATTCAAAAATTTTTCAATTGGATCAGAATTCTCATCATTAATCAGGGATTTACGTAGCTCTAAAATAATTAAAAGATTGTGTGACGCTTCGAAAAGCGATATAATGGCTTTTCTATACTTTAGGCACTATTTTGGTATGAGTTATAGTTTCAATAAATTTCACAAATTGCAGTTTGTTTCCTACTGAGGCACCAAATTTAAATCAGTCATCTTGCTAAACCTTTTCGCAAATAAATTTGAGATATAGTTTACGGTCTTCAGTTTCATTTTATTTTATTTTGATTTATTAAAATTTTAAAAGTTTTGATTTTCTTCAGTTTTTAAATTTTTCCTCAAACTTAATCTTCTAATTCATGAATCAAATCTGCAGTCTGAACCATAAAGAATCACATAGTCAGTAATCTCTTGATGAAATCTGTACCGCAAGCACACGTGAGCGTGTACCAGGGTGGGGGAAGGGCTTTGGAGGTATGCACCCCCCTGAAGGCCGAATACCCCCCTCCCAGAATTAAATTTTTGAAATCTTGTTGCTTTTTGCGCAATATTTGATGCCAATTATACTGGGCGTGGGGTTTATGAGGGTATACACCCCAAGAACCCAAAATACCCTCCCCTCCCCCGGAAACCAAAATAACACTCCAGAATTGAATGTTTGAAAATTTTTTTGTTTCAAGCGATTTTTGATGCCAATGGATAGTGCTCGATGAGACACGTTGAGAAATGGTGTGTTTTTTAGTCATGCCACCATTTTTAAGGCTACTTTTTGACCTCTGAAAAGATCTTGCACCCCTCCCCATCCCTCAGAGCTTTGATGCCGCCCACCTATGATTCCAATGGATTGCGCTTGATGAGAAACGTTGAAAAACGGTGCTTTTCCGCCATACCATCACTTTTAAGACCATGTTTGACATTTGAAAAATCTTGCAACCCCAGAATTTTGGTGATGACCACAAGTTACCTGCAGTTTTAATCTTTATATTTAAAAAAGCAGAAATTCTGAAATTCTTCACTTGATTTATATTCCTGCTCAAATCTGACTCACCTGCTACAGTACTGCTGAACAATAAACCGATGGAAATGAAGATGATATATCTCATTTCAGTTTAAAAAGTATAAAATTTAAAAAGATAACAAAATAAAGTAAATTTCTCAGTATTTCTTTCCGCTAAATAGGCATAAAATTAAAAAGCAGATTAATGACGCAACTGCTGAAAGGAGAGAGTACAAATTGTTTTAGTTGATGGGCTTATGAAATGCGTGGCAAACGAAAAACAACAAAGGCTAAAACATTTGAGTAAACAGGTTATAAAGGATTGCGTAATTGAAACACTGCATGACATCATTTTAGAAAGAAGTGAGATGTTTATGAAGAAAAATAACAAATAGAAAATAATTAATCAAAATGATGGGTGTCGAAAAATTCTTGTGAACCTTTCTATGACCAAATATCATACCTAGAATTTGGTGAATCCGACAAAGAGCTGTGAACTTTGACGGGGCATAGTTTTGCAGAACAAACAAGTGGATCCGGTGTTAAATAATAAACAACAGACTCGTCGACTTTTCATTAATCAAATGTCATCCAATGCCTCAAGTTCGAAAAAATTCAAAAATATTCATTAAAATGCAAGGGATTTCAAAAACACTGCGTATCAATTCTAATTTGTTCACTCGCATATATTAAGAGAAGATGGTTTAATAAAGTTTATTATATATCGTACATATATTGATATTTCTTGTGCAATATAACTTCTTGTTTTTCCATTTGATTCATTTCTCATAACCGATATAATAAATAAATTATGAATAATAATTAGCAGAACTGGCATATTTTCCTACCATGTGCTAAAATTTACAGGGATATAGAATCTATGCTGTACATGCACAATATTGAAATTCTGCAGGGTCAGACCCGAATTTTTTGCATAAAGTGCCTTAGTATATGTCAAAATCAATGCTTTAGTTCTTTCCGACGACGCTCTTTCCTTCTAAAATATTAAAACATAAAAAATCGTTAAAGAGTGAAATTAGTTGAGCGAAATATAGTCAAAAAGTATATATGCTTCCAAGCCACCAAAAAATTTAGATTGTTGTATCTAAATGTTGATCAAATGCGCAAAAGAGCACTGAAAATCATAAAGAATAGTAAAAACTCAGGAACGACATCGGTATTTATTTGGCGAGAAGTCAGCACAGCACTCATTCTGGAAGATAGAAAATAGATTTAACCCCATGACAATATTTTTGCCAGCGCCTGAAAAAACTTACTATATACGAAGTATTCGGAAAAACGGCAATTTTTTCATTGTATAACTATCCCAGAACACACTAACAGAAGATTGCTGTACAACACTCGGTGGTACTTGCTTGGCCCGTGATTAACCCAACTTTGTCATCAAATTACTTTTGCAACTCTTCCATTTTTACAATGCATAGTAGGTATACTAACGTCTAAATGAATATTGATCCACGGTCGGCGTACTCTAACATTTAATAAAATTTATCGTCTAATTTTAGTAA